>JABACO010000030.1:0-271021 GCA_013339895.1 Ephydatia muelleri | reverse complement strand
TGTCTATGCTGACCCTGCAAATCATCTCACATTTCAAAAATGTTCATAGATCTCCCCACAAATTTGGAAGGGACTGGATGATGGAGACATTACTGAACACCATGTAAAGAAGTTTCATTCTTCTGTTATAGTATTCTATACATCAGCTGTTGCATATGTTCTACAGTGGTTCCTTTTCATGATGCCATTGTCAAGGATAGTACTTCAATAAAAAAAACAGTGTGACTTTTCAATGGTGTGCACATTCATAGACCAATACTACTACCATTCAATGGTATTGAAATTGACAGAGTTTCTTGATTATCAGAGTATGTCCAAAGATGAAATACCAAAAGATATATGGGATGAAGCTATTTGTGATGAACAATGATGGCTGTAACAAGGTTACATACCATAGAATGGATAGAATTTGGAGCTATTTAGGAGAGATGAAGCTTCCAGGAATGAACATGCACTGCTTGATTTTTAAGAATTGCAAAAGATGGACACTGCTAGATTTTTAAGAATTGCAAAAGATGTACATGTATACAAAAAGTTTTGTGAATGCATGAATAGATGTACATAGCCTGTACTGTCACATTTAACCGCGAATACTACACGCCTGCGCATCTTCTGTTCAAACGGTGGACAAACGGTCAAAAGGAGATAATAGTAGGGGGGAGGGGGGGGGCACTATATGGTGCTGCCCCGGGGAGGGTGCGGGAGGGGGGCACCCCTCCCGCCCAGCTAGGGGGAATGGGTAGCCACAGTAGCCAACGCTTTTTGCAGACCTTCCAACTTATGAAAAAATTTCTGAGAGTGATCGGGGGTGGGGGAGGGGGGCATGTCTTCATGGGTATATTCAAATTGTGTGCAATTATACATACAGTAGGAATACAATGCAATGTTTAATGACGTGAAAGAAGGAAAAACGATTTAGCCATAAACAATGATATGCATATACACAACAACTGCTTAGATTCTAAGGGCGAGGTACAGTAATAAGTTTAGAGGAGCACACCTCTTTATTATAAAATGAAGTTGCTTTTCTTGCTTTCTGAATTAGTGGTTCAAATGCATAGCAAGGGTGTGCTATAATTCAATTTAACAGTAACCAAGAAGACAGAATTCCTTGAAGCTGTGAACTACCTCTGTCATCTCTCTGATGTGATTGACTGAAAACACTCGTTCTCTTCTGCGGTATGGTTAAAATGACATTGGCCGTAGTACTGTGTACATAGTGATTGTTTCATTCACTGATAATGAACCGCAACTAGGGCCCAAGCAGGGAACAAGCGTGGCCCTCTTTACGGGAGCAGCCTGTACATTTTAGAGATATTCCTCGGACGTGGGCCTATAGTGTTTGTTTGGACAAGCTCTGATTTCGTAATAGGCCTATATAGTAACGTCCCGTTATAGTGACGTGGTATATAAACAAATGGTTTAAGTACAAGAATCGCGTGAAAGTTAGCCATAGATCATTATCACCCGCACACATACAAATAATAAGGGTATGAAACAGTCACCTTTTCGACTCCAGGGAAAGGATAGAATAACTTCTGCGCTGCGCTCACGTGCACAATTCTGGACACCAATCACCCTGCTTAAGTAGTTACTTTTATTCACAAGTCAATCTATCGAGAAAGTGATCTATATAGGATGTTGGATCGTGGATTGTAGTCTCGTTCCAAAAAGAGATATATCTCTGATTTACGTAAGCATTACTACGAAAAGTGGCCACAAAAAATTGTATAACATAAGTTTCCGCGAAAATTGCCCCACGGTTAAAATGTTATAAAAATGCATCGCGTTTGAATCGCTATAACTTCCCAACGGATGCTATCGACTTCCTATTTTCAACACTTCATAGTGAAATGGTGTAGTATGAAGTGTTCAAAATAGGAAGTCGATAGCGGTATCCGTTGGGAAGTTATAACGATTCAAACGCGATGCATTTTTATAACATTTTAACCGTGGGGCCCCAGTTATAATAATACATCGCGTTTGCATCGCTATACCTTCCGAACAGTTGACGCTATCGACTGCCTATTTGCAACACTTCATACACACCGTTTTTCTGTGTTTTGGTGTCTTGCACAATCACAGCGCCGACGTTCAATACTAGTCTCGTACCCAGACCCACCATGACGTAAGTGTTTATCGCTTACACTACGCCATCTGTCGTAATGTTATACTGTGTAAGTGATAAGAAAATAAAGATGATAGGGAAGTATACACAAACAGGAATTTACAATAAAATAAATAAATAAAAAGAAATTATGACGTGTTTGCAAGTACACAGCAGCGCCGAATGAAGCTTGCATTCTTCTTGGATGAGGCAACAGAAAATAGTGATTAAAACAATATATGCATCTTTCAATGTTGTGGACATTCAATTACATATAAACGTTATAAATGCTATAGGATGCCGAAACGCTAAAATTGCAAAGCTTCTCCCCAGACCCCGATGGGGGAGCTTACAGCGCTCCCCCATCCCCCCTAGCTGGGCGGGAGGGGTGCCCCCCTCCCGCACCCTCCCCGGGGCGGCGCTGCCCACTACTCTTCCAACCTATAGCCACACCTTCCATTGTGCCCCCCTCCTCCCAAATCCTGGACCCGCCACTGTTTCCCTCACCCGGGCAGTGAATTTATGTGGGTAGTAGATTAAGAGAAACAAGAAGAGGACTTCTCATTTCGCAAGACGATAGTACCAAATTAACGGTTTCTGGCAGTAATCAACACGGCGCGCGTAAAGCTATTTGCTACGCACTCGCATAAATCCTCTAGTCATGTATAAAGTTTTCCAAGTTGCCATAATCCTTGCTAACATTCTCGTCAAATTTCTGCCTCGTCCACTCGGCTACGATTGCAATGTTATTTCTTTACACACACCTAGTATGGGCATAGATAATAGAGTGCTAGCCTCCTTCGAATTCCCCACCCATCCTAGCGGACACTTTTGACCTATATAGTGGTGGGTTGATTATAGTAGCGCGTAGGCTAGGCACGTGCATTGATACGCTTACACGCAGGAAAAAGGTGACACTTTCCAGTACATACATAGTATCTCTGGACTATGCAGCTACGACCTACGAAGGTATGCCTAGATCGATAACATCAAGTCAGCATGTGCCATATTGCCTGCATGTGTGTAGCTAGAGTGTAGACATACGACTTTGAAACCATAATTACTATTTTCCTGTTCATTATGTCTGCCTGTGTCCGTTCATATGTATTTGTTATCACTATCTAGTTACACAGTCACACCCTCTTATTGGGATGAAGGGTCTACTAATGTATGCAGCTTTGAACCCACATGAATTTGGAACTCTTTAGTTGCTGGTATCACAGTACTCTGTTTCACTACAATTTGTATACATCAAATTCATTGAGTAAACATAAGTACATGTACTGCATATGTCAACACAAAACAAACTCAGGACATAAAGTACTCCATATGTCAGCAGCAGAGGGTCTATTTGTGGGGTCAAATTGAGTGCAATCTTTGCAGATCTTCTTGTACCATCAGGGATATCTGTTGTGTTCCATCCACCACATCACCACACCCTTAATTATTAACAACTCTTATCATCGCACAGCCAAAAGAATATATGTTGACGGGTTGACCTTCTACATTCATAAACATTTCAGGTGCCTTATAGGTTTACACGCCAGCTCCTGAAGATGTTGGATGTCTGTATTGCCAACATGTGATGGTGGGCCTTGGCAAGGCCCAAGACAATATACAAATGTGGGTAACCTGCAATAGCCAAAAATTACTTCTTTCAGAAAGTACAAACAAAGAATGAGTACCATTACATTACTTGGTTACATGTAACCTCCATGCACAAACCCAGCAAACAGACTTAGATGTCCTTAATTTGTGCTGACATACAATACTTAGAATGTGACACCACCATGGGGATGCAAACTAACCTTTACTGCACAAGTGAAAGCTGTTGCATTGCTATTGCCCTGTGATGCAGACTATATAGCACAAACATACGCACTGACAAAATAACTCAACATACTCATCCCCCTCCCCCCAAAGGCCAAGGTACAAGCAAAACTGCACACACACAAACTTCATAACACACACACGCACAATGTGTCATTCACACACACAGATCTTGGTGATAGGTCTACACAACACAAACACAACCATGGCCACACACAAGCACACACACAAGCCACACACACACACACACACACACACACACACACACACACACACACACACACACACACACAAAGGATTAGCCCCTCCTACATTTGCACATGCCAATTAACCACAATACCACTTAGTTTTTTAACACCAAGGATGTGTGTATGTGTTGCTTGTGTGTATGTGTGTGCTTGTGTGTATGTGTGTGCTTGTGTGCGTGCTATGTGTGTGTGCTTCTGCTTGTGTGTGTGCTTCTGCTTGTGTGTGTGCTTGTGCTTGTGTGTGTGATTGTGTGTATATCACCAAGATCTGTGTGCATATGGAAAGGAGGAGTAATTTGCTAGATATATGTTTTAGTTGTCTAGAAGTTATAGAAGTCTCATCATGTGTGTAAATGTATGTGTGTTTGTGATAAGCACACACACAAGGATTAACCCCTCCTTTCCATATGCACACAGATCTTGGTGATAGGTCTACACACACACACATACACACCACCATGGCCACACACAGAAGCACATACAAACAGAAGGATAGCCCCTCCTACATTTGCACATGGATAATTAACCACAATACCACAAAGTTTTTATCACCAAGATGTATGTGTGCTTGTGCTTGTGTGTGTGTGCTTGTGTGTATGTGTGTATATCACCAAGATCTGTGTGCATATGGAAAGGAGGGATAATTTGCTAGATATATGTTTTTGTTGTCCAGAAGTTGTGTAAAATGTATGGGTGTTGTGATAAGCACACACACAACAAATACACACACACTTTCTCTACTTTGCAGAAAGGCATGCAAGAAAAGGAATGGTGAATACTGGGAAGGGGGGATAGTGAATAGTAGGAAGCGACAGCGAATTTGAACACAACATTTCAGCTATCAGTAAATGTACTGCACTCTGCACACCCATTTACTACTGCCATTATCATTAATAGTAAGCACTCATACATGCATGTAGAAGGCTGATGCCGCAGACCTCTTTGAACCTTATTATCATCCCCAAAAATATGGTACAATTGTATGCACTACACACCATCGCAGGACCACTCCCCTTGTTCTTCACAATAACTGAACAGCTACAAACACATGTGTTTATAACAAAGCCTAAAAATAATTTCCCAATGGTATACTAATATGCCTATTTTTAACCAAGTGTTCTTTAACCCATACATAGAAAATTAACATAACCTTACTACTAAATGTGGGTATCGTATGCGCCACTGCAATGACAACATGTATAATAACTCAACTACGCACACACACATACGCACACACATACACACACACACACACACACACACATGCACGCACACGCGCGCAGCGCGCACACACCACACACACACACACACACACACACACACACACACACACACACACACACACACATATATACACACACATACGCTATGTCCACACATCTAGTACTGCATTTTTCTTTTTTTCATTACCTATTGGTTTGCTTGCTGGTCAGGTGGTGGGTGGGTTGCAAACGATTATGGTGTCACGTGTGCCTATAAATGGTGTGGGCATGGGATATAACATTGGCGACCAAAATGGGTTAAATCATGTACAGCAAAACGCGACAGAACAGTTCAAGCAAGCTACACTAAGCCTTCTAGTGGCGTACACATACCCCTTCCCTTCCCCTTCCCCCCGTACCATGTGCATTATTTAGAAACAACATACATGCACACTACAGTGCTCAAGGTTTAAGCACACGCCACTGTGCAGGGTACCGAGGAGTATAGTGCTCCAGCAAGAGCTGGCAGCCGTGGGTAAGCGTTATGGATACGACGCTGGATATGTACATGCACAAGCTACTATATATAGTACATAACACAGCATCACCGCTTCACCATGCAGCACGCCTAGTTAAATGAGCGTGCTGCAGCGCACAATAGGTAGCAACAAACCTTTGGTAATGTTAGTAGGAATGCCTAACGTACGTACGTCCGTATTTCAATTTTTGTGGGCACGAGACGGAGACACTATGAAATCCAAGAAGGAATATACTTCTGTAGAGTATGGAACCAAATTTTCAAATACGAAGACCATGTTTAAAAGCGCAGAATAGTTGCTTTGTGTATCAGATATATGTTTCTGTCAGGAGCTAACAGTAGATCTTTAAGGTTTTGACGTAATAGACTGTGGAATTTTGTGATGAGGAACTCACCCCGTTGACTTCATGAACATTTGAAACAAAGGCCCCTACAATTCAATGGAACCGAGGGCTTATTCGGGAAAAATATGGTGACATGTTTAAAAATCTTGCCAAATGTGCCGTACGATCAGGAGCTAAGCTGTAAAAAAACATTTGGTATGCTTTCCCCATACTGTGTATGGAACGATTACGGAAATATGTCGTGATTACGCAAACCGAGAATTAATGAAGGTGACCCCGCTCATATGTTATTTTTACTTCTATGGGTATATCTCATAAACGCATGCATTTGTATTAAATATTAAGGTTATAGTACAAATACTTGCTAATCAAGGCGAGAACTTTGAACCACAAACGGGGACAGACAAATTTGAAAAATCAAATCAATCATTACTCATGAACACGCAATTGATGAAACTTGGTGGATCTTAAAGTGTTTGAACTTTTGTCTACATAAACTTCGTTACATCCTGATTGAAAGTGCAATGAGTACGTGTGAATGAGGCGTTAGAAGTGTTTATTGTAATAATTATTTATTCAAACAACGAAAAGGCTGAGGTTACGTGTTGCAATGCATTGTATCTAACTTTAAGGTGGGGACGACAACAGGCTCGATTGGGAATGCGTACGCGTGTTGAAGTAGAGTCTAAACGAAGTTGTTCTTGTCATGTAGGTGATATTTTCTGCTTGGAACGTTTGTATAGAGCTAAGTAAACTGTTATCGTAGCAGTTACCATAGCTTAGAAAAGGGCTGATTACCACTACTTAACGTTACGACTCCATAACTTCAACGCGCATTCCCAACCGAACCTATTGTCGTTCCCATTGCAAACATTACTGTCTTAAAGGACGTGCTCAAACTCCCGTATAAAAGGCGCTTGGATCCAACCGGAAATCACGTGAGCTCAACATTCTCAGAATGGCGTAGTTTTGTAAGCTCTTATAGGGTGCTGGTTACGTCGTTTTTACGTTGTTATGACAGGCAGATCAAGTACTTTCTTAGTATTCGATCGCGCGCGTTTATTTGTTCTCGAAACCGACTTGCATTGTGTTTCAGTTTTTACTGGAGATCACTGTTACAAGCTCTGTGAGGCTTTACGTGAGTTTCAAAGGTGAGCTTGGCTCGAAGGTCAACTCTCACGTGCGCATATGACAAAGAACTACAAACTGTGGTTGGGGCAACTTAGTGCCAAATTTAGCATGACTGGATTTCGATCGCCTTTCGATCGTTCCTATCTATACCTTGGAATTTGCATCTCTTATATACCCAAATGAGTGGTTCGATCGGTATGCGTTGGGCCTGTGCACGGCTTGTTATACTTGTGTTGTAACACATTGTAAATATACAGTGCAAAAATAAAAAACAAAACAAAGAAAACTTTTGAAAGCCCTGATTCCAGCGGTCTCATTCACTGGAAATCAAAAACCACATCTCCACGTGCTGTTAGCAGGAGGTCTTCCGAACCTAGCGCCGTTCCTAGAATAAAGGTAAGGTTATGTTGTCAGGCACACGATTCAGCAAAACGAATTAGTCAAACAAGTAACACAGGTAATATAGAGCAATGCAATTAGTAAACAAGCCAGTTTATGTAGACATACACAAGCCAGAATCAGCCACATTCCTACTCATCTGTGGTTCAATTGTACCAGTGATCAACCACATTCCTACACACTCATCTATACAAGGTTGTGGTTGAATGTACCACTGGATGCCTGCCTGCAGCCTTTGTGGCTGACCTAAACGTTTTTGTAGATGAGGGTTTTTCATAGTGCAGCCTCATATACACTAATGGCTGCCGGCATAGTGAGAGGCTTCCTTTGTGGAACGTAACCTGGCTGTTGACAGGGACGCATATCACATATGGAATGCACTAATGCACATAAAAGTCACACAATCACACACATTCACATCACATACACAGAACATACACACATGCACACACACCCACTATGTAAATACAAACCTGAAAGTGCTTGCTGATGTTCACAATCATTGCACGTAGACAGTCAGGGTTGCCACAACAGTTCCTCATGCACCAATACAAGTGCACCTTGGTGCACCTTGCTGAATAGCCAGATATTCCATGTATAATCAATATGTCCAGAAAGTACATACCCTTATCAAAAAGTTCAGTGAACCATGTCCTATCCCTTGTACGGACCGTACTGGCACAGATACGATGCAACTGCTTCGCCACATTCTTAGTGCCTGCAATAACTCCAATCAATTCACCACTGAAAACCAATAGATACCTTACCATGCCAAGTGTCGTAGGAATTGACCATCCCGAGTTGTTGTACATACTGCTTTATTGTAGCCTGGTAGCCATGGGCTACCTCTGTGATGTTTAACCCTTTGTTAGAAAGAAAACGTGAAAATGTAAAAAGTTGGGACACAAGAGCAAACCTTGGGCAATAACTTGAGGTAAGACGAACTCTGTGCTGCTGTCTGGAAAGAGTGGAAATACCAACAATCCTGTGTGTACTGAAATGGACGATACGCTGATAAACATGGGCATTTAGAACTTTTGTGCATACCTTCCAGCCAGACAAGGTACCGTTGAGTGGTATGCGTTTGACGTAGAATCGTGACGTGCATCAGTTATAACCCACTATATAGTAAATATAAAAATAAACTTTTTTTTTAATGTGGCACTCTAACCTCTCCACTTGTAGCATGGTGAGGGCTTTCCTTCACACGTTCAACAGCAGCTTTCATAGACTCTTCTGCTACATCTGCCACCACTTGCTGGTACAGTTTGTTCAGATAAACTGAATGAACATGACATGATGTAAAATAATATAAATCGATATTCTCAGCCCCCACCTGAGCTGATGTATTTCTGCTTCACTACACCCATACCAGCAAATAAAGAGAAATTCATGTACTGGCGTGGCAACATGCCAGCACAGGTGAAAGCATGGACCAGTCTGAAAAAAGAATCAAATTTACATTGGTACTCTAACTTCTGATTACAAAGGTAATGACCAGACAGCACTCTGCAACTAGCCCAGACATGTGACTGCTTGCAGTGTGGGCAAACAAACTGGACCCTAGCTACATGTCCCTTCTAAATGAGTTTTATACAGAGCATTGAACAGAATTACTTACGGTACTCATACCTTTATGAAAGAAGCTATAGTCCAAGATGGGTTCCGTTGGAGAGACAGCCACACTGCTGGACAAGGCCCGAACAAAGACTCTTGAAGGTCTTACGCTCGACCACAAGGAGGTTTTGGTCACTGGCGTCTTCTTCTCCCGTATAGATCCCTTAGAAAGTTAGTAAACCCAATTTTGTATAACCGAACGTACATGCAGAGATAATATATATATTATCTCTGGTACATGTATATATCTATCCAACTAACCTGCAGAATCCAACATCATTTCATTCCTAGAAAAGGATGTTCTGCTACTTGAGGCCTGGTCATCTCGGGTTGGGTCAATACACGGTCCAGCAAAGCATTCAATCAACACGCTGATAGTAGCGTTCCGCTTGCAACCGGGTGCATAGAGTTGCTTCGCTGCCTCAAATCTACTCAGAAAAGTGTCCTTTTCTTCTCAAGAGAAAAAGGGCCCTTGCAGATGCAGTCTATACCTAGAGTACGTATTTTCTGGTGAAGAGGTCGCCATTATACGAACATGTGATCCAGTTTGTTAACTTAGTGTTATTAACTTCAGAAATGGTATTATTGCATGATATGGCATTCAAAACATGCATGTGCGCTTGAAGTTGTACGCTGTAACTGTTGTTGCCAAGCCTCTAGCTCTATGTATAAATATGGATCCACCATTTTTAATCTAAAACAGCCGCACGGCCGGTTGAAATTTTTGGATCCAAGCTCCTTTTATACGGCAACTCCTGCTTTAAAGGAGGAGACGCCACGTAAATAGTGGCGCAGGCCGTCCTCAAACTCCCGTATAAAAGGCGCTTGGATCCAACCGGAAATCACGTGAGCTCAACATCCTCAGAATGGCGTAGTTTTGTAAGCTGTTAGGATTCTCACCCACACTTGCTGGCTACATCGTTTTTACGTTGTTAAGACGGGCAGATCAAGTACTTCTTAGTACTCTATCGCGCGCGTTTATTTGTTCTCGAAACAGACTCGCATTGTGTTTCAGTTTATACTGGAGAGTGCATTGATAACTGTTACAAGCTCTGCGAGGCTTTACGTGAGTTTCAAAGGTGAGCGTGGCTGCATGAGCATTTGCGTGAGCAAAACAAAATATCAGCATTTGCGTGAGCAAACAAAGCAATAAAATGGAGAAAAATTTTGAAACCCCTGATTCCAGCTGTCTCATTTACTGGAAATCAAAAACCACATCTCCACGTGCTGAAATTTTTAGCAGGAGGTTTTCTGTGAAATATGCATGTCTTCCGAACCTAGCGCCGTTCCTAGAATAAAGGTAAGGTTATGTTGTCAGGCACACGATTCAGCAAACGAATTAGTCAAATAAGTAACACAGGTAATATAAAGCTTATATTATATGCAATTAGTAAACAAGCCAGTACTGTACATATATAGACATACACAAGCCAGAATCAGCCACATTCCTACTCATCTGTAGTTCAATTGTACCAGCTAGTGATCACCCACATTCCTACACACTCATTTATGCAAGGTTGTGGTTGAATGTACCACTGGATGCCTGCCTGCGACCTTTGTGGCTGACCTAAGACAAGTCATAGACCATCACAACGCAGGAGGGGTGGATAATGTATGCATAGAAATAACATGCCAAGATACCTGTCAAGTGCCAGCCACCAACTCCAGTTGTAGAGGGCTCCAAGATATCTTACAAGTGCCAGCCAGTTCAGAAACTTGTACAGTGCAGTGCCCACGAGGTAAATTGCTTGGTTGTCATAGAAACAATACCCCATTTATACACTTTGTGGGCTTCCTACATCAGGTTACTCAGGAGGAGACCCACCAGTGCTGAATGGTACTCCAAATGAACCTTGTTGTCCACACTGCCTGTTTGGGCCTTGCATAATCCGTCGGCCACCTGTGTTCCTCACTGGGAGAGCTGTCCCATCCTTAGCCAATGACAGAAAGCGGTACAAACTTTACCAGCAATTCTGGAAGCTTTTGAAAGACCTGGGGTTGTGGGACCACCCAACATACCTGGCGAGGAAGGGATTGGTGACGCACCCATTGGACAGAAGAGAGATAATGCCAAAATGTGTACAAAATGTGAATGATCCAACCTTCGTATTAGAAAGTGTACTTATAATCTCTTTGCTACATAGGAAATCAGAAGCAGGTATCCAAATCCAGTGGGCATTCCTTACACTAACTACAGATCATCGTTTTTGTAACAAGTTACTTAGTATTGTATGTGTTGCTGACCAGTACCTCTGACTCATGAATGTGTGTGTATTCATATTGCTGCCTGTTCATTTGATTATCCCATTATGCACAGATAGCATTAGGGGGCATTCATCCATGCTATGGGAAAGATGTGGAAATGAATGAACTGAATGGTTTCCAATACTGTTTTAGCTGAAATAGCTCAATCAATATAGAAAACATGTACATTTGCTTTCCTACAGTATTTCATGCAGATGAGAGATACGACTTTGCCAAGCCTTATCAATCCCATGTTTAGGCTTACAAAGGGCATCACTAGTAGCCTCCAGTCCATTCAAGACACACATTTCACCAAGTTCCAAGTGTCTATGTGCAGGCTTCGGGGTTGTCCTCAGGCAGGTCATGGACCACCAGAACGTGGAAGGATGTACATGTAGTTTAGTAGTCACACGAGTCCATCAAGTGCCAGCTGCAGCCACGGTTCAAGATCTGCAAGGAAAATGAGACGAAATTGATTTGCTTTCATAATGTACATACACCATTGGCTGTCAGATGCCGATCTGACAAAGTAAATCTGTTGTTCGTACTGGTAGTTCTAAAAAGAACTGTTTTGAGATAAAGACAGGGATATCAATTCAGAAAATGAGACCTGTGGCTGACAAAAGACATCTGGGCATAAAAATTATGTAAATATAGTAAATCACCTACAGCCACAGAACTTCAGTTATCTTCTTCCTCATCATCCCCACCATCCTCTGAACAAACATAGTCATCATCCTCACTGTCCACATAGTCTCCATCATACATAGCTGCATCATCTGGCAACACCATATCATCATCATCATCTTCATCATCCTGAAGTATCCTAAAAAGTACTTGTCTTACAACAATTATTAGGCATCACTGATCGTCACATACTGTTGAGACGTGATGTTCCTGAGAACGTACATACTCCAGATGTTGTTTACAAAACGATATGTTTTCTTGACCAACACATTGTATGTGGAGTGATGGTCTGGTCGGCGAACATCTGTGTATTCGTGGTGACTTGTTGCCATCCTTTGACAGTTTTCATTCTGATCGATGTGGTTGCATAAATCTCATCACACATACAGAACAAGCAGAACACTCACCCAATCCATCACAACCAAGTTCATACGCATTTCAAATGTCTTGGTGTGGAAGTGAATTCTCTTTGGGAGGTAGGTGAGCAGTTGATGGTTAAACGACTCAACCCAGTAGGTATCCCGACACTGGAAGAACACAAATATGTATATTCACACGATATGTTGTTCATGTTACATACCAGATGGCACGAATCAGCGTTTTTGTAGATGAGGGTTTTTCGTAGTGCAGCCTCATATGCACTAATGGCTGCCGGCATAGTGAGAGGCTTCCTTTTTGGAACGTAACCTGGCTGTTGACAGGGACTCTCAGAAGAGCAACTTTGGTGATCACCCTGAATCACAGACAGGGATGCATATCACGTATGGAATGCACTAATGCACATAAAAGACACACAATCACACACATTCACATCACATACACAGACATACACACATGCACACCCACCCACTATGTAAATACAAACCTGAAAGTGCTTGCTGATGTTCATGATCATTGCACGTAGACGGACAGTTCCTCATGCACCAATACAAGTGCACCTTGGTGCACCTTGCTGAATAGCCAGATATTCCATTTTTAATCAATATGTCCAAAAAGTACATACCCTTATCAGAAAGTTCAGTGAACCACGTCCTATCCCTTGTACGGACCGTACCGGCACAGATACGACGCAGCTGCTTCACCACATTCTTAGTGCCTGCAATAACTCCAATCAATTCACCAATGAAAACCTATAGGATACCTTACCATGCCAAGTGTCGTAGGAATTGACCATCCTGAGTTGTCGTACATACAGCTTTATAGTAGCCTGGTAGTCATGGGCTACCTCTGTGATGTTTAACCCTTTGTTAGAAAGAAAATGTGAAATTGTAAAAAGTTGGGACACAAGAGCAAACCTCGGGCAATAACTTGAGGCAAGACGATCTTAGTGCATGCCACCTCCCTGGTCTGAGCAACTCTGTGCTGCTGTCGGGAAAGAGTGGAAATTCCAACAATCCTGTGTGTACAGAAATGGACGATACGCTGATAAACATGGGCATTTAGAACTTATGTGCATACCTTCCAGCCAGACAAGGTACCGTTGAGTGGTATGCATTTGACGTAGAATCGTGACGTGCATCAGTTATAACCCACTATATATTATTAAACTTTTTTTTTGTGGCACTCTAACCTCTCCACTTGTAGCATGGTGAGGGCTTTCCTTCACACGTTCAACAGCAGCTTTCATGGACTCTTCTGCTACATCTGCCACCACTTGCTGGTAAAGTTGGTTTAGATAAACTGAATGAACATGGATTAGAACAGGATGTAAAATAATATAAATCGATCATCTCAGCCCACCTGAACTGCTGCTTCACTACACCCATACCAGCAAATAAAGCAAAATTCATGTACTGGCGAGGCAACATGCCAGCACAGGTGAAAGCATGGACCAGTCTGCAAAAAGAATCACATTTACATTGATATTACTAAATCCAAATGGTACTCTTACTTGTGATTAGCAAGGTAATGACCAGCCAGCACTCTGGAACTAGCCCAGACACGTGACTGCTTGCAGTGTGGGCAAACAAACTGGACCCTAGCTACATGTCCCCTCTAAAGTGAGTAGTAAATGAGTTTTATACAGAGAATTGAACAGAATTACTTATACTCATACCTTTATGAAAGAAGCTATAGTCCAAGATGGGTTGGAGAGACAGCCACACTGCTGGACAAGGCCCGAACAAAGACTCTTGAAGGTCTTACGCTCGACCACAAAGAGGTCTCACTGGCGTCTTCGTCTCCCGTATAGATCCCTAAGTAAGTTAGTAAACCCAATTTTGTATAACCGAACGTACATGTATATATCCATCCAACTAACCTGCAGAATCCAACATCATTTCATTCCTAGAATAGGATGTTCTGCTATTTGAGGCCTGAACATTCTCGGGTTGTGTCAATACACGGTCCAGCAAAGTATTCAACACGCTGATAGTAGCGTTCCGCTTGCAACCGGGTGCAAGTAGTTGCTTCGCTGCCTCAAATCTACGCAGAAAAGTTTCCTTTTCCTCTCAAGAGGAAAAGGACCCTTGCAGATGCAGTCTAAACCTAGAGTACGTATCTTCTGGTGAAGAGGTCGCCATTATACGAACATGTGATCCAGTTTGTTAACTTAGTGTTATTAACTTCAGAAATGGTATTGTTGCATGAAATGGCATTCAAAACATGCCTGCGTGCTTGAACTTGTACGCTGTAACTGTTGTTGCCAAGCCTGTAGCTCTATGTATATGAAGCCACCATTTTTAATCTAAAACAGCCGCACGGCCGGTTGAAATTTTTGGATCCAAGCTCCTTTTATACGGCAACTCCTGCTTTAAGTATTTTCACTGTTGGAATTTTATGCAAAAATAACTTTTCTTTCAATATGCAATATGCAATACACATCATTTCTATGACCTAAATGATATGTACTCTGTTCAATCAGGATATAACGAAATTTATGCAGACAAAGGTTCAAATACTTTAACACCCGATTTCCAATTTTCATTAATTTCATGTTCATGAGCCAAGGGATGATTTTTTCAAATTTGTCTTTTCCCATTTGTAATTAAATCATTCTCACCTTGAATTAGCCTAAGTATTTGTCCTAAAACGTTGTAATATTTTGGATCATTTCCGCGAAAAGGACCTAACTCATTTTTTGATATCCTAGAAGTCTGAAATGTCCTCTACACATTGCCTTCGTACGCACTGAATCGCCAGCCAGTAGACTGTTCGCATCCTCCTGTTGCCTCAACACTTGCTTCCGAAGTTCTATAAACCCCGTCATCAGCCGGCCAATTTGAGAGTCGTTCAGGTGTTCCGCGGGTCCCCCATAAGGCCTGGGGATGAGGCTATATCCTATTATGAATAAGTAATTAGATATTTTAAATTTAATATCCTTGTTTTGTATTATAGTAATATGGCACGGCGGGTGGAGACATCCGATCATCGAGTGACAGGTCAGGCTGCTTCGGATGCTATTCGCGCTTGCATTGTAGACCTTTTGGAGCCGATAACGTTTGGAACGACGATAGACAAACTCTACGCTAAGGAATTGATTGATGGAGAAATATACGAAGAAGTTACACGTCAATCTCTCACCACTCAAGACAAGGGTAGGAAGATCCTCTGTGAAGTGCAAAAGAAAGTAAAAGCAAGGCCGATGCTATTCGATACATTTTGTGAGATACTGTGCAGTAATGAAGCTACGTCAGACATATCACAACGTCTTCGTAGTGGTACGTAAGCCACATGCATCCACGCAATCTCCCATAATTAGACTTATAACGTATACATACAGACTGAGTGTAATGTCTAATTGTAAGGTAAAGTTGCGTGATTTGTGGAGCAAATTAAAGGTTACCCTGTGCACCGCCCACTTTTCGGAACAACGTTACATTATTCGATGCATCATTTTTAATTTAAAAAAAGCAGGTTTGTTGTTCATAGTAGAGGCGTCGGAAGCGAGGGAGGAGAGGAAGAGGGCAATTTAGCCTTCCTCCTCCCCCATGTTACACTTACCATAAATATTCTGATTTCACTCCAACTTCATTCGCCCTATATATTCTTAAACTTTGAGTTAACTGTTTTAAAAATATGTTCCAGGTTCATAAACTGAAATTGTTGTAATATACTTCAGGTGTATGAGTTAAAGCCAAATTCTGTTACTAATTGTGTTAGAGGAGCACCAGGAAGCTGCTGCTGAGTGGCAGATGGGACCTCACAAGAGCCTGAGAGTTTTCTGCATTATGCATCATCTTTTAGCATTATTGAAGACCGATATCAAGGTGCATACAGTGTGTAACGCCTCTTTGTATGCAGGCTGACCTGCAAATGAAGAACATTACATAAACATTAGTGGCAAGAAGTGAATAAAGTCTTAAGAAGACTAAATACGATTAATTTTAATTAACAAGAGTAATCAATAATGAGGTTCTATAGATCCAACAGTAAACAATTAATAATATCTCGTGTTAATTTTATTTGTTTTCTGTTTGTTTTAGGAGCAAAGCCAGCATACCTCAATTTTATATAGTATTAATTTTTAAATCAAATATTATAATATATCCACAACTGATTAATACGAATGTGATTTCGTAAAAATGTTTACATTACTAAGTTAAGACTAAGCTGATCATAAGTTGATCTATTAAACCACTTTTATATTACTAACTCAATCTTCTTGAATTGTTTGAACAAAATTAATACAGTTTTGTTGTTTTGAACTAATCATGAGTATAATTTAGTAGGATAATGTTTTTTTTTCACCATAAATACTTCTCACATTAATATAACTGCACCCCCCCCCACACACACACACACACATCATAGCTCCTTAGCTACAGGAGTGTACCTTGTCATTTATGTATGGTCGTGTGATTCATGTACAGCTGTAATAGTCAACAATGCACAATACTATATAAAATCACAAGGGGAGGTACTGAGAAAGACACTTCTTGTCAAAATTGCCGTCATTCGGCCTGAAGCTGAGGCAACAGTAGGTGGATGCCATAGCCTCATTTAGAAGTCAGCAAAGCTTAGTGGTTAGAAAACACTTGGGTGGCTTCATATTGCCTAATCCCCAAAACACTTTCACAGCTAATGGGGGCTGGTCTGGATTTGTCGTTTGGTAGAATACCACCTCAATTTGTGGGTAAAGGCATGCCATGTCGTGTTATTACATCTCCCCAAAAGCAGCAAGTAACCATGTGATGTCCCTAAGCATGTTCCATGTTGTGATGACAATGTAGGCATGGAGTACCACCGGGAGTCAAGAAGGCAAAACCACCATTTTAGGATGACCTGTGCTTCATCAGGCATTAGTGCAAGACCTAACATTGCACTTGGACCCATGCATGATCATGAGGTGTCTGCAATCTGGCCTTTGACCGAGCAGCTGCATCTGAAAAAAGGGATTTGAAGTCACCTTCCTCAATGTTGTGAGGAGAGTGTGTGCTGGCAAGGTGGAATATTAAGTACAGAGATAGCATATGGGTGAGTGACTGACCATGGTATTGTAAGCGTAAGAGGTACTCTAGAAGCCACAGAACAACTGCCTGAAGACACTGAAGTGGTTAGCAATGAGATGTATGCAGCAGGAGCATGGCAATGACACCATGGCTCATGTTGAGTGTGGCCTACGTTGCTAGTGAAAGAGTTATAGCTCAATTACCACAGATAAGTGCATGAAGAACACCATTGTCAAATTGCCTGAACACTTACTCTGACATTGGTGAAGGCAGTGTTGACCGTGCCAGGGTGTGCCAAAGCTAGCACATGGCCTCAGGATGCTGACAGCATATTGTGGATTGCACAGATGGGATAGAAACGATGACATTCATATTTCCATTTGGATTCAATGTATTGGGCACAGTACTTAGTACTTCCTATATGGGAGCATCTAGCAATTCACAGTGCTGACACGCTGGGGTGAGGAATGTCAGTACGGAACATAGAGTATTTATGAGCGGTGATAAGTTGACATTTACACAAATTGATGCATGTGAATACCAGCAATGTCACACTTGGCTTACATTTGGGTTGCAACAGAGATGTTAGGTTTCCACCTGCAAGAAATGATAAGAGGTGCAAGAGGCCTTGCAAGCAAGCAGAATATTAGCTATCTGATGCAGTAAGCCCTCAATACATATTAGTAGCCTTGAGTCCAAATGCATCAATTAGATGCTCGACTTTCAAGCCTGATGGACCACACACTGTTCCTTCATGTTGTACCGATGTTGAAGGTTGGGGGGAGTTAAGTAACTGGAGTACAGGAAGACATGCTGAGGATGTTGGGAGTGCTGGCCTATGGATGTTTTGATCTCAATATTTCAAACATGGTATTGTTATTGGGTGCAAAAAATAGCCTTTCCTGTATACAAGCAATTGCTGATGCCAGTTTTGTCCTTCACAGAGTCTGTAGTCCACTTACCTTTTGAACACAAATTGACTCAACTTGCGCTTTGGCACATAAAAGGCAGTTCCTTGCCGCCCTTTCAATCTAAGCATAATAATTCAATTGGAAACAGATGTTTTCCCGTTCCCTTTCTCTTCGAAGACGGCAACACACATTTAACATCAGTAATGCTTCCATCCAGTTTTCAAATATAACACATCGATCATCAAGTACTGACCCAAAATGTTGACAAACACGCTTTGGGATGTACTTCAAGTTGGGACAGTGGCATGGTAGGACTTCCTTAATCGATGGATCAGTAGGTCTCTTGGCATGTATTATAAAATGCTGACAATTTTCTTTGTTAGTGGGACACCCTATAATGTACTCCATTTACCTTTGTATAATGATACTACAAAATTAACATTCATAACTTTGTGCATACATATAAAATATTCCAATGTTCCTCCTTGCATGATAATGCAGTGTGTCCTATGAATTTGAAAAAGTGAGTAAATTGAGAAATTGATCAACCAATCAATTAGCAATATTTTGTATTATGTTCTTTATTTTTAAAAATTGTTTTAATGAGAAAAAACATATATGCATATGCACATGTATAAGTTATAATTACAGTAATTAGGAACAGTACATAATTGAAAATACAAAAGCAAGGCTAAAACAATTAGAGGACCAAACTCTACTAATGGGAGTACTGCGAGCAGCAACAACGATGCTCCGTGTTTTCTTTGCACTGATCGATAGGCCATTGGAAATGATTTTTGATTTAATCTGCAACTGGGCACTTCGCAATCTTCTGTTGACCAGAGTTCTTTATTGCTGAAATGGGATTTGTCTATGGTTTGGCAACGTTTCCATCCTGAGCAATGATCAGAGCAATTAAATGAGCTTTGTGATTTTCTAGAAAAGGTGACGTATTGGAGAAGCCCATGCCTGACTGGCTAAACAAGTATGTGTCTTCAGCTGTGAGCAGGGTGGGTGACCAGATATTGCTGGGATGAAAATCTGACGGATAGAATTGTATGACAGAAATGTTCACTGACTTGCGAATCTATGCTTGCATAAGTTGTGTGAGGTTGTAGCTGTTTGATTTTAGCAACCCCTGCCTGTGCACAACAAGAAGCACATTTCGATTTAGTATACATGTACATGGAAATATAAGTCCATGCACACTTTCTGCGGAAGGGCAGTGTCCCTTATTTAGCACAACTGCTGGAAAAGGGATTAGTTTTGTTGATTGTTCTCCCTCCCCCTTCTCCCTCAGCTTCCCCAAAGAACACTAGGTACGATATCACTTTCAAGGAACAATTTGGAAGTATGGTTGTTAATGGCCTTAGAACATAAAATTCCGCACATCGGTTGCATTGTAAAACTAATGAATTGCATCTTTGGCATTGAGACAATTACAACTTTCATAAAAAAGCCTGCCTGACCATAATTTAGTAAAATGGTACATCACTATTCAATCTTCCGGAATCTGCTTCAAGACTAATGCTTCATTTGTAATGATTCTGTTATTGTTTTCACATTAACTGAGATGGGGTGTTTGACGCTAAAACCATTGTTTGTGCATTTGAATGATACATGTATTTACATATACACATAATGTGGACTTTGAAAACTTTGTCATGGCTTTGGTGCACTGCAGTTACTCAATTAAATCAGAAGTCAATTAAATATTCTTTTCTCCAATTTATAAAATGTCTTTATGTTATAATACTGCCAGACTGTATTATGTCAATTGCTATTGTGGCTGATGTATATATACATGTAGCAGGCAAAAGTGTTTCCTTAATACCCACATTGGCAAAGTGATTATAAGCTTTCATTTACAAGGAGATGTGACAGATTACATAGACATATTGGTCAGTCTTTGTCTCTGCAATTATATTGATTAAAATTTCATTTTTTAACCATAGTGCCTAATCTTACCTTTTATGGAATTATTTTTATATCATGTAGCGTTTCGTTTTAGTGTCGAGATTAGTAGTAGTACAGGTGTACATGTATTATAATCAGTGTATAGTGAAGTGATGCATTGCAAATCGTTATGCATGCTGAGGCTGTTTCTATATCTATATGGGACAGTTTCCGCGAAAATTGCCCCACGGTTAAAATGTTATAAAAATGCATCGTGTTTGAATCGCTATAACTTCCCAACGGATAACGCTATCGACTTCCTATTTTCAACACTTCATAGTGAAATGGTGTAGTATGAAGTGTTGAAAATAGGAAGTCGATATCGTTATCTGTTGGGAAGTTATAGCGATTCAAACGCGATGCATTTTTATAACATTTTAACCGTGGGGCAATTTTCGCGGCCATATATTTGTAACACACTCAATGTTACTGTGCATAGAAGTATAAAACTTCATTTGCTGTATTAAATAATGAGTCAATTGAATTCAATGCTTAGTGCATACTGCTATGAATAAGTACAGTATTAGTTTCTTTTGGTGTGCAAGATGTGAAACTTTGACTGCATGATGCAATGTATTGAAATGAATTTCTTTTTTTGAGTGGAATATAGACTAATAAAGATGCAGTCCATATTTAATGCAGTAAATGAATAATGTCACTCGTTACTTGATCAATTGTGCAATGATGTATTATACTCCTTTGAATAGAATTCTTGAAAATTGTTTTGTTTTCCTACAACTTGCTTTAGTCATCTACATGTATGAGGAATTATAGTGTGTGTGAGGTTGTATATATGTATTTTGCTGACTCAAAGACTTTGTAGGTCTGGCCTCATATACACCTAGCATTATTTTATACAAATGAAATATTAGTCTTTAGAACTGATTTTTTGATTTCTCAGATGTTCTCAGAATGGCAACCAAAGATGCCACACCTCAACTGATATCCACCACAACATTGCCTGACTCGAAATCTGAGGAATGTATTGAGCTTGTTGAGTTGAAAGAAAGTCTGATGGCATTCAGCAGACAACTTACGAAAATGAAGGGACCAAGTAGAGAAGCTATGATAGTTTGCATTAAATCTGCAATTACTATTTATGTCGACAATGCGTTTCATAGTGGTGTTTCTGAAAAAACCATTACTCAAGATATTTATAATTTATGCCATAAAGAAATGCTTGTTCCAAGTGACCTCACCACTTGGGCAATTCAACAAGTGGAAGCTGTATACAAAACATGCACTGTATCCCAAGTTCCCTCTCAGTGCCCAGAAACACACTGTTCTTCACAGCAGTGCAAGCTACTCTTTTCCGATGAAACACTCTTCCATACCATTATATGTTGCAATGCTATCAGTTTGTCTGACATAAAAACCTGTAGACAATATTTGGAATCTCTTTCAGCAGGACACCTGTTTGGTGAGGTTTCAATGACTGATGCAACAAATACACACCAATACTTAATAGCTCGTCAAAAAGACAGGAAATTGATATACGTAGCCTTTAAAAGTGAGCCAAGAGTATCTGTCTGGAGTGAGAAATGTGCTTTTGAGGAAGGTATTTCACTCATAAGTATTGTTCTTGGCTCTTACTATTAATGTCTTTACACTCAGGTATCCAGAAACAAAGGGATGATATCCCAACAAGATTTTTTGTTGAGCAGTTAAAAGATGAGTGGGAGATCGTTTTGACAGGTAAGAGCAAGCTTACAAATTGTATGCTGTTGCACTTGATTTATCTCAATAGGGTTCTCCTTCGGCGGAATGCTAGCTTGTTCTGTAGCAGCAAGTATATGGAATTTGAGTGCCATTACCCCTGAAGAATTTAAACGAAGAGTAGTATGCATCACTTTTGGACAGCCACTCATCAGCATTCCATATGTGGAAGACATTATTAAAACATCTCACGAATTCCAAGAATCAATTCATTTGATCTTTGATCAAAATGATGTAATACCACGACTCCTTAGGTTTGCTAGCTCCAGCACTACTCAGTTGAGTGCATGCAGTGAGAAGATAGAGAACAAAACATCAGCTACAGCAGTGAGGCTAGAAGTAATGTTAGATTGAGTACAATTTTCATACTTTATTTTGAATTAATTTTAGGCCTTTCAGCAAACAACTGTATCAGTGTGCTTAAGAAATTTAGGGATTTTGCAAGACCAGGAACGGGTAAAGGAGAAATAGAAATGAAATGTATTGAATGTATGATCCATGTACGTATATTTCTCTCCTTCAAGGCTACATATTCCAATGTTGTGGTTAAATCAGTGACAGAATCTCGAAGGTTGGCACTGACAGATCTTCAACATGCATTGAAGGCTGCTGTTCCAGTTGTAACTGGGCAAGATGCTGGATCTCCTCTTTTATTGGCTTATTGCTATATTATATCACAAGACAAGCAGCTAATAGTTATTGACAAGAGCAAGGCATTTGATGCGTTAAGCTTCTTTGGTCCATCCTCAATTGACAATCTAAGTGAAGACTTGTTCAAACAGGTTTGTGATTTGAAATTACTTGTTCTTATTTCAATCTCTCCTCTCTTCCCTTAGCACAATATGGAATCATTCACTATCAAAACTGCAAAAATCATAGAGAATACAGTGCAGCAAGTGCCAGAAGTTGGTGTCCTTAAACCACGAGTTGAAGGTGTTGCATTTCACTGCTATGGTTCAAGTGAGGTAGCAGTTGTAGTATTGGGTGATCAGCTCTGGTTTTGCTACGAAATTCACCTTGGTGAGGGGAATGAGTGCCGAAAAATAAGCACTCCTGCTCAACATGTCACACGAAAGTCTATTCAATTCAACTATACTCCAAGTGAAAAAAATGACATCTCTACAAGCTGCAATAAGATCAAAGTTACCTTGCATAGTCGTTTTTATGGTCCAGTAGGAGCTGTGGTGGACGTTAAGAAAAAGGTCTGCTCTTCTCCTCTGTGTTATAATTATGCTTTCACTATTGTAATTGTGTTTTAGGTATACCCATGTACACTGAGACAAGCACAGCTGGCAAAGCATACACCTACTGAAGTAATCCAGCTGGCATATTTGAGTGCAATGTTGGAGCAGCCTTCATATAAAAATGCAAAGCGGGACTTTTCTGAGCGTTTCAAGACAACAACAAAATTTCTCGAAGATGCTGTTAGAATTGTGCCAATCGAAAGTATCTTTTATGCTATTGCGTATGGTGATGAAGATGTAGCACTCCAGTGCTCCAAAGCACTTGAGGAACGCAAACCTAGCATACCCCCATCTGAAATGGTTATTGCAGCGTCACAGTATGCTGCAACACGTGTGATTACTGGTTGCCATAAAGAGTTCATTGATCATATAGATTTGCAAATGCGAACAATGAATATATACCTCCATGGTTCACTGTGTTTTCCGATGAAGGTGAGCATCATGCCATATCCTGACAATTACCTTAAAATCACCTTTCAATATGATGTGCCAATACCTATTCCCATTCCTGTGCATGGACAACGAGCACACAAAGTGTCTAAAGTGAAAGACTCTTTATACTCAGATGTAGTAGTGCCCAGGACGCGCTCTGTCAAACTTGCTACATCGCAGTCACAGATTGTACCTGTGCGCACAGCCAAAGTTAAAAGTGACATAACGATTCCTATACCTCCTAAAGATGATGACTCTCTCCATGCAAGTCCAAACCTGGTGGAATATTTGCAAAAATTTGCAGAAGATATATATGTCCGTGGGTGCAGCAAGATTGCAAGGGGGGAAGAACTGGTATACACATGTGGTTTAAATATCAACGAAGTCTACCAGACAAGCTCTAAAAGTGAATTTGTACTTTCTTCACCTACAAAAGTACTGTCAGATGCTCGACAGGAGCTATCTGTACTGGTGAAATTAGCATGTGAAGAAAGCAAAGGTATTCCTCTCTCAATTAGCCAGGAACAGTCCAACGATCAAGGCTCACCTAATCTTTCTTCTTTTCATAATCTAGAGATGCTTAAAACCATCAACAAAGTTAGAGCCCAAGAGCTAAATCTCTGCACAACCTTACTTAGTGCCTTTATGGAGCAGCAAATTCGCATCCCATTAATAAATTCCTCTCCACTAGAAACCGCCAGTGCATTATCAACATCTGAAGCTCCGATTGCGGTGGGTGTTTGGGCACTGTTTAGCCTCAATTATGGCGACATTAAAGAAATGTTAGTTTCCTTACGTGGCAAGCCATTAATGGTTGACATCACTAATTACATAATGGGAATATTTAACAGTCCATTAAAAATGGAAGATGCTCGTTATGCTGGCAAACTTCAGTTCCTGCTCCAAGGAATGGACGAAACTATTAGTTGCAATAGCCAGTATGTTAGTTATTCGCTAGAGCGACAGCTAGTTGATCTGTGTGGCAAACGTCTCAAAACATCTATCAATTTATCTACTGATTTGGAGGATATCATTGCTAAGTGGGACACCATTTTCCAAGGTGATGCTCTCAGTCTTGTCGCGAAGCCTCATCGTTCCCTCATAGCAAGATGGCTAAAGTGGGCACTTATGATTCATCAGTTGAGGGAAAAGTTAGCAGAATACACAGCTGTGGGTGTGATAGGTTTGACTAATTCCGGAAAATCACACCTAGTGAACAAACTTTTCGGTGTCCAGGTAAGGTACTATTCCTGTGTTTTTACTTATGCTCATAAAAACTGTTTAGACACTTGTAGGCACAACTCAGATGAAACGTACAACTATACCTCTGATGTACAGTTTCAATGGCACTATCAAGAAACTAGATGTAATTGATTTTCCAGGAGTTGACGATCAAGATGAGTCAATCCCTCAGCTTGCAAAACTTCTTCTTGGGCTAGCACAAATTGTAATATTCGTTGTTGACTACAGGCAAGCAGTCTCCTTATACATTGTGCATTAATTATGTGTTCTTAACATTCAGGAAAATCCACACACAATCTGCAAGGAGTTGGCTTACTGAACTGGAGTCAGAAAAGGAGGCAGTTCCTATCCTTGTGTGCCTGACCCATGCTGATCGACTATATGCAGAGATAATGGCCCAAGAGAATGGCTCCAAGGACAAACCAGAACTGGGAAAACGCTATATCAGGAGTGAGCTAAATGTAGGCAATGTATGAAGTAATTTGTACACAGTATCTCATATTGGCTTACATCTCAAAATTTAGCTCATCAAAGACAGATTAGGGCATTCCCCTTCTCGTGATGTAGACTTCTATTCTTTCAGCCAAGAACCAGATTCTAGTCTGAACAATGAAAAAGGAAGGAAAACTCTAAAGGATGTGGGTATCCACAGAATTAAGGATGTTGGAGTTTGGATAGTTGAAAAATTGAAAACTCATCTTGACCAACCTGACATGGCTAACAAACTGCAAGAACATTTTCAGAAATCTACTAAATAGATATTAGTAAATGTTGCACTCAATATATTGTCTTCCTATGCCATTACATTAGTCATCGCATGAATGAAATTTAATTTTTCAATTACATTATACACTAGATAAAACATAATATTACACACGACCAACTGCATGAGGGTGCGCACAAGGGAGACAAGCAACCATTCAAATTCGCTTGAGAAACTAATCAACTGGTTTTAAAGCTGGTCAGTTATGGCAATGATTTTATTAACATTGACTGGCTTTAAAAAGTGGTCCCGTAAACCCTTTTAATTGGAGGTAACGTGAGAATTAAGTATATTGATGCCACTTTATTATCATCTTACTCTCCTGACTTCAATATCATAGTTGCTGAAGAGAACAAAAAATAGAATGATATTTCGCCCCTGCAATGCCTTTTCATCATTGAATGTTTTATGTAATTAGTGTGGTATTTTATTAGGATGTTATGTGTTTTGTGCGCAACTGGCTCCATATTACCTCATCTGATCCTGAAGGCCAGGCTACCAATCTGATGTTGAGCAAAGATATTATGTGCCTTCCGCTTTATAGAAATGCACTTGTCAAATGGTACAAGGCTCAGTCCAGTGTCAGCAAGTCATTCTTATTAATCTTTTCCAATGCAATAAGACTGAATCCTGCTGATCTGAATCATACAGGAAGCTAATCTCTATGAAGAGGAGAGACCAAGGACACCTCGGCTTATAGTATTAGGGTCCAACTATCTGTATGCTTTGTCCTATCAGTCAGGATATTGACGATATCTGTAGATGGCATGGGGTACAATTCGATCCCAGGTAACACCACTGTTTGTCTGGTGATTTTTGGCATGCCTTGAGAGAAGGCCCTCCCAGGCACAGGACACTGCACTGGGAGCTCTTTCGTGCCATCCCGCATGCCATCAAGCTCGTTACTCTGAGATGGGTCGTTGGTAGAGAAACTGCAAGATTCCAAATAGTCAAAGAGTCTTTTAGATGATACAGTGAATGTGACATAAATACAACAGAACAGATTTTTCTTATGGTGCCCTGTCTACAAGAGAGGGAAGAAAAAAAAAGTTGGAAGCATACATAAACAGCTTAAGTTTTAGCCAAGCCTCCTCTGTGTTTTAATATATGGCTGCTCTCAAGGAAGCTCATGGAACCAGAGGAAAAAGCTGGGCTGTCTCAAAAAGGGATGTGGTGTACAATTGGCATTGAAGATAGAATACCACTTCAAACAAGAAAGTGGCCCAGACGAATCGTCAACCTGAATTTAACGGATGGGTGTGCTGCTTGTGCAATGAATGCTTCACCTGGTGAGGAGTAGGAGTTGTATATTAGCAAAAATAACAGTTGTCTCATGAGTTCATTGCAGCCTTGCTTTTATGCAAGGCTCTCTAGCGTATTCAGTATGGTGGTATGGTTGATGCTGAGTGGCAGCTGTAATGTTGAAAATAATTTTCACCATGCTAGCAGCTCAATACGTACTACTGATGTTATAAAAACCTCTCATACATATCGTCCGTCTTGAAGGTAAGCGGACTCGAATGTATGGCGAGAACAACCATATTATACTAATACGATACTGGCGACTGGCGTTTGTATGCGTAATGCATGCTATTACTGTATGTGTCATTCATTTGACTAGACAATACGACTATAGGTGCGGTCACGATTACTCACTGCATACAGCTGTAGTTGGGTGAAAATGGAACGATTTGTTTCCTCACTGATGCAGGAGACAATACTACGACCATGATTAAGAAGGGCGTCGATGCCTGGAGGCAGAAAGGGCGTGGCATCACAATGGTAATGCTCAGTATTTAACTGGTAGTGTAGCGCGAGTGTGGCTGGAGAGTAGGGTGGTAAATTGAAATCATCAAATGATCATGAGTTTGTAATTTAGCCTACCTGAGTTTGCTTTGTCGTAGTGCTCAATCGGCCGTTGTGTTTGTAACTTTCAGTTTGTGATAAATATCAGGATCACGTGCTGTATATCTGTGCATATCAAATATTGCAGCACGCCCCAAGCTGCGCAGCAAAAACAGAATGATGCATTTCACTCCATGACACTTAATGTCACTTCCGATTTTTTTTAGTGACAATTAAACTTAGTGAATGTCCCTGTAGTGAACATTGCTAGTGATTGACACTTTAAATCACCCATTGCCTGCCGTATTTCTAATAATACACTTCGCTACTACGTGAAACAATAACGTCATGCATTTAGAAAGGTTGGGGGGGGGGGGGGGGGGGGGGGGGTTGCAACCCCCGCCCTCCGTCCGCCAGTGTAACGGTTGCGTATGCAAAAATTTGTGAGAGGGGAGGGTTTAAATACCTTTTCCACTCCCCCACCCTCCGGCGTCGTTGCTCGAACATTGACCTCGTATTGTGGCTTCATCGGACTATAGTTGTACGTATATGAGGTATATGAATCAAAGGACAAGTTGTATTAGGGCTTACATGCATGCGTGGGCACGCGGTCCGTTTTGGCAGTTTGTCTACCCGCTGATCACAACTCAGTCAATAAAATTTAAGGCCATACTTAAATAGAATACCCACTCTTTTGAACCAGCTCAAATTCTAAGCCCTGACCTACTTCTATGGGAGTGTGCTCTATTATAATTTACTAACTTTGAATTTGTGTGCCATGGTTTTCAAGACATAATTTGATTAATGCACACAATGTATTCAAGATCCTTTATGCAAGAGCTCTGGCCACCCTCTATGGTCGTCTCAGCATGATTTTGGTACGGGTCAATGCTGGAGCTATTCTGATGCGATCATACCTGCCATCATGTGCGTTTAATGACATTATTATGGACTTAGGATAGTAACTATACAAAAATTATACAGAAATTATACAAACTATCTGCATACTTTCCTTCCAATTAGTGCACACCCTGTATCTCTCCCATGTGGTCTGGTTTCCAGGACATGTCCACCCACCACTTCATTTTTATATGCATTTGTTCTCATTCATGTATTCACTTATTGTTATTTAAAAAACTTCACTGTGATGTCAACAACACAAGCTGAGCATGTCGGAGGCCATAAGGTGTTAGGATGACTGAAGGGCTGGACACATGAGCTTCCCATGACATGCCACACACACACACACACACACACACACACACACACACACACACACACACACACACACACACACACACACACACACACACACACACACACACACACAAGCATAATTGCCATCAGGCATCTGGTCAAAAAGGTACCCATTTCACCAATCCATTTAGAGACATTCCAAGGGCAAACATACCTCTCCATTCACACACACGTGCACACACACATCATCAAACACAAAGGAAGAAATCCTATTGCCTCACACACATACCTCACACCCTCCCCAGCCCATATGACAACACAATGGTGTAGCGTTGGCTGTGCACGACACCTAACATAGATTACCTTCACAAACATACAACCTCCAACATATATAAACGAACTTTACACACACATGCATGCACACAGAGCAGGAGCCAGCTACCTATAGCTAATTTAGTTTTTACCTTTTAGAGGTGGTGGGCCCACACCACCTCAGGGGAAAAAACCTCACAAAGTGAGGAAAAAACCTTCACAAACTGCTCTGGACAAAACAACACACAAACAGAACACAAATGGCATAATGAGTTTCCTGGTTGGAGTCTTGGAGTTTTCTTCTGTGCAATCCTGTTTGTCAAGGAAGATACATGTATCTGGTTCCAATATGAAAAATACGTTTCAAAATTCAGTTTACAGGAAACCGTGCACTGTGACCTAGACTGACCAATCTTCCCGCTCCCAAGGCTAATAATATACCCTCCACCACGTGGCCATGCTGACATGCCTCACACCTACATCATATGTATCCAATCGCAATTGGAGAGAGCATAGTTCGCTACGTTCAAACGACATAAACGTTTATTTGACTTCTAACATGCACACACATACACGCACATATGCACACACATGCACACCCACCCACATACACGCACATATGCACACACATGCACACCCACCCACATACACGCACATATGCACACACATGCACACCCACCCACATACACGCACACACCTTGCAGACTGATGGATACAAGATATTTTCCATTAACTCCTATATGCTCAAGAGCCTTATCATAATCTGTTGGGTGTGGGGATAAAGGGAGGCATGTGTATGAGAAGGGCACGGGTAAGAGGAGAGGCATGGGGTTAAGGAACGAGTATTATAAACAAATTAAAAGGAGCTCCAACCATTCATTCAAAACTAACTCCCTCTACACTGGAAGCCATGCCCACATTGGCACAGAACCCCCTCTCACTGTCACTCACACTGGCACAGTAGCTGACGTTGAGAGATGAGAGATGGCTACATCTCCTAGAGAGGACCAGCAACCCTGCCTCTGTCACCTTGCAGCCTGAGAGACTAATGTCTAGTAGGTCTGGGCACCCTTACTACAGAGCAAGGTATCATGTAGAGACATGTGACTATTCAGGCACACTCCCACATGCTACAAACCCACTTTCTGCTCCACATATACACATACATGCTTCTTATTCGTTCCGCACACATTCTTACGCCTCTCCTAATTAATGCTCCACACACTTACATTCGGTGTACTCCCACATAGTTACATCTTGTTACATGGTTGAGTTGTTACATATATGGTAAGATGGTTAAGTGGTTACATTTAGGCTCATATGATTCAGGTGGTCTATGTTAATGTGGTTATGGTCGTTGTGGTGGCCATGATTTTATTATTTACAGCACTACCGCAGAGTTCAATTTTCCCTTCCCCACAAAGACCTGCCCCCATCCTACAAGGATTCAATGAAAGATGTAAGCATAAAGTAATTATTATTTTTTACTTGACATTCTACTTTTCAGAGCAGGGTCAGAGTGGCCAGCTGGCCTTGCCCTTGTGGAGGGATTTTTATAGTGGGGGTACGTTGCATGTGAACTTTGTATGTTATGTGTGGTGGTTGTTTCATCTATTTTTCAGCACACTCTTGGCAATTCAGAGGGGTGCATTTACAAGTAAGGAAACACATGCTACATGCTTATACAAATTTTGTATAAGGATATAGAAGTTTACATTAACGATACAGGAAAGACTAGGGTCTTAAAATTTATATGATTTTTTCCCCCTCTTTATGCTGTGATGTGGAGTCGCGTAAGTTAATCTTGTATAGCTAACATGCAGTGTGAGGTAAAATTCACATGATAACCAAGATGGAATGATAAGATCTTTTCAACACATCTCTAAGTTGAATATGTGCTTCAGTAATTATGTTTTCTGAAGCTATTTTCATTGAAAGAATTGGAAATGAAAGATAATGGGTATCATGATTTCTATACAATTTTTATGCACACAACAGCCAAACCAACAATGGAAACCACAGAGTAAGCCACAATTATAGTTGACTATTTATCATACTTGTATTTGCCAGGTCGTGACCATTGCACTATAGGTGACAGTGCCATTGTGGGGGCCGTTTTTCTGACAGCAATGTAAAAGGTAGGCTGTATGGTTTATCCCTTCACTTAACCTTTAATCTCCCATCGTCCTACGTGTAGCATTATCGTCCTACGCATAGGACGCAAGTTAAAATTAATTTTTAGCAAACTCGTATGATCTAAGAGCAAACCAAAATCTCATTGTACTGTAGAAATGGTTATTAATATTAATTCAGAAAATATTTATACTTTCTTGCAATTCTTCAAAGATTGTCAAATACAATCAATATTGCATTGCTAAAAGATGTATTTGTGGTAAATCGCAAAGCAACTTAAATTACTAAAAAGTAGTGTTGGGAAGATCAGAGCAACATGTTAAAAGAAGGGGGTAGTAAGACAGGTCTTTTGCACTAAGCGTATAAAAAAGTACATCGTAGATTTGGAAATTGCTAGCTCCACAAGCTTATGAACGATAGGCATTTGTCAGACGCATGTTGCGGGAATAGCCAAGTGAATGGACTAAATTTTGAAAACGTACAGTGTGTTTTCGGTAAAAATGGCAAAACCAATTAGAGTAAAAACACTGCCATAGAATGTATATAGTAGCACACACATCATGCTTCAATATATTTGTCGTACTTTTTTCTGTGACAATTAAATCTCTACATAATCCCATTTTCAAGAACCGTATCTGTTTATTAGCATCGTGTAACCAAGGGTGGGATTTAAAAAATAGACTGACAATTGGTAAATTTAGCAAGATAGACACATCAAACAGCAGTAGAGAAATGGATGCCAAAAAACTGCATTTCTATTTATAATGAATTTTCAAATATTGGTCTATTGGTCATACGTGTAGGACTTGGACCTGGAGAATGAAGGTTAACAAGGTACATTGACTTTATATATTAACCCCCCCCCCCCCCCCCCCCATATCTTCCCTCCCTTCCCCATGAATGTTTTAACAGTTACACACACACACACACACACACACACACACACACACACACACACACACACACACACACACACACAACACACACACACACACACACACACACACACACACACACACACACACACACACACACACACACACACACACACACACAGAGTTAGGCACAAGCAGGTACTAACTATTCACTGGTTAGGCACATATTATGTTTGGTCACAGCATACATGAACAATGCCATGTGTACATTGCAGTACCCGTCCACATCCTCCCTGCCTACATACTCACTTTGGGGGTTGCAACCCCCCCCCCCCCCCCCTCTTTCATATAAGGTCCTCTAGCCATGTACACCCATCCAATGCCTCTGTATGTATACTGGACAATCTGCATACAGACCAATTAACAACAATTTTTAACACGGAGCATACATACTCATACATTTTTCATTTATGTTACAATGAAACTTACACTGCAACAAGTAGCCAGGGATGGTGGTGTGCTTTCCCGCAGATAAATGTTGAGATTGTACAAGAAGTCTGCAATGCCTGACAAGCAAGCAAAACACACTCATTCTTATGTTCCCCACAAATGGACGCCACTCAAAACAAACACACACACACAACACACGAACACAAAAAATATTATACACACACTCAAAACATACACCACAAACCTTTCTCACTACTCCTGGTCGATAATTTATCTGATGTCCAAGGAGCACTTGCACGGAGACCACGTACCATGTGTTGGTACCAGTAGAAACAAAATATAGTTCCTTTAGAGCACCATCACACATACACCTGGTCACCAGATGTTTACAAAACAGTATGATAAGCAGGATAGATGGATGACCTACCTTTCACTTGCAATGCCATCATGATGAATAAATACAGACCATCTTGCGATATCATGGGTAGGGGCAAGATTTGCCATGCTCCAGGCAGGCTAGTTCTCTTGTTATTGTTGATGATGTTCTGTGGGGATAGGAGATGGTTGAGAGAAAGGATGTGATGTGTGGTGGAGATGGGACGATGTGATGGTGAGGTGGTGGAGATATGGGTGTTGGCGACAGTATTACAGTACTCGAGTTCCGACAACTCGCAGGTGTCGACATGGGGCTTGATAGGAATGAATCTATTCTTCTATGAGGTCCGTGTTGTCTTGGAAAAAGTAGCAACCATTGGCAGGGGTAGACACGACTCTATCTCGCGTCTGTCTTCCTTTCGCTTTGCCCCAAGGTTCTTGAGGGATTGAAGTGATGAGCGAACTTAAGCGAGCCGCACCTGTGCTTGTACTAGAGCATGACATCGTCTCCTTTCTGAAAGGTTGCATCATGGTGCTGAATTGAGCCTTTATGTGTCAAAAATGCCATAATAGACTTGTTGTGTGACAGATCTGTGGGGAAATTTTGAATACCGTACCCTCCTCCCTCCCCTCCATCCACCTCCATCCCCTTCAATCCTCTCCATCCCTCCACCCCCTCTCCTCCATCCCCTTCATCCCCACCATCTCCCTCTCCTCCGTCCCCCATCCCCTCCCTCCAACCCTCCATCCTTCCACCCTCTCCACCTTTCTACCCTCCCTCCATCCCTCCACCCTCCATACCCTCCACTCCGTCCATCCCTCCACCCCCTCTATCCCCTTCATCCCTCCACTCCGTCCAGTTTTGAGGGAGGGTGATGGAGGGAGTGTTGAGGGAGGGTGATGGAGGGAGTTTTGAGGGAGGGTGATGGAGGGAGTGTTGGGAGGGTGATGGAGGGAGTGTTGAGGGAGGGTGATGGAGGGAGTGTTGAGGGAGGGTGATGGAGGGAGGGGTGTTGGGAGGGTGATGGAGGGAGTTTTGAGGGAGGGTGATGGAGGGAGTTTTGAGGGAGGGTGTGATGGAGGGAGTGTTGGGAGGGTGATGGAAGGAGTGTTGGGAGGGTGATGGAGGGAGTTTTGAAGGAGGGTGGATGGAGTGTTGTGGGAGGGTGATGGAGGGAGTGTTGAGGGAGGGTGATGGAGGCGAGTGTTGTGGGAGGGTGATGGAGGAGGTGTTGAGGGAGGGTGATGGAGGGAGTGTTGTGGGAGGGTGGATGGAGGAAGTTTTGAGGGAGGGTGATGGAGGGAGTTTGAGGGAGAAGGACATGGTGTGATGAGGAAGGCCACTCATAGGGCAATAGCATCAAAGCACTTCCTGAGGTGTGGCTGCATGGCCAGAGAGTTACACGTCTGTGACAGGATCTCCAGCAACTCGTCGTTGGAGAGGAACTAGAAGCGAGAGAAGAGGAGCCTCTTAGACTCCAGGTAGTCCTCCAGGCACTTCTGGATCTGCTCCAGGAGAGAGTTGTTGGTCTTGAACGTCTCCAACAGGCCTTGCAATGGTGTGAGGGAGGTGTGACAGGGGAATAATGTCTACATACTTAGCATGCATGACTGCATGACTCTGGTTTTTTGCCTTGCTAATCTTTAATCATTATTAGCCTGATAGAGTACACTTTAACACGGTATGCGTCCAATAGAATATTTAATTGTAGTACCTTAATTTTATACAGCTATTGTTGAGTTTCACAACAAGCAGTGCTTACATGTAGAGACGGAGAAGGTGGTTTTTTTTTATTAACCAGGATACATGTAGCTGCTTCAGTGTATAGCAATTATAGTTATGTCCAAATAAACCTACCCCAGTCTGAGCTACCACCAGGGGACACACACACACACACACACAAACACATGCACGCACACGCACACGCACACACACACACACACACCCACACCCACACCCACACACACACACACACACACACACACACACACACACACACACACACATACGCACACACACAAACCTTTCTTGCTATTCCTGGCTGATAAATGGCCTTGTGTCCAAGCAAGCAGTCAGGGATACGTGGGAGAGGGGGGGGCCTTGCCCTGGCCCCCTTCCGGCCGCCAATCGCCAATCAGGCCATTTCCCCCCCTGGCACACACTATGAGATGGAGAGGTTGTCTGGTCAAGTTCCTTCTCTGAAGACAAACCTAACTTCCACATGTCAGCTAGCGAGTTTATTTTTAAACCGTTAATTGGCGTAATGATATGTGCACGAGCGAAAGGTGAGAACCTGAAGTGCTATTTCAATTTTGTATGCACTATTCAGCACCGCGATGCAACCTTTCACGGAGGAACGGTCACGCCATTCATACGAGTTGAGAGGTGAAGGTTCATGGGGACACAAACCGAAGCCATTGTGTGACAGTCACAATCACAGGTACAAGCACAGGCGCGGCTCGCTCAAGTTTGCTCACTTCAAGCACTCAAGAACTTCGGGGCAAGGCGAAAGGAAGACAGACGCGAGATAGAATCGTGTCTACCCCTGCCAACCGTTGCTTTTTTCCCCAAGACCTGACGACACGGACCTCGTACAAGATGCAAGCCCCATGTCGACTAGTCTCGTACCCAGACCCAGATCCCAACAGCTGCGGGTGGATTACATCACCGCTACGTGGTTCCACGTAGCGGTGATGTAATCCACCCGCAGCTTTGGGAATCTGGGTCTGGGTACGAGACTACATGTCAACAACTGTGAGTGGTCGGAACTCGAGTACTGTAATAGGCCTACTGTCGCCAGACGCCAGAAAGTCGAGCTGCATGCTTGACTGGTTGTATGCAAGGCCGGATGTGGTTTCAAGCGGCTCGAGGGCGTTTGATATGACTTCACTGAAGATGGAAATGCCAACTTGTATGAGAGAATGCTGTATGTTGTAAAGTTCCGAGTTCAGGTACGTGAGAGACACTCTCTGTGCTTTTGTCGATTAAACATGGGGAGGAGCGGGAAATATGTGCCAGTTGGTATCCCTTTCCTTTGTGTTATTCTCCCTTTAGTGGCTCCTACAATAGAATTTTCATGCACACATAATGTAGTCCGCCATTTGCAGAAAGAAGGTGCCTACTCCATTGTGCTGTCTGGAGGATATGATGATGGCAAGGTTAGGATAGTGGGTTGTCACCACACTTGTGTGGGTTGTCGTATGTGATGTACATAGGGTTATCTACTATATTTGTGTGTGTGGTTTGTGTGTGTATGTGTGTGCATGTGTTTGGGTGTGTGTGTGTGCATGTGTTTGGGTGTGTGTGTGTGCATGTGTTTGGGTGTGTGTGTGTGTGTGTGTGTGTGTGTGTGTGTGTGCGTGTGTGTTTGGGTGTAGGTGTATATGTGTTGGGGTGTGGAAGAAGGCAGGGGATTCTTGTATATAATATGTTATATGTGAGCAGGTATGCAGAACATGTACATGTAGAAACACAGGAAGGAGTGTTGGGAGGGTGATGGAGGGAGTTTTGAAGGAGGGTGATGGAGGGAGTGTGTGGGAGGGTGATGGAGGGAGTGTTGAGGGAGGGTGATGGAGGGAGTGTTGAGGGAGGGTGATGGAGGGAGTGTTGGGAGGGTGATGGAGGGAGTTTTGAGGGAGGGTGATGGAGGGAGTTTTGAGGGAGGGTGATGGAGGGAGTTTTGAGGGAGGGTGATGGAGGGAGTGTTGGGAGGGTGATGGAAGGAGTGTTGGGAGGGTGATGGAGGGAGTTTTGAAGGAGGGTGATGGAGTGTTGTGGGAGGGTGATGGAGGGAGTGTTGAGGGAGGGTGATGGAGGGAGTGTTGTGGGAGGGTGATGGAGGGAGTGTTGAGGGAGGGTGATGGAGGGAGTGTTGTGGGAGGGTGATGGAGGAAGTTTTGAGGGAGGGTGATGGAGGGAGTTTTGAGGGAGAAGGACATGGTGTGATGAGGAAGGCCACTCATAGGGCAATAGCATCAAAGCACTTCCTGAGGTGTGGCTGCATGGCCAGAGAGTTACACGTCTGTGACAGGATCTCCAGCAACTCGTCGTTGGAGAGGAACTAGAAGCGAGAGAAGAGGAGCCTCTTAGACTCCAGGTAGTCCTCCAGGCACTTCTGGATCTGCTCCAGGAGAGAGTTGTTGGTCTTGAACGTCTCCAACAGGCCTTGCAATGGTGTGAGGGAGGTGTGACAGGGGAATAATGTCTACATACTTAGCATGCATGACTGCATGACTCTGGTTTTTTGCCTTGCTAATCTTTAATCATTATTAGCCTGATAGAGTACACTTTAACACGGTATGCGTCCAATAGAATATTTAATTGTAGTACCTTAATTTTATACAGCTATTGTTGAGTTTCACAACAAGCAGTGCTTACATGTAGAGACGGAGAAGGTGGTTTTTTTTATTAACCAGGATACATGTAGCTGCTTCAGTGTATAGCAATTTTAGTTATGTCCAAATAAACCTACCCCAGTCTGAGCTACCACCAGGGGACACACACACACACACACACAAACACATGCACGCACACGCACACGCACACACACACACACACACACAATGACACACCCACACACACACACACACACACACACACACACACACACACACACACACACACACACATACACACACACACAAACCTTTCTTGCTATTCCTGGCTGATAAATGGCCTTGTGTCCAAGCAAGCAGTCAGGGATACGTGGGAGAGGGGGGGGGCCTTGCCCTGGCCCCCTTCCGGCCGCCAATCGCCAATCAGGCCATTTCCCCCCCTGGCACACACTATGAGATGGAGAGGTTGTCTGGTCAAGTTCCTTCTCTGAAGACAAACCTAACTTCCACATGTCAGCTAGCGAGTTTATTTTTAAACCGTTAATTAAGGGGACACTCGCCGGCGTAATGATATGTGCACGAGCTAAATCATGCATTTAACGGTTGTGTGTGCATAGTTAGATAGCCTATAAACTTGCCCTTGCATCTTTGTAACAGTCATAAACCGTACATGATAAAACACTGACTGACTTACTGTTACGGTGGTCTGAATCTGGTACTTATTACCGGTTCAAGTACAATTGTTACGCACATACTCGTTCCTCACCCATTGTATATACCAAAGATTCCCTCCTTCTTTAGTTACGATGCTCGCGAAGGCATGAAAGCTTGTTTTGTATTCCCTGGCCGCGCCTCCTTCTCCTGTAGAGAAAACCACTATTCAACCATCTAGAGAGCACACTAACTACTAGTACCCTTACCGCTCAGCTGCATGCGGTTTTTCAGCAGGTCGAGCGGCTGAACGAAGACAGTCGCCGTCATCCTAATAAAGGAAACCAATGAGATACTTCAAAGGGGCCTGATGTTGAATAGCAATGTAATTCAGTGCAAGCACGCAAAGTTAGGCATCAGTATAGCTTTACTAAACCTATACATCATTCGCTGACGCTTAAGCCATACAAACTATTCACTACGATAATGCATAGCTTACCCCGCTAGTCCACCTAGAGCAAAGCTCATGCTATTCGGAATTGCTCCTGGAGGTACGCGAGCCTTTTCGCCAGCCATGGTTGCGTCTGTACTCGTGTGATAATAATTCAGTGGACTGGGGACGAGAACATGTACCGCCCCGATACAAAATAATTGCATTACCATATTATTGTCACTGATGTACTGAAGTTCACATTGTTTAACACACTTCAAAATCTAGCGTTGAAATGTATCTAGGATACTTGAAGCAACAGTGTGTTACTTGCTGGTGGAGGTTGTATATCGCTTGAGGCCATACATATGTACTCCCCACCAATGTCAGTAGTAGCCACAGGAAACGACAGGGTAAGGCTCCTGCCAGAGTTGCCAAGGGTAACGGCAGCAGAAGATGGGAGTGCCTGGTATCCAGCTCTACTCCAGCTCAGGTGAGCCCCACCACACGAGCAATCAAGAGAACACACCACACTAAGAGCTGTTCCGTTGCTGACTGTGAGTGGAGATACTGATTGGATTTTCACTTTCAACGTTTCTGCAGAGAAATGAGCATGCAAATCAATACCTTCTACAAATATGTCATATGTGCCTTAAAAAACACTGCATACAACAATCCAGTATAGAACCTTGAATGCTTGCAAATACAACTGTAGGCAAATGCATTCAATGATCAGCAAACATGCAACAAATGAAAAACAAACCAAAATCCAAGTTCATTCAATGGGTTTATCTGATTTTAATTACAAACAGCAACAAAAAAAGTTACGTTGTGAGTACCAGAGCATTTCTGACATGTACTTTGAATAGGACCAGGTGTGAAAACACAGAGCAAATGATTTGCTTCAACTCACACCTGCCACATTTTGTGGCCTTCTCTGAAATGTAATGAACCACCTCCCAACATCAGTCACTTCCATGCTGATTGGTTACCAATAAATATGAGATCAGCATATGCAGTGGTTGCCTGTCCGTCAGCAAACAAGGCCTTGCAGTAATAAGAGCCTGCATTGGTCAGACCAGCACTCACAACTCTTAGCACTGACACTCTAGAGGTCACATTCTGAACCTCCACGTTGCCCGGCAACGGCACCACAGCATTGAATGACCACACGAATTGTGCAGGTTGTGAGGAGTTGCATGTGAAATTTGCACTTAACCCTTCAGCAATACTCAGTACACCAGGCACAATGGAGATTGTTGGTAGGAGAGGAGGAATGCCTGAGGGGGAAGAGGAGACAGAATATGGTTCATGCATCTTTACCATGGTTACTCACTGCTTGAGGCATTGACTTGGAGACGCACATCCACACTAGCCATCCCTAGAAGACCATTGGTCGCCACACATGTGTATGTCCCTTCATCGGATCTTTTGACATTTTCGAGGTACAGCACAATCTCTCGTCCACTATAGAGAGCAGTTGATGGCAGTACACTTCCCCCTCGCTGCCAGGTAAGTTGAGTTCCACTGCAGCCGCAAGTCAGCGTGCAGGTGAAGTTAGTGGCTCCATTCTCAGCAACTAGCACATCTCTGTTAGGTACCACTTCAATTGTTATTGCTTCTGCAAAGGGGACAAAATGTCAGGCTTCCTTTGACTAAAACACACACAACATACCGAGGAAGATGACCGATGAAATGGTGTACAATGGACTGTTGCCAGCGAGAGTAGCAACACACACGTACTCCCCACCATTGTCAGCAGTCATACTGTGGATGGTTAGTGAGGATTGTGTCTGACCTTCCACCACCTCCACATTCCAGGGAAGAAAAGAAGTATATCTGAATAACCAGGTGAGCGTGACAGCTGAAGTGGCTTCGCAGAGCAAGTTGGCACTCTGTCCCACTTTCAGCCTGATGTCAGATGGAAACAGGGATATCTGGAGGGGTGCAGAGATGGAAACGGATGACCGTTGAATGTCAGACGCCTTCAGTGAGGACACAGTGGAGGAGCTGGCTGAACTAGGGGTTGGAGCAGGGACTGCTGCTGGGAGGGTTGTTTCCATGCCCAGAGATGTTCCTGAAGCACGTGCAGCTGTCGACGCATAGCGTAAAGACTAGGCACAGAAGGGTTAATAGTATAATGCAGTGCCTTCTTTTGGCAGTTGTCGTGGAGCTTACCCTGGACAATGGACTAGATACAACAGATGGTTCGGAACTGTGTGTACATGTGTGTACGTGTGTGTGTGTGTGTGTGTGTGTGTGTGTGTGTGTGCAATGAAGCATTTATGAATCTGCAACAACATACCTTGTGGGCCTGGTCAATCACACAGATATGAAGAAGAACAGTAGAAGCATCAAAAAGAATAAATCAGAGGATAAAGGAAAAGGTGTGTGTGACAGAGAAAAACGCAAATTAGGATACATGTGGAAAAAGAACACACATAGAAATTCACCATTGTCAAAGTTGATAAAGGCATGTACCAATGGTGATGTTAACAGGGCTAGATGATACACCAACATCAGAGAGACATGTTAATGCTCCTGTGTTACTTAAGACAGTCTCATAAATGACGAGCAGTGAACTAGCATTGGAGATATTTCTGATCACAAAATGGCCATTGCCACCATCTGCAGATACAATTTCACCATTGTACACCCAGTGCAAGCTCACAGTGTGTGTACTAGCTTCACAAAGGAAGCGCATAGGACTCCCAGCTGGCACAGGCAAGCTTTGGAGCGATGTAACCTTGACAATAACAGGTACAGGCAACTCTCAACAGGGAGAAGTTATTTCAGTGCTGTAACATTCCAACTAGAGCACAGAAATATCACTAAACAAATAAAGTTGCAACTTGCCATCAACTCTGAGTTCAACGGCAGATTCAGCTACACTACTGTACAGTGCAGCGTGACAGTAGTACACTCCATCATCATCCCTGGTCACATGATCAATCTTCAGAACAGACCCATCGTCCTTCGTTTCAATCTATATAAAAGGCACCACAGTGTATAGTTGGAACTACAGCCATCACCCATGACCACCTTAGCCTGGCTGCTAAGTGCCTTCCTGCCTTGCCTGCTCCACTGGAAGGCTGGCTGTGATCCCAGGCAGGGCTGCTGTGCTGTGCACTTCAACACAACCCCACCCCCCACCAAAACGTGTAGAAAGGTAGGTTCGACTGACAACAGCAATGGCGGATCTAGCGTTGCCAACGGAGATGGTTACCGTGCAACTGAGAGGAGGTGAGATGGTGCTGGCAACGTACCTATCACGTTCACAAAGGAGGTGCTGCTACTTGACATGGACCTGACTGCACTGTTGGCAACACACGTGTACAGACCCTGGTTCCCAGCACTGGTCCCCAGGACACTCAGTGTGGAGGACAAGGGACCTTCCTCCAGTTCGTGCTGCACATTGCCAGGCAGCGCGCCGTAGTTGAACAACCAAACAAAAGTTGCCCACTCAACAGTCTGGCACCGAATGGAGGCGTTGCAGCCTCTACTGACGACCAGCTCTCTGGGCGCAAGGGACAGGGACAACTCCAGTGGCCCTGAAGCAAAGCCAACATCGTGGTGAACATTATGTCTACCAGGTGTCACACCGGCTGGCTAAGCAAATTACAACACCCACCATACACTTCCAGGTTCACCACTCCTGCAACATTCACTGGCATGTTTCTAGCTAGTTTCAAATCTTATGATAGCAAGCCCAATCTGGCCCAGACTGTTATGACAGTGCCCATCAGAATGGAGTTTCATTTTGGTACATAGAGATAACTATATGTGTCAAACTGTTGTACATAATAACTTCAGGCTGTATACATGTGGAAACAGCTCTGAGAAATTTCGTAGTATAGCGCTTTCCAAGAATACATAATTCAGCTGATACATGTAAAAGAAATAGCGAACGATATAAAAGTGAGTGCGGATAAATATGAATTGCGCGAGTTGACGTTGTAACTGATTGAAGTTCGAGGTGGAGCGGCTGCATAAGCTATTCATGTTGCTGTGGCGACGTCGTCTGCTGACTTGTGTAACTTACGTGTAACTTGTGTACGCGCCATTTAAACGTTATTATTCCAGCTAATGCCCATCACATCCTTTTAGATGTCCAACATTGAGCTGTGGAAGCCGAAACGAAGGTACAGTTGCCAGTTCACCTAGTCTAAACGAAGGACGTAGAGTGTGTGGTACAGAGTCATGTTATACACTTCTAAATGCACTAATCACGTCTTTCGGTAGTAAGCTACAAGAGCGATGGAAGGTGTTTGACTTTGAGGTGAAGAAGAACTGGACTCCAAGGGAAAAATTAGAAGTCAAAGATCGCGGGGCACAGGGCTTGCATATAGCGTGTGAGTATCCAATTTTGTGTGTAGCTCCGACAGTGTGTCTCCACTCGATATGGCCGAACCCATTGCCCAACAACTGACAGCACTAGAGACAGAAGGGGTGTTCACATATGATGCATTGCACCAAGAAACAGTCCTGGTGGTGGCTCCTCTGATGTGCATAGTGTGCGATAACCCAAGGGCTTCTGTGCTGCTTAACCAACTTGGCAGTGCAGCGTTAAAGCATTGTCCTCAGTGCATGGTGAGTAGTACCATGTCTGCATATGTTTGAGCACTAAACCTTTTACAGACTACGAGAAAAGAAGATCCAGACACCGTGTGTGCACCAAGGATGAAAGCTGTGGCATTGCAGCAGATTGCTCAGATCAGCACTCTGCTTACAGAAGCACTTAAGGTGGAGATGAGGAAACGTTTTGGATTACGGGAGGATTACAACCCTTTTGCTCTACATACCTGCTGACCTCTACCTGTAAGTACTAACTAAGCACTGTTTTTAAAGCTTTTCACATCCTTTATTGTCGTGTAGGAGCATACCTGTTGAAGACTTGGGTCATGTAAGCACTTCCTGAAGGAAGTCATGCCAAATATGTCTGCTGCGCAGAAGAGGGAAATCCAGGCCCGAGTGAGGGCTTTCAACACTTCGGCTCTGATTTCAGTACCAAGCTCCATGGCAGCGTCTGCTACTACTATCAGTCCTTTGTTGGACGTGACTTCAAAGGATGGATGCAGATGGCCCTTTTCATTATTAGTCTATATCTCAGTGATGGGCAAAAGGAAGTACTTCTTGCTTTATCTAAGGTAAGCATCAATGCTGTCAACATGTAATGTCTGTGACTACTATATTACATGTTTTCCTACATTGTAGGTGTTCAAAATCGCGTACTGTGACTTCTTTAAGCCAATTTTGTTGGACGAGTGGAAAAGAGTGTGTCAAGGTTTTGTGAGCGCTGCAAAGCAACACATGCCGTCTTTGCTTGAAAAGCAGAAGACGCACCTCATCCTCCATCTTGTTGACAGTATGGTGAAATTTGGGCCATGTTCTAAATTATTTGTTTTGTTCGAGGGTTTTTATTATTCTAATGTCATCATATTATCTTTTTCAAGGTTCGAGTCCTTCAACTCGTATGTCAGGACGTACAATGTGTTTGGGAACCGACTGGCCCCTAGCCGGGATATCGCAAAACGTTTCTGTACTTTGCAACATTTGCGTCACATATGTCATGGTGGGAATGCAGGCGGAAGGTAGGTTATCTATCGTGCTTTGTATCAATGTTTTACATTGGATGATCATGTTTAGGTGTGGTGATGCTCTAAAAGAGCTATTCTTTACTCCATTCGATACGTGGTATCTCTATGCAAGAGTTGCTTGGACACAAGGCCATTTATCAACCAGGCATAGCGAGAAAGGTCTGTGTGTTTCTGCATGTGTGCACCATTGATTGAGGAATGAGCGTGTATTCACTCCTCAGTCACTACGAACATCATGTACAATCTCCACACTGCATCTCGTGTTTGCGGAAAAGCACACCACCACCCTGGATCACATGCTGCAGTGTGGCATGCAGTATGATATTGTCCTGGGCATGTTCGCACTGACTGATGAAGTGGTGGAGCACCGGGCAATCGTGTCCCAGAGTACTGTTCTTGTCAACTCTGGAGACTATGTTGAACTTGTAGTGCCACAGTGCAATGTACGTCACATTACAAAAAATGCTGGTGTATGATTATTTTCTTTCTTTAGATGAAGTACGGAATCTTGTTAGCAACGTTCAAATGTACGGATGGAACTGCACACTGCCTGGTGCAAGGCTTTCACGAGCTCACGTTGTCTGATGGACGGGAAATGGTGAATGATTATGACTGTCCACTGCTGGACCTATCCACCACTATCTTCTGCACCACTGGCAACAATGTGCAACGGCCTGTGTCCTTTGTTCACGAGTGCAGTGCTACTTGCCTATGTAAGGAGACTGGGACATCACGGAGGAGTGTGGAGCGGGAAATTGTGGAGGAGGACACACTTGTCTTCGAACATGATTGGAAGAATACTATGTATTGCTATTGTACATTGTAATCACAAAAAGATTTGGGACAGTTTCCGCGAAAATTGCCCCACGGTTAAAATGTTATAAAAATGCATCGCGTTTGAATCGCTATAACTTCCCAACGGATAACGCTATCGACTTCCTATTTTCAACACTTCATAGTGAAATGGTGTAGTATGAGGTGTTGAAAATAGGAAGTTGATAGCGTTATCTGTTGGGAAGTTATAACGATTCAAACGCGATGCATTTTTATAACATTTTAACCGTGGGGCAATTTTCGCGGAAACTGTCCCATTTTTTATAATGGCGATGACGGTCACAATAACAAGAATATGAAATAATTATCTACCACCACCATATCAACAAGTGCTTATATGGGAAACCGCGTTTCTGGCATACATGTAGTATGTCGTCAGCCTGTTCCAAATGGCTATCATTTTGATTAGATATGGTACATCAAATCCCACCAGACCACTGCTCCGCATAGATGGCACATTCTGTTCAACATTTTGAGCCATATACGGTGACATATACCGTATAGTATGTATACAGTTCAGTGGCGTATCCAGGATTTAAGCGAGAGGGGTGCTTAAGGACAGCCCCGATACGGAAAGTGGGGGGGGGGGGGGGGCGGGTTTCCGCATCAGGTCGATACGAAAAGTGGGGGAGGGGGGGGGGGGGGTCTGTTTCAGGGTCCGAGATATGAAAAGGGGGGAGGACAGTCCACTTCAGGTCCAATACGAAAGGGGGGGGGGGGGGGGGGACAATTCGCTTCAGGTCCGATACGAAAAGTGGAGGAGGGGGGGGACAGTCCACAGTCCGCTTCAGGTCCGATGCCTTTGTTTTGCACACAGAAAATACGTTATCGTTAATAATAAAACGGTTACAATTTTGGCCCGAGGGGGGTGCTCAAGCACCCAGGAGGCCCCCCCACCCCCCCCCCCCCCCCCCCCCCCCCCCCCCCCCCCCCCCCCCCCCCCCCCCCCCCCCCGGATACGCCACTGCAGTTTGACCCAGAAAATATAATTTGGTTGTGTAGAGGGGTTAAAACGCAACAACAGTATTACATCTTCTGTTATTTTTGAGACAACCGCAGGTATAAAGGAAGCCAACTAAGTGCTACATCACACAGCCAGACCAATTAATGGGCGCCTAGCCAACAACATCTTACGTAGCAGTAGCTCGATCAATGAACTCTCTCCTTCCCTTGTGCTGCCCTGTCACTTTGTTCTCAGCTGTAGCATACACTCGCCACAATTGCTCCATTGGATCTTCAGGTGGGTCCCATGCCAACAGTTTGGTTGTTCTGCTATTCCAAAAATGCCATGCATTCCTTTTCAACTATCTTGTGGCTATCCTAACTGCACTAGTAACCTTCCCATATTATTGACTGAGGTACGGCGATGACATGGTGTGTTCAAATATCACGTCTAGGAAAACTCCTGGAACTCATTCCAATGGACCATCCATCTCCACTTTCTCCCTTGAAATACTGCAGGTTAACTGCGATTCGTTGGATTGAGGAGGTGAATCAATTTCACAGACTATACTGTTATCCTCCACCATTCCTGGCCAATACACAGCATCTCTGGCTCTCCTCGGGTTGGGACGCAAGCAAGCACTACAACCTCACCCTTTTGCTCACATACACAGACACACACACACACATACACAACTTTATGATGCAATGCAGCATTCGTATGGCATCCAGTGAACTGTAAACAAATGAACATATTTATGGTAATCTACTAGCAGTGCTCCTGCTTTTCTGGTGAGTCCTTGTCTGAGTCCTTGTCTGAGGCACTGTAGCATTTTTGATGTCCATGTTGTTGAAATTACAAAGTTGACAAATTTCTTCCACTATTTTGGCAGATGATTTAAATATCTCACTCTCCAACACAACACATTCGTCAGACAATCAATGTACCATGGAGTTGCCTATTGACATGACAGTTCATATCAAGAAGAGTGTACCACTGATCTTCTGTAAAGAATTCCTGTATTGGCCCAGACACTGTTCCAGTTGATTTGCTTTTGGACGATTGGAAGTGATGGCGAACTTGGTCCTTGTTGAAGAAACTCGCAGCCTTCATTACATCACCAAATGTTGGGCCCATTTTTTTATAAAGTAGCTGAAACTTATAGCTTCCGCTGAGAAAGTGAGCAACGCTAGTGAGCAATTGTCGTTGTAATGTGACAGCTGCTTCATGCGCTTGCGTGTAATATCAAGTTTCTTAAATGCTGCAGCGTTTTGCTTGTGTAGATCTTTTATCCTCTCTTTAAGGTCTTCTTTACTCTGGTTTAGCCCTTCTATTGTCTTATTTAGATGGTCCACCTTCGATTTAAAGTAACACCACAGAGCCTTATCTTCCTCACTGGTGCCTGGTATAGGTTTTCCCCACGCAAAGTGCTTTGCGACGGCCTTGTACTCGTTGCTGTTTACGAATGCTTCGATTTTTTTGATTGGTTGCTTCGATTTTGCGATTGATTTGTCTGATTTCTTGATTGGTTTCTTTGATTTCTTGATTGGTTTCTTTGATTTCTTGATTGGTTTCTTTGATTTCTTTATCGGCTTCGTCGATTTTTTCATTCGTTTTAGCAAATTCCTGCGCATATGGGAATGGAGTAGCCATTTTGATAAATAAAATAATACGTCACGTGCCGGACGTTTACAAAGAGTTGATAATTAGAGAAGTTTCGCTATATAGGATTTGACCCCTACTATGAATCTCATTAAAAATACGCGACCCGTCCCTAACAAGACTCCCGACGATCGGATCGTTAAGCTTGCTATAGCAATCGAACTAGAAGTCAAAAATGAGCAGTTTCGTCTTTGTTTTATGTCACAGAACCGCGTGGTTGTAGAGAACAGAAGGGTACTGCCCGCCCTCGTACCCAGTCCCGGAACCAGGCCCGTAGCCAGGTCGGGAAAATGGGGGGTTCGAAAATAATAAATGTGGACCTTAAAGTGGGCGTGGATCACCAAAAGGGGGTGGGTGCGGGAGGGGGATGTGCCCCCTCCCTCGCGAAGCGCGGAAGCTTTTGAAAACATTGATTTTGCAACTGAATGCAAACCAATTTGCAGACACATGTACCAGTACACTCATACCGCTTTATAACTCCTCATTGTAGTTTAGTAAATATAATTGCCAATGTACATGTAAGCGCTCATGCATAACTATATTCATAATCCATTTCGGTCGACATTTAGCGAAAGGTGAGAACCTGAAGTGCTATTTCAATTTTGTATGCACTATTCAGCACCACGATGCAACCTTTCACGGAGGAACGGTCACGCCATTCATACGAGTTGAGAGGTGAAGGTTCATGGGGACACAAACCGAAGCCATTGTGTGACAGTCACAATCACAGCTACGCTCTAGTACAAGCACAGGCGCGGCTCGCTCAAGTTTGCTCACTTCAAGCACTCAAGAACTTCGGGGCAAGGCGAAAGGAAGACAGACGCGAGATAGAATCGTGTCTACCCCTGCCAACCGTTGCTTTTTTCCCCAAGACCTGACGACACGGACCTCGTACAAGATGCGTTCTAGTCTCGTACCCAGACCCACATCGCAGCTGCGGATGGATTACATCACCGCTACGCGAGTAGTGGGTCTGGTGTGTCCAGTTGCGCCGGAATGTTGGAGCGACCAATCAGATTTGAGGTATGCATACTCTAGTTATCAATCGAAGTTATCTGTTATCAGTTATGGCGGTAAGGCTAGAGATGGATGATGTACAGGTAAAACGTGCGATTCAGTCGGCGGGTGAACGTATGGGGCATGCCAACGTTAAGGACGAACAGTTTCGAGTCATCGAAGACGTGGTCCGTGGTCGGGACACGTTCGTAAGCTTACCAACATGGGTATGGGAAGTCTCTTTGTTACGGCGTTCTGCCGTGGGTATTTGACGAGCTACCGGTATCGAGGAATAACGCAAAGCGAAGCATCGTTATAGTCGTATCTCCCCTTATCAGTTTAACGGCTATCCAAGTCACGTTCGTTGCTAAGCGTACTGGTATTTGCTTCCTTAATATGGGAAGATACTGTACTGAGAAGGGAGCGGCTCTTTTTCTCCAACAATGTATTTGCACCACGTACACAGCTTGCAATTATCGTAGCAATCAATTATCCATGACACACGTTTCTAATTAAACGATTAACAACTAATTGCTGCTGAATATAATATTATTCATACATACGTAATTGCATTCCTCCCGACGTTGGAATGTAAGTATTATGCAATAACTGGACAGAAATTTGTACAGGAGGACACCAGACCCACTATTCGCGTAGCGGTGATGTAATCCGTCCGCAGCTGCGATGTGGGTCTGGGTACGAGACTAGATGCGTTCCTATCAAGCCCCATGTCGACTAGTCTCGTACCCAGACCCAGATCCCAACAGCTGCGGGTGGATTACATCACCGCTACGTGGTTCACGTAGCGGTGATGTAATCCACCCGCAGCTTTGGGAATCTGGGTCTGGGTACGAGACTACATGTCGACAACTGTGAGTGGTCGGAACTCGAGTACTGTAATAGGCCTACTGTCGCCAGACGCCAGAAAGTCGAGCTGCATGCTTGACTGGTTGTATGCAAGGCCGGATGTGGTTTCAAGCGGCTCGAGGGCGTTTGATATGACTTCACTGAAGATGGAAATGCCAACTTGTATGAGAGAATGCTGTATGTTGTAAAGTTCCGAGTTCAGGTACGTGAGAGACACTCTCTGTGCTTTTGTCGATTAAACATGGGGAGGAGCGGGAAATATGTGCCAGTTGGTATCCCTTTCCTTTGTGTTATTCTCCCTTTAGTGGCTCCTACAATAGAATTTTCATGCACACATAATGTAGTCCGCCATTTGCAGAAAGAAGGTGCCTACTCCATTGTGCTGTCTGGAGGATATGATGATGGCAAGGTTAGGATAGTGGGTTGTCACCACACTTGTGTGGGTTGTCGTATGTGATGTACATAGGGTTATCTACTATATTTGTGTGTGTGGTTTGTGTGTGTATGTGTGTGCATGTGTTTGGGTGTGTGTGTGTGCATGTGTTTGGGTGTGTGTGTGTGCATGTGTTTGGGTGTGTGTGTGTGCATGTGTTTGGGTGTGTGTGTGTGTGTGTGTGTGCATGTGTGTTTGGGTGTAGGTGTTATATATGTGTTGGGGTGTGGAAGAAGGCAGGGGATTCTTGTATATAATATGTTATATGTGAGCAGGTATGCAGAACATGTACATGTAGAAACACAGGTCATGTATAGCTGTGCACATACCTATTCACATACCAATATATTTACCTATACACATACACACTTTGGATTGCAATTCTACTTGAATTAAATTCGACTGTATTTATTTTTTGTGTTTCCCTTTGTGTTAGGTTTTAGCCATGTTGATGAAGTTTTATCAGAGGGTCTGCTTGGCATTCGAAACATTCCAGTGCTTGAAACAACTTTGAGGAGAACTGGTGTGGTTAAGGTGTGGGCATCACATGACTATACAAGGAATAAGGTGTGGGTATCACATGACTATACAAAGAATAAGGTGTGGGTATCACATGACTATACAAGGAATGTTGCGGGATTTAGGTTGTGGGCATTATATGGAAGCACATGCAAATTGCAACTTACATTCTTCACCGATTCATGTTGACAAATACACACACATATACACACATGCATCGCACACCATGCAATATGTTGCAGGCTTAGGAAATTTAATATGGCGCCGAAGGCGCCCTCGTTCATGGCCGAAACATTGGTGAAAAAATTTGGTGCTAGACGGGTGGTTTTTGACACTGGATTCGGATTCCGGGTGCAAATTGACCTGGTCCCTCGCGCCTACGGCGCTCGCGCGCCTTTAGCGCGGTCCTAAACCCAAAACCCAAAATATATATCCTAACAGCGTCAAATGCTGCGTCTTATCATCCACTTGAGGAAATCTTAATGGTAACTTTGACGAGGTTATGAAGCCATTACATGGGAGCAGCCCATTGAGTCAGGACCCTGTTGATCCTTGTCGTATCTCAGAGGCATACAGTGCTACACTGTTTGATCTGGTTGTCCTATCTCAAGTCACTAACACTACAAAAGCCATTATAGGGGTAAATGAGAGAGTGTGTGTTGCGTGTGAGTGTATGTGTGTATGTTTGTGTGTGTATGTGTTGTGTCCATGTGTGTGTACGTGTTTATAGCAATAGCTGCTACATTGTCAGTCCCAGTAGCACCATCAGAGGCCCATCCGTTACCCATACCAAACCTTCTGGAGGGAGTATTGCTGAGATACTCAAGCTTCTTTCCAAGCAGCTGGGGCACTACAGTCTGTCATTTGACAGAGCTCTGGTAAACACCAGAAGCATGCTCCGGACAGCTGGCTTAATATTTGTGTCCCCCATCTTTCAGTCATCTGGTGCAGCGTTGGGTTGACTGCCCCTGAGATCTGCCAGCAAGGAGGCTGTCTCCATAGATACCCTCCGCCCTTCTTAATGCTCTAACTTTACAGCTGCTTTTCATTGTGTAACATCCTTTGATCCAATGGAGCATTTGTGAATGTTGCAGGGGTACTTTTGGCTCTTGTAGGTGTTTGCCTCCTATGGTGTAATTCTTCACTCAGAGCTTGGTGAAATTATCAATTATCAACGTGGTAGATATAAGCATGCATAGCTCATAACAATCTATGCAATTGAACAAATGAAAAACTCACTTCATTCTCAGAGGTACTTAGAAATGACCACTTCGATCCAATCATCTTAACTACTATACTGTCTTGCAATCTTCAGTCGTAGGGTGTGCTTTTGGAATCTAACAAAGAATTCGCCACAACAGTTATAATTCAATGCTGGAAAGGTTTTTCTTCTTAAGTCCATTCAGTATACTACTAGGAAACGTCTTTGGAAGGGAAAAACTCTCTTGAAGTGGCAAATCTTGATTTCCAAAGTTTAACAATTTTGTGGTAGTCACAGTTTGTTCTGGAGTGTGCTTGAAATAAAATAGTGTAAATATATGCACTTCATTTCAAAGTAAACTCATACCATCGTAGCAAACATAGGTGTAGGATCCGTTTCCTATAATAAAAAGAATTTATTTATACACATTGCAGCAGTTATGCATATATCACAAATTGTATTCTTTATTCTCACATTGCGCAATAGAAATAAAAAGAGTAAAAATGATACTTTACATAAGTTTTGCATACAGGTGCCGTTCAAAGGGGAGGAGTAGGTTGTGTGTACGGGGGCCTTACAAAGGGGAGGAGTAGGTTTATTAGTACAGCTGCCCTTCAAAGGGAGCGATGTGCTCTCAGGCATTGTGTGTGGGGAAAAAATTGGTGATGACTTCTTGGAATAAAATGTGTAAATAGGTTTTAACCAAACTTATGAGTGCTGGAATGCTTAAGATTTAGAAAAAAACATTGTCTGTTTTCTACAGCATGCCAGGAATGTGAGCTTTGCTTCTAAAAAAATTAAGAATTGCATACCATATCATATCATACCATATTCTATTTAACATGCACACTACATCTACATGTGCAATGCATCACCATAGAACATGACCCTGCATGTCTCCTCGTTAATGAGATAGGTATGTATGGCGAGTGTACACACCTCACATTTAGCCCACCTCATAACAATATAAAATACAATTGTGCCTTGTTCAACTACCTCATAGCTCTTAGAAGTTGACTCCTTTCTTGAGATCTGCAAGAGATAAAAAAATTATCAATGCATGCACACCCTGTTTGTAACAATATTCTGTTTAATTTCTGCAGTACCCTGGTATCCAATTGCGACCCCCTGGCTCCTGCTTCTGCAATGTGCAATGTGATTAACAATCATTCACTTTTAACACTCCTGTACTGAACAAAATTATGCGAATATAGTCCCTTAAATGTCTATTGACCTGAATGCCATCCCGGGGGGGGGGGGGGGGGGGGGGGGGGGGGGGGGGGGGGGGGGTTACCTTAGTACTCCGGACGTGACATCACTAATCAACGTACTTAACCCATTCATTAAGTTCGTTGATTAGTGATGTCACGTCCGGAGTACTTCTTAAAGTGAAGGGTCGGGTCTATTGTACACCCGGGTGTACAGCAAAAAGCAGCACGGAGCGTAGTGGATAGGTCCGCTACTACCACTTCTTTTACGAGTTAAAGGTTAGTTATCTCGGCCCAATCCTATAAGGACATGTACAACAAATCTACCGTTAAATGCAACTAGGTCCTTTCCATGACCGAACGGCAATTTTCTTTTTATTTTTTTTTGCTGTACGCCCGGGTGTACCCCGGGTGACATTCAGGACAATAGACATTAAGATCACATGTAACTAGAGTCATGAGCATCTTACCTGAAAATCGCCGACCTGTATAGCCTTTATAAGGCCATTTAACGTTGCCGGCTTGATTGTGGGAAGAAATTGCTTTAGTTCTCTCAACGAACTCTTCCCCAACATCAACAAAGCATCTCCGTCAATCTGATTCTCTAAAAGTTCGCAGTTTCTGAATTATCTGTCAGAAATGAGCCCGCTTAATACCTCTGAAATCCACCTCACATTCTTCAAAATTCCTTTCTCTTAGCCATCTAACGACCTCTTCGACACCGAGCGAGCACATTTGAAAAATTGAATGAGTTGTATTACTTCATGTGCAATGTAGGATGGTGTTGCGTCATCCCCAAATCTGCTAATGGAGTCATCACTGAGGTAGCTATTTTACACTTTACGTTCCAACGCATCAAACTGTCTTTTGCATGGAAACAGGTTGAAAAAATTCTGAGGAACTGACAATGTTGTCTTGCAGAGCTTAATCAATGAATGGGTTGTTGAGCAAAATTAATACTGACACAAATCAACAGTGGTATATTGGGGGAAGTAAGTTGCTCATCCATCCATCCCTATTCCTGTCATTGTTCACGTTCTTAATTACACAAACAAATCAAACATATCACAGTACATGCACATTACAACTAACAAAGCATAGGAAGTATGTGGGACAGTTTAAGTAAATATTTTTCCTTTGGAGGGGATGTAGAAAAAAACAACAACTCTAAAGCTGTGTATAAATTATGGCAAAAAGGTGTGTATTTTATATTAAAAACAAAAAAACACAGCTATTAAAACCGGCACTGCCTCTTCAGTTTTCACGGTCAACAGAAGTGTAGAATCTACGATGATGCCAGCTTTTTTTTTTTTCTTTGAGGGCTACAGTGTAGGGATGTTGTACACCCCGTGCCTCAACTTCTTTTACCATTTGAGTTGCCTGTAAAATATTCCCACCAAGTAAGATTTCCCTTCATTTGTAACTTACTGCCATCCAATAAACAATGTTTTCATGGTCCCCAACTGCTCTGGTGTCTGGTACCATGTAGTAGAGCAGTATCAGTGCCAAGATGCTTTTGTCTAAAACAGAATGCATCATCCTTAGCATGAAGCATGAATTTTACATTTGAAATTTTCCCATACTGCTCTTAAGGTAAGCAAATGTTCCTTTTCTTTGTCCGCAACATCTAAAATCTTGTCCACAACACTTGTCCAAATTTGTATCATTTTTATATTAATCATATTTACTTCATTCATAATCTGCATGAAATAGTACAAAGTGTGAAACATGCAAGATATGTTCAAATCACTTACTCCATCAATGCATCTGAATGCTGGGAACTGGTCAATCAAAATTGAGGCATTTTCTTTTCCTTCGAGAATTTGGAGTCTCCTCATACTGAAACTTTTGGCCATTAAGACTAAGTCTCAGTAACTCCAATTACACAAAGAAAATGCCCAGTAGCGCTGTAGAGTCTATAATGCAATTTAGAGCGAAAAAACACTACCACTGCACTCAACAAATATACAACTAACAATAGTTCGTTTCGTGCCTGAGGTAAAGATTTTACAACGTTTAATACATGTACCGCCTCAGTACCTATTGTAGGTTATAGTCAGTTCTATTTAAAGCAAAAGTCTTCAGCATTTAGCTTACTGATGAATTCATACTCACCATTCGCTAATTGCAGAAAATCTTGCTTAGTGTCTATAAACGTTAAGTGTTCATGCTTGCCAAACTTTGCAATTGCATCCGCGTTTCGCATTAAGAAATCGGCTGTTGTTTTGCTTTCCTTCACGGCCTTCACACAAATAAAGCAATACACAACATTACGCTTTTCATCAATTATGACTTCGAAACCACGTCGGCTCTAACGAGCGCTTGACTCTCTGGCCAAAGTCCCGCTTAGCCTTAAGAAATTCTGCAACACACCTACGTAAGGCTACACTGCCGCTAGCCTTAATCAGTTAATGAACAGTGCAATGCTAACTGAACCGAATCACTTCACTCACACTTACTTGAACCGGAACTTGATTTGACTCACCACGCGTTATCAAACACTGAACTACACACTTCATTTGCGCCCAGATTTTATTGTAAAATACATTTAAAAATATTCGGCACATGCAACGTACGTATTAGTTATATTTTATTCTCTGTAACATGGAGAAGGTTGATGATTGCAAGGAAACAGTAGAGAGTGTCGTACGCAACGAAGAAAGTGGTACCAAATTCGCTCCGATGAAAAGAACAGCGAAGAGGCGGTGGACTTGCAACGCGTCGCACTGGCAAGCTGTGGAGATAGCTGTGCTTGTCATAATCATAATTGTTGTATGGGGTCTGTTTGCGCTTCCCACAGTGTTTACTTGCTACATACATCCGAGAAAAAGGTTCGTAAGCAACTTCCAGGTCTAGCTCGTGGTAACGTTATATGGTAGACAGCAAATATACTGCGCTAATCAATCCTTCTAGGCCCCACTTCCTCCTCCCCCCTCAACCCACTTCTTTCCTCATCCGTAGAAGGGTATTATCATTATTGTAAAAACATAAACAAAGCGTGTGGTAGATCAAGGAAGAAAGGTCCCATACGACGCCAACCGACGTGTACAAAGGGGCAAGGGCAGGTCAATGCTGTATGGCCATTGAGCAAACAGATGACCATTTGGGAAATGGACTTAGGACTATGAGTCTATTGTGATGCTTTGCCACAATAGGCACACTTGAATACATGATGTTGAATAGGGAAATAGTTATATCTGATTAGATAAAGATCTTAATTGTGATTTTGCTGATTTGTTATGTTTGGAATTGAATAGTCTGATGTCTGTAATATGATTATCATGTGCACATTAAATCAGTGTGTGCTGTGTACAGTGCAGCACCTCCTACACACACACACACACACACACACTCACAATTAGGCAAACTCTGCTTGATCTATATATCATAACACGATAGATTTTTTGCTGAGCAGTCTGAATGCAAGGAAAATAGAGTACAATTAAATTTCATGATCAAGCCCCGAGTAGGCAAATATACATGCATGTACATTACTTATATTTTATACACAATGAAGTTTGTGGCCAGTAGTTTTTTGCCTTGAGTTTTATACAAAGGTTGTGGGGAAAAATAAATGATACAGGCTCTATTGAGCATTTGAATGATTATATTACCTTTTCATGAACTAAACTACCCAAAAGATTCAGGATTTACTTTTCGAGGTGTTGTTCAATAATAAAGTTATTATGTGAATTATGACTTTAATGGGATGATAGCATGTGCATATTGATGCATGCATGGGTAAACTGGAATAAGTAGTGATCTGTAGTGGTTGGAATCTGTTGGGTACATGGTGCCTATTAGTCAGTGGACTACCTAAATATTTTTTAAAGATTAATAATGTATTCACTTTATTCTGAACATGTTTTTGCATGAGGCTTTTGTGCTACAGATATAAATTTTAACCCTTTGTGTGCAAATAGCTTGATATGCCTTATGATAATGTGTGCATTTTGAGTCCATACTTGTTATGTACTTCTTTCCCTGTGTTGCTCACATTGAAGTGATAACATCAGTCTCATGTTGATTTATTTCATTTGTTTAAGCTTTCTTCAACAGCTGTTGCTGAAACTAAATGCACCCCAGTACACTATGCTCCCAGTCAGTCAGTATGTCTTCCACTGCTTAAGGAATATAAAAAATGTATTCCAGCCACAAGTGCTCAGGATGGCATATACATCTCGTCGAAAGTTGACTTGCAAGAAAGTGAAAATGCTGTGCTTAAAATAAAAAGCTTTGAGAGCTTCTTATCTCCACAGTGCAGAGCAGTGGCATTGCCATTTGCTTGCCTTTATTTCTTTCCCCTGTGTGATGGCAATCAAACAGCTTATTTTCCTTCATCAGACGAATGCATTTCCATCAGTACTGAAACTTGCAAAGGTGAATGGGAAGGTGCAAAGAAGCTGGTTAGACAAATTCCAGACTGCAGAACTCTACCAGATGTATCTCGTTGTAAAGGTATTGGATAAAGCTTACAAAATAATTTCGCATGTCTAAAATAGTTTACTACTGTCTATTCCCACGCTCTCAGTATCAATAGTGAATACTTCCAGTCTCACAAGTGCAAACTGTAGTGAAAATTTTGTTTTTCATCGGAAATCATTGCCTACCTGCTTGCCCTAGCTGGATTTTAAGAGTCAACCAGTCAAATGCAGAGGATATATTGCTGGTTGTGGCAGTACTGATTGGATTAATTTGTGGCATTCTCGTCATTTTTGTATCATTTGTGCGTTGGAGGAGAATGTAAGCTGCTTTGATATTTCTGCTCGTAATATTGATCTCATGATGATTTTTACAGGCTTGTATTTCCTTCAATTCTTGTAGTATACCAATCATTTGCAACAGTGATTATTGGCAAGTACAACCAAATATTTATTTGGATTGCATTTTCTCGTGTCACAATACTGTGTCAAGCATTGATTTCACCAAATCTTGCATTTTAGGTGATTACTTTCACATAGGTCACTAATCAGAGTGAAACTACTGCCATTAGCAATGTGATCAGACATGTACATAGCACATACACCAATATCAATCAGTTGCAGGTCCATAAAGTATTAATACTTCGTTTGAATGGAAAAACATTTTGCTAAATGAAGAACATAAAGTGTGCTTGATAATCATACACATATCTTTAATTATTTAATCATTACTCGTAGACCTAACGCATGTTTTTTCAAGATTCAAATTTTATCATATTCTAGAAGTCTAAAATGTCCTCTATACATTGCTTCTTATGCACTGAGAATCAGAGTATCTGTCATTGAGTTGTAAAGGCTCTGAATTTTTAGTTAGCCATACATATCAACGCATGTGTTACAATTCTTTTGTGCGTATTGGAAATTTAATAATGTATGCGTTAGGTCCATTTTCACGGAAAAAATCTGTGCGAGCTCACATTAGCTATCATTATGACTGGAATGCAATTTTTATGTGGGGATTATTTTTAAAAGCTGTCCGTGTTAGAATAGGCACATATACTTCATGCTGTCCCCAGTTGCCTGAAACAGAGGGCACCAAAAAAAAAGAGATCAGTGTTGGTGGAAACCATCGAACAATTAGAATACTTGTATGGTTGTTTTCAAGTGTAACCTGACAAAGTAAATGACTCGCGGCAATTCATTTTATACATGCCATTGTCATTCTGCAGCACTATTTGCATTGATTGGCTTTGCTGGTGCAAAGTCATTGTATTGTACTGCCACCTGATTGGACTGCAAGTTTGAATTCTAGCACCCCATTTTGTGAAATATCTGGTAAGAATTATTATTTTTTAGTTACCTGGAAAACAGTGTAGTGTGCATTCGGAGTACATTAGCTGCTTCTTTTGCCAAGCCTCACACATAGTTAGTATGAAGCTTCCTCCGCAGGATATTGTGCATATCGAACAGCTTTCTTTAATTACTCATTTTCGTACGCATGTTGCAGTGCATGTTACTTACCATCCATCTGTAAAAAAATAGTCAAACAATAGACATGTATAATAGTCAAACAACAGACATGTATAATAGTCAAACAACAGACATGTATAATAGTCAAACAACAGACATGTATAATAGTCAAACAACAGACATGTATAATAGACAACAGACATGTATAATAGTCCACACAAAGCACATTCACACAGTCCTTGTACAACTTAACTTCAAACATGATGCCAAGGAATCATGATTGGGACAGCAATGCATCTTTGAAACTAAACAAATGGTGCAAAATTTTCACATTGTTATTGTACAAATTACAGCATAAAAACCAGTAATGCTAATTTGGACAACTGAATTCAAAAGGTGCATAATTTGATCACCCAGGAGTAAACATATAAGATACGGATTTCAAGTGCTATCCTCTCTGTGCTTTGTTTGGTTAAGGATATAGTAAAGGACTGCTAGTCATGTCAGATGTTACCTCTTATACCTCTTTCCTGGCATATATCCATGTATTGAAGTATGTTTTTTTTCTCTTTCGTAATTGCAGGCACTGTGCTATTCTATGGTTTAATGCAGATAGCTTTCATATGGGTGTGCCATGTCTGTTTCATATTCTGGAGCGTGAAATTTCCTATCTCGTTCATGCAATTCAAGTCACATAAGAACATGAAGTTCCTCCATGCAGTGGTCATATGTCTGATGGTGGTGGTGCCTGTCATACCTGTTGCTGCAGTATTCGGTACAGGTGGATTTATCAATGCTCGTTTCCCTCCACTGTTGTGTCTTCCCAAGAATAATGATGCAGCATTTTATGGCTTACTCTTCCCAATGAGCATACTTCTGGCAAGTGGAGTTTCATTGATGATAGGAGTGTTTTGGACCATTCGAAAGGTTTGTGCACAGCATTGATATTGAATGATATATTGTATGCAGTTTGAAGGGTAGTGTCAGAAAAGTGTATAGTAAAATGATTTTGATTTGAATGAGTTCATGGATATGTAATTTATTTAAATATGAGCGGATTGATGTGCTACTGTGGTTTGGGTTAGACTTGGGTCAGACATGGAATTGAAAACAATCCCAATCAATGCATTCTTTCAGCTACATGTAGGAACATAAAGGGAGGGTAAACATGTAGTTGTATCTGCATCATGATAATAGCAGTGATTCACCATCTCTGCACTGCCACTATCAACCATAAGCAATGCTGTCAAGATAGCAATTGGAAACTGAATTTCATAGTTCTTATATGTATACTTCTGAACTGACTAATGTGTTCTAATGGAAGAAGATAATATTCCAAAATGCACATCACCTGTTCTGCTCCCATTTTGGGACTGAGCAATTACATAATCCATTGCATGCAAAGCACTGCTGCAGATTAGTCAAGCAAAATAGCCGCTGGTATAGTAATCCCAGTCAACAATATGTCCAAGTGAACACTTGATCACTTTCAACACTCAGCAAAGGCTCCCCGCATTAAAACGAAATTGTCCCATTCAGATTGCGACATTTAAGTGACTGTATACATTAATGTAATGAAATATTGTACTCGCTGGCACAATCCATTTCTGATCCAAAAATTTATTTAACAAATACGTCACAAGCTATTGTAACTAGTGTGCAGTCATTGCAATGTGCACACTTAACTACCAAAATTTATTATACAGTATAAAAATGTGTTGTAAATTAAGGAAAGAAAGGATGAAGCACCATATATCCATTCTTAAAATGAGCAAGCTGTAGCAAGGTGTATCTGTGTATATGGTAACAAGGGCTATCTTGAGATAGAAAACATGTAGTACAGTACTTGTTGTATGATGTGTTCTACATGTATTTGAGTGAAATCAAGTGCACTGTAAACACCGCTACACACCGCTACACAGTGCCTATTTGTATCACAGTGACATTGCAATGCGCACACATGTACATGCACATAGAAGGTTCAATATTCTTTTTGACAGAGGAAATAAGCCTAAGTCTAGGAAGAAGACACACTTTAAAAAATCCACAAACAGGAAGCAGCATCCATATCTAGATGTATATAACCTTATAAATTACCATTTATGCACCACGAATTGCTTATTTTAGTCAATCATTTTATAATACAAAATTTAACCATTGATTACTAACCAACACCATTCTTTTTTAGCCTAATTTCTCAAAGAGAGAGTGTACCTTTATTCAGACATCGACCCTACGCATTTATAACACAGGTAATGATTATCATCCATGTATACATGGGTAAATCACATTGTATATAGCACTTAAGATTTCATATGCAGCATATCTCCGTAATGTGCTGTTTTGCTTTCTTTGCAGAGGATAAAGAACAAGTCGATGCCTGGATCTGCTGATAAGAAAGTATTCATTGTATTTTGTTACTATGTGATTCTTGGAGTGGTATCACTTGTAGCATTTGAACTGAATTCGAAAACAAGTACTCAATTTATTTCTTCTCTTGCAACTTACTTTGCTTGTGAACGGGAAACTCCCGGGAAGTGTGAAAGTTACAGAAAGATTGCTATCAATTTTACATACCCTGGTATATCAGATGCAATGTATATCATCTTGGCTCTGTATCCTCTGGTGAATCTGGTGTATGCATTTGACTTTCATGGGTTTAAATATGCGTGCAGTTCATTTTTACAACCCTCACAAGTTTCTAGCCCTATCATTGGCAAAAAGTCCAAATTGAGACTAGAACTTCACGAATGAACATATTTTGTATATCACTTCTGTTACACTGTTTTCACTAATCATTGTACAATCTGTTCCTTTATTTTGGACATGAATTTCTTGTACAGTGTGCACTTGTGTTGTAAGAACAATTTTTTCATTTCGGTCATATGTTTCTGATTGCAGTGCTTAAACCTGTTTGGGGAATGTAATATATACTCATTCAATATTTCTGGTATTTGGATGGTTCAGTCGTTAGTCAATAATCTGCATCACTGTGGAGGTGATGTATGTATCAGGCAATGTACTTGCGAGTGAGGGAACTGGTATCATGTAGTCCATTCATTATGATACTGAAAAATCTTTAAATCTCTTTTAAACATTAGTATCTAATTGATAGTTTTATCCAGAGAACCTAACATTTTGAGCAGAATTGAGGCCAATACATCATGCTTGACTTGTAATGAAGCTTTGCTTCAAACGGCCTTATATATATTTGCTGATCAGGAGTTGTCACATAATGAGCTTCCAGGTTTGTAGCACTTGTGTGCACACATAAAAGCTAGTATATTGGTTTTAGTGTACCCTTCATTTCAATATCTGGTCTGATGCTTTTTAAGTATTTAATCATTAAATCACTCATCCTACATGTACTCTATGTGCTCCATTGCTTAGAGCATCATGCATGCAGTCACTTTAACAAAGTACATGTTGATATATTTGCAATCTGCAGTTTCGATACGAGAGGCTTGGCATCAACCAACCTCATACCTGCTGCAAGGATGGCTAATTAATGATACCTCAAAATTCACCTTTCTTAATCCTTCAAAGTACAGTACTGTGTGGTAGTGAGCATGCCCTACACATAGGACATGCATAAAGAGCAACACAGGAGTTGAAGTTTGAACTGATTGGTTCTGCCTAATGGAGTTACTTCCAAAGTTTGAGTGGTCATGAAGTGCCTCAGATCATAAAGCTTCTGGTTGAAGGTCATGCTGATTATTGTTGACACTTGTCTCTCTAACCATGCGAATTGACAGAATGTGAATTATATTTTCATCATGCTTACTTTCACTATCAGAAAGAATATTATGATGCCCGTACGAGAATAGCATACGGTATATTGGAGAGCATGTAAGCAGGATCTCACACCAGGGAGGATGTACTGCAATGCTTTGGTCCTGCACACCTCACAACACCCAGAGTTTCACTTTCACATGTCAAGAAGAGTGCAAGAGATTACAAAAATTCATCAATTGGTCCTTGCGTATAAAGCCAAAACAATTGACATTACTCGAACTATTAATCATTATATGCACACCTCAGGATACCACTACACTACTTAGTAAATACATACACATTACACAATAGATGTAGTAATAAACATATGATCCTAAATATAAGCACCCCATCTGGGGATTTGGAATCTTATATAATATAGCTGCATGACACTGTGTGATACATAACATAGAACACAAGTGGGTGATGTACATTTATATTAGGTGGTTGTCAAATTCCAAGATATGTGTCAAATTTCTGCAACTATTATCCCAACTTATGGTATAGTGTACGATATGAATAATAATTTACGAATCTGCATGGAAGGTGTTTGCATAATATGTAATCATTACGTATTAATCAATCTAACACAGTGAGTTATTGGAATTGTATTATTATAAATATTCAACTTCATAAAGAGTTGCACTATCATAAATTGTGCTCTTTCCAAAATGTCACAGTTTTTCATCCAGTACCTCCTGTAGGATGATCACAAAAAGGCTATAGAAGTGATGCAGATTGAAGGTAATGCGTGGGTCCTCACCTTCGCAAAACATGGAAGGCTGAAAGCTGATCTGTGGACTTCAGGGGTGTAATACCTTAGCTTCATTTCCTTTGACTCAAGTTCAGTTACTTTTCTCAAGGGCTCATCCAAAACAGTACCCTGGTAGCAGAAGTATAACACCACCAAGAACAAAAATACAATAAACTGAACTAAGACAAGCATAAATTTCAATGTTACTTAACAAAAAGATTATCCCTTAGTTGGGGTGATTTAACTGATTCTGTGTTAATTACTAAGTCGTTTCTGTTCATGTAATTTTAATAATAAATAGTTTCTAGTTAGTTGGCTTGTTTGTTTCTGCTGTGTGTCAATGTAATGATATGACTTGTATCAATAAATAATAAAAATAAGTGAGATAATCAAGTAAATTCATGGAAACTCTAAAAATGAACATTCTCTGTAAGCGACGTAGAATACGGACTACTTTTGGATAAATTAACTGTGCTGTAAATGTACTTTTGTTATCTTTCTTGATACCAAGTAAAATATAAGTCTACAAATGCAACATCATCTGCTATTATTTCTCTATCACTTGGATAGATGTATATGATACAACTATATTGGGTAATGTTCAATGCACAATAAATTGACATTTCAATCATGGAAAAAGTGAGTTTCTACGTTTCTTGCATTTATTGGAAAATAAAAAGAAAGCGAATAAGCAGATACTCTGGCTAGCATATTTCCCTTACAGTCAGGGCTATACTGGTTAGGATATCTTTTCTTCAAGTGGGCAGCATTTTACTGATCTTCAATTTCTGAATTAGCTATACACTCTACCATTGACTGCAATCGGCAAGGACGTTGATAGTGTCATTCCGGGATAGGGAAGTTGAATAACTTGAAACTAGAGGGCTTTGAATATGTACAGGGTTTTGATAAAACTACTTAACCAGTTGCAACGATCTAAATCTAATTAAAGTTAATAGTATTTGCCTGAATGTGCTTATGTTATTAATTTTATATATTATCAATTTTCATTAGTATTATTTTTATGTATTTTATCTTTGTCTTGTTAATTTACACTGTAATATATATAAAATAAATCACGTAACAGTGCTGGCCATATCCTGTGTTATAATGTATATGTAAGTACTAGTTTCATATCCCCAGGTGGTTTAGTGAAGGATTGGACTGAAACGTACAGCCCGCCAGTAGGCCACAGCTATCGTGGTATTTTATGTCTATTCTGCAAACGAACAAGAACTTATATAATATTACACATGAATTGTTGGGGTTTCAAATAATTCATATCATATTAAATATGAATGCCGGGTTATTACATGTATCTACTATGATTATTACTGCTACAACAGTAAACTATCAATGCAAGTACCCAGATACTTGAATTCCACACCATTTTATGACTTGCATACATTCATTTAATTTTAGATACTGCAAGTGCTTCTATGTTGTTTATTTTTAATGTGTTTATACGCAAACGATTATTTTTCATTTCTGTAATAGGAAAGTATTACTAACACATTTATAACAAATAAAGCACAAAGTTAAGCTATAGCGTCATATTGTACACGAGTTACAACCATGGTTAGCCTTGATTAGAGAGCACAGGTCACCTTGTTTAGAAAAAACTTATGGAGTACTATTGTGCAAGAACAAGCCGTTTCATTTGTAACAAATATAAAGTCACATATTTTACTGATCTTATCCCATGGAACACCTTGCAGTGTCAAGCTAGAAAACAACGAAACACCCATAATTACATTCACATACCTGACTGGTGCTAGCAACAATGAAACCCAGCTGTCCGCTTGGATAACTTGGAACACTTGCAAACCCATACTTCACAACTGGGAACAGATCTCTGATACTGCCCAGCGTCTTTTTAATAAAGTCCAAATGTAACCATTGGCACTCGGCTGCAGAGAATAGAATCCATAATTCCCGAATCATCTTACACATCTGTACATGTATACGGTGCAACCAATTACAGTGTACTACAATCAGCCTACAACTCAAGTAGCTTCCACCGACGATGGCTTCAAATGATCCATCCAACAATACATCAAGAATACGTGTACAAACTCCATGTCACGGATTTTACAATATAGCATGGTTGGGTCAATTGGGTGAATAATAATTGTACCGTAAGTACATAAATGTATCAGCCGCAAAGAAGAGGTCAGACAACAACTTCACAGCTTCAACAAAATCAGTTATGCTATTCAGAATTATCTAACACACACAAATATCCTTCAGCAGAGATTTTGCTGAGCATGCAAACATGAATTGCTTGCTCAGTTCTGGAAATGGCAACTAGTGCCAATTGTATTGCGCAAAAGGGAACGCAAAAGACCTGTACGACTGTCTATCAGCTACCCATCAGACACAGGTGCACACACACACACACACACACACACACACACACACACACACACACACACACACACACAGAATGTATGTATTTGGGGTACAATACATGACAATTTGGCTGGTAGCCTAAGCACCCATTATGAAAGAGATAAAAAAGGTAAACCTCCATAATCAGTAAGCAATAATGCACTTTTCTATACACAGAGTGCATATTTGACAAGGGAGGGAAGAGCTTTGAATGTTCACAGAGGGGGTTATGGCTGCTACTGCTAGCTGACAAATGAATAGTTTCTTTAATACCAGTGACTGCTGAAGTTTAAGTCTTATCCCAAGGCCTGTGCCACAACGCAAGTAATGTACAATCTAACCATCGTTGATGGACACACTATTGGGTGCGTTGTTGAGAGCAAATGATATTGTCACATGCAGTTATACTGGTTAGTTGCAGACGGTTCAAATACAGTGTATGATGTAAAGTGAAAAATGGCATTGTGCTTGGCTTGTGCTTCAGTTCAGTTCAATCATTTTCAACACACACACAACATACTGTACATGTACATGACGAGGTGTACAGAAATAATACATTTTGTAAACCCTTAGTGCTCTCCCCATCATCAATTGCAACTGATAAATATGTTAAGGTACATGCATAAAGACTGCTTATGTCACATAACTTTTGCTCTTGTGTGCTGATTATATGGCTAACAAAATGATACCGTAACACTTGTTTGAAGTATCACTGCCACTCCCCCAAGATATCCAGCCATCTGTAGTTGGTTGCTTTTGATTTTTCTTAAGTACACTCACATTTACTGTACATAAGAACTAGGTAGAAGGTAGTACATTAGTGAATAGCTCATGAAAATCTTAGAACACCGTGTGGCCATCCTGTATGCTCTTTGCTAATACAAAATGTATGCTTAGCCAGAACATGTTTCCTCTGCTGTACGGTAATGGACATACATGCACATGTGGTGTGCGGGAGATATGTACCTTGCAAGCACATAAGTCCTCCAGGCTTAAGCGCAAGCTTCACTCTTGCAAAGTAGTCTTTCTGAAACAGACACACAGCAGGACCTGCCGGAGACAGCATTGTCAACAATGCAAGACAGTGAAACACACACAGGGGCATCAGAGGTGGGCGGTGCATACCAACAGGGTCTGGGGCATCAGTGATGATGACGTCAAACTCGTTGTGGTGTGCGTCGATGTACTCCATCCCATCCTGAAAGTGAATCTGGAGCCTTGGGTCGGATAGCCCAGAGGTCAGGTGAGGAAGATACCTCTTGCTCACTACGACCACTTGCTGCAGAGATGCAGCACAGATGCTAATGATCAAATGCCAGTCTACTTGCCCCTTCCTACCTCGTCAATCTCACAGAGGTGAACGCTCTCCACACACTTGTGCTTCAGGACCTCCCTGACCATTCCTCCATCTCCGCCCCCCACCACTAGCACCTGGATGGATGCAATCAAAGCCCTTTTCAAAGCACACCATGCTTTGTGTAGCCGTGAACACATTACCTTCTTTGGATCAGGGTGGGAGAACAGAGGGATATGGGTGAGGGACTCGTGATAGGCAAACTCGTCTCTCTCGGTGCACTGGATGGCTCCATCCAACACAAGGACGTTGCCAAATGTTTTGCTGTGGAGGTAAGAGATGTCAGCAACATGTGAGGCAGAACAAACCAAACACACTTTCTTTACAACAGATGCCAGTCTATTCTCCTGCTGTCAAGATGTCATCTGACACCAACCACATGTATGCATACACAAGGGCTGGTGTCATGATGTGGTGTGTGACCACACTATTTTACCTCCATCCATTCCCAATCACTTGCCTTTTAAATACGAGAATGCTTTGGTATTTGGACTGCTCCTGGCATAGAACCTCCTGCACCTCGAGCGACATGGACTGACCAGGCCACAACGAGCTGAGCTCAGAGAACCAGCCTTGACCAAGTGCATTCATCTGTCGAAAAATGACTCTCGCTGATGTCTTTTAGAAGCACACACACACAGCAAACACACACAACTCGTTTCGGCCTTAGGAGTGAACGGGCGTCAGCCTTCGCTTTGGGGTCACTGTATCCCATAATGGCCACGTGAACATGTCCACCCACCTCCCGCCAATAGACAGGCACTTATATTGCACGAGGTAGTCCCGACTAGTCCTACGCTAAAAACAGATCTACCAGAGCTCTACTGTAGCATCACATCTACTCAAGTTTTCATTTACTATACAGCCCAGTGAAATTTTAAGATATACAAAGTGGCTAACTATAATAGAGCTACAGCTTACCTCTGTGTCTTGTATTACTGCAGAATCTGGATATCGTTGCTTGCTAGCTAGCAGATATTAAGTTTAATTGCTAGTGATAACAATATAATATAATATGGCCTCATAGATAATTGCAGCCGCGTCGCGCAGGCGCCACGCCTCCAAGCGTTTAGATTGCTACAGGTGTATGTAGAACTGTGATATGCAAAGCTCAAAGCCCCCCTCCCCCCCCCCCTCCCCCCCCCCCCCCCCCCCCAATCTTATAATAGGCCTCCCATGCTTGTATGTCTTGGCCCCAGACTCACCGGACGAACAATTACATTTCCATAGATACGGTTGTCATAGCAGTTTTGTCAACTATTATTATTCCATTTGGTGCAAACCTACGAAATCGAACCTCAATGTAAGCGATCTTTATATCTCTGGTGTTTCGCGGTGAACGCTTTATTGCTGTTTTTTTAGGTGTGCCTACGCTCCTCCCGGTACGGGTAGACGAAGGTTGCCCACTGGCGGGGGCAAGCCTCCGCCCAATAGATTGACTACAGGTAGGCCTAATTATAGCACGGACAAAATGTCTGTGTGCTTGCGTGCGTGCGTGCATGTTTTCACGTGCATGTGTGTGTATGTCGGTGCATGTGTGTTATGTACATATGCTTAGCACGGAACCTGTAACACGAATTTTCTCCATTTCTTTCAGGAGCTGCAATAGTAAGTGTGTGTGTGTGTGTGTGTGTGTGTGTGTGTGTGTGTGTGTGTGTGTGTGTGTGTGTGTGTGTGTGTGTGTGTGTAGGGTGTGCTTGTACCGTTCTCTTGCGGCTCTTCACAGGGAGCTCCCGTGCCCAGGCCTGGTACAAGGAGTGGGGTAGGAGGTGAGTTGACTGTGGGGATGGAATGAGGGGAGGGGGGGGAGGGGGAAGGGGTAACATACAAACCTGGATACCATGTCCAGTGCAAATGGCTACAGTTTGTAGTTATGTGTGATCCAGCCATTCCACTGCGTGCAGATAATAAAGTTCCAGCCATATCATCTATTACAGCACTTGGTGCCCAGATCAAGGTTGCTGATAGGCCAGTGACCCAACAAGGACTTGGTGGTGCGAGGATTGGTACTGCAATGGCCAGAGGTCAGTCGTGTTTCCCTTCGTGTGTGGATCTGGTGCAATGATGTCATACGTATTTAGGACCGATGAGGCAGGTGCAAGACAAGACATACTACTTGGGAGTGTTGAGGTACATTGGTGTGCTGTTATCTGATCTGCAATGCAGGCACATCAAGTATAGGATTAATTTGTTGCACAAGAGAAATACGTTTGTGTCCATACAGTGACATACAAATTAATGTAATGTTTCCTGTGCCTACTGCTATGCAGGAGCAAGATACAGGAGCTAACTTCAGAAAACCAGAAGCTGTCTAAAGAGATTGAGCTCTACAATCAAGAGAATTCCACTTATTTGACGTATGAGAAAAGGTGAGTGCTTTAAATTGCACATAGTTACATGTAGTAACTTGTCATACTACTGTTATGCTCGTGTTCATGTATATGTGCATTTAGGTAACATAAAAGTAATGCGCAACTGTATTTTATGTAATGCTCAGGGCTGAAACACTGGCTGCAGAAATTAAAGAACTGCAGAAAGAAATGGCAGACTACAACACTGTAAGCATTGCTTGTCCAATGTAGATGTCAGGTGATGAAATCATTGTGTGTATTTTGCATTACAGCTGATGGACAAACTGAACACAGATACAGATGTTGCTGCCATCATGGCTGACTTTACAGCAGTAAGGATGTGTGGAATGTACAGGTGTACTATGCATGCATGTGCATAGTGTACATCTATGTAGGCCATGTGCATACACTTCTCAGGTATATGCAGTCTGCACTTTTGAAACACGCTCATGCTCTGATGCATGTATACAATAACCCACTATATGTGGTACAGAAATGCAGGCATTTGATATGAAGGTCCCATATTCATAGGTGCACATGTACACCTGTACGAATGGATTTGCAGGTTGATATGCATTTCCTGTGATAAATCGTGTATTTATTATTTATAAGGCTTTAGACACCTCTGTCCCTCAATGTCTGCCATGGTATATAATGACTATGCTGTATTCACTTCTGCTTGTATACTCTCCCATCTAGCTCCAGATGCAGAACAACTTGGAAGCAAAGAACATTGACGTTTTGTTTGCTGAGCGTCATGAGTGAGTTGAACAGCACAGCATACTGGAGATACCTGTCCCCTACTCTTGTTTATAGCAAAGAGGCCCAAGCTCAAACACTGCAGGCAGAGATCGAGAAGCAAAAGCAGGCTGCGGAGAACACTATTAGCAGCATGGTAGGTGGAATGGACATAGTTGGTGGCCATATTTACGTTCCATGTACCCAATCCTGTGGGGTGTGGTAGAGTCCTGCTGCCCTAGAGAGGTATCAAGAATTAAAGGTGGAGAACGCCAAAATTAAAAAGGTACATGTATATGCGTGCTTGTTAAAGGATTTATGCACCAACACACATAGTGTGATCCATCTTGCTCTTGTGTATGGGTCTTTACTGGTACATATACATGTACTGCAGTTGTGATAAACCACTTGCAATGCAATGGATCTTGACCATGCTTAGATGGGTCTTAGCTATGCAGCTTGATGTGTTTACAGTTCACTCACGTCTAAACAGGAGTTGGAAGAGCAGCAAGCAGCTCTGAACAGTGTCAATGCCAAGGTTGATTCTCTGCAAGAAGAGATGTCCTCTTCTGAAATGAAGCAAACTGTTAAGCACTCTGTTGCTTTATGTCAAGTAAATATTGACACCTCCTCTCCCCTTCCCCCCACCCCCCCCCTTGTCCCCTCATCTGTGGCTTGTCCAGGCATATAGGCTGCACCAGCAGCTGGCAGAGGTGCTGGAGAAGAGGGATGAGTGGAGGGAGAAGGACAAGGAGACTCCCCAGGAAGAGCGCGAGAGGCTCCTCAGGCAGGTCAAAGCCGACAACCAAGAGATCGCCAACCTCCAGAAGAAGTGGGCTGGTAGATAAAAGTGTTGTGGTCGTGTGACGTTAGAGATGGATTTGTGTAGGACTACAGAGTTACAGGACCAGCTTTCGGCTGTGGGTGAGCGTATTCGGCAAGCCGATGCTGACCTTGAGGAGTCCAAGGGAGAGAAGACCCAAAAGTACAAAGATCTGAGGAAGCGAGAGAGTGACATAAATGGTAACTTTCATTCCTCACTTCTGCTATTGGCATTCCTTTCACAAACCTTTGCTTTACATCCTCCTACATTTATCACTCACACACACACACTAACACACAAACACAAAAAAATGACTAAAAATAAAAATTTCTTGCTGTTGTAGAATTTCTAGGCACATTTGAAGAGAGCAAAAAACTTGAACAGGTATGGGAGTATGGATCAGGCTCGGGGTGGGGACGCGATTGGAGACCATATTATTGTGGTGTGGTGATTGTGTATACATGTATGTTGCTTTAAGCTTAGACTATCTATCTAGGAGCGAGCTCTCAATCTTGAATCCAACATTGTGGCCATCTTGGCACACATCAGTCAGGTGAGAGTGGTGAATGCATTTAGTTGCAAAGATCACACCACATGTCTGGCGTGTAGAGTATGAAGCAGTCACAGCACCTGCCATCAGTAGACCAGTTTGAAACAATGCAGGTAAGGTGAAATGTGCAGAGAGAGAAGTAGTGAATGCATTCCACATCTCTGCTATGATTTAGGCTGATCTGGATTTCAAGAAGAAAGAAATGGAAAAGTCAGAAGCAACCACACAGGTCCTTGAGACTGGTGAGATAAAGTGCTACCTTAGAAAGTCCCACTGGAATGTATGCTCTCGACCTTCACTTTCAGAGAATATAAAGTTGCAAATGGAGGTGGTCAAGGTCCAAGAAGTATGTTTCACATGGGGTTATCTGGATGTCCCTTATACTTATTTTGGTACACCATTAGCTGGATGGCAAGATCACCAAGGAACTGAGTAGTCTCAAAGAAAGCATTGCTACAATGACGCATGTAAGTGCTCACTATTTGTTGGTGTTTCATTACTTGTGAGCATGAAATCTATTGTTTTGTTTTTTTGTTGTTGTTTGGTAGGAAATTGAAGTCTTCAGTGATCTTGCACATCTGCAAGAAGTAGAGGAAAACAAACGAAAGGTACTTCAATTTCTTACCACAACTTCGACTAAAGGTGTTTTAATCTCAGGAGCTGGCAGTGGAGAGCGAGAAACTTTCCTTGCAGCGAGAAGCTTCCAAGCAACGTATGTCACTGTGTCTTTATACATCACAATCACTGTGTTGCTTCGCAGTTGTGAATATGAAAATAATAGTACTACTATTGTATTTACCGCATGTTTACAAGCTAATTGATGTACTTTACATGTTGTTTTCGTTTTCGAAGCAGTTACTCTGGTCAATGGCATGCCATAAGTTAATTAATCGATCCTCAATTTTGCCTTTTACATCGATGTTACAGATTTTCATTTTGTGTATAAAAAATAAATAAATGCAGGCACTGAAGCACTTGCACAGGAGTATGAATCAGCAAAGGTGCAGCTTGAAGAGAACGACACATTCTCTCAGGTACTGAGTACTCCATGTGCTTGCTAATGTAGCATGCTCCACCCCTCACACCCCCATAGTTACGCAACCTGGAAAAGAAATGTGAGCATCACGAATTGAACAACTTTGCCATGAAAGACTGTATCCTCATTTGATGATAATTAGAGGCTCCTCCCACCACCACCCTTGCATGGGTTACCTTTGGAGCCTTAACTCCCCAAAACTAGTCATAGCTGCCAGGCAAAGTGAAGGAAACTACAAGCTAATAGCACAGGATGTTCTATCCATGATGACTGAATACAACACAGTGTTGTGTCAACAGTCTGTGGCAAGATCTGCTTGAGTGCAACTGCAGCTTTTTCAACCAACTGGATCAATTTTTATGCATTATATAGACACGTAAACATATCTTTGATTTATAATTTAGCTGTGTACAACACAAGTATGCATTTTGCACAAAACTAGTCTCGGAAATAAAGATGACAAAACTGTGAAATGCTCTCTTCAGACTAACTCTTGTCCTCATGCCAAACAGCCTTCTGTTTGTGCTGCTCCATCATATTGCTCACACACTCGTCAATCATTGCCTCTGTCAGCACACCATCTTGTGAACCGTATGCTCTTGCCTGGACAAGAGAATGTATGATATGCCAATTACCATGCCAACCACTGGTCACAAATACCCTGAAAAAATGGTCTAGATTCAAATGTTAATAATTTGGGAATCGAAATAAAATGCTTATAAGTTACTGGTACATGGTGTAGATGATGTGCATATGTAAGGTCCACCTGCACCTGAATTGGTCCTCAGGCACCCAGGTTGTACAAGTACATTGGCCATGATGTAAATACTAATAACTTATGATTATTAGTGCTTCGATACATTGTACCTGCACGTACACTTTTTCATCTACACTGTGCACGTATGCCAAAAGCTATCATGCAAACAATACACTGTATTTATCGATAGGTTTGTGGATTGATTCAGATAGGCCTAGTAAAGTGTCATGTAGTGCTGATGGGCTCATGCAGGGATTTACAAGAGCAGTCTCTCAAGTCATGGGATTGTTGGTTGCTTCTGCAATAAGTTTGCTTATCCTTGCATGCAGAGGGGCGGAATTGTTTCTACTCCTATGTTTATCTCTTGTGAAACACTGCCTCAGTGATGAAGGTGTTATGTAACAATGGTAAATGTATGTTGAAAAACCTTTATTTCCACACTGGACATGTACAGTGTAGCATGGTTTATACGCAGGTGAGCAACATGTACAAAACAGCATAACTACTGTTAAGTTGTGCAGCTATGACAACACATGCCTTGGTATAAACGATTACTTCAACCTACCTGCCAGGCCACAGCCAACTTCGATATTTCTCTTCCAGAAAATCCTTCTATTTGTCCTGCAATCTTCTTAAACTTCTCTTCCCAATTCACTTCAGTCGGGAGAGGAATTTTCCTGCAATGGTACAAAGTACACAACAATGCAATATACAATGACTCTGCTGAAGTCTTAGACTTTTCATTTTTTTTTTTTTTTTTTAAACAAGATGTTCATTAGACCTCATGGCTTGCTAGCCAAATCTCTTGATACTGTATTTGTATGTCACACACATTGTTAAATTTGAAGGTTTGATTACCATGAATACAATATTCTTACACGCACTATCGATTATTGATTTTGTCTGCTGTACAGTACATGTAAATAGACAATTAGAAAATTGCACCAGGATAGCAGAGACTAAAGATATCAAGGTATGTAGTTTGCAGGTGAAATGTATGACTAAAGATTGAATTCCATAAACTGGATGAACAAAAAACAAACAAGCCCACCAAGAAGTGATGGACAGTTTCCCTGCCTGCCTTATCAGCCCTCAAACTACATGTAGCTAGATTATATGGCAATCCAAACATGCTTTGTACAGAGACGACATAAAAGCCACTGGTCACCATACCTGCTTTTGAAAATAGCAATCATACATGTACATGCAGTAGTTAAGTACTGCAAATTAGAATAAATAACTTAATAGTGATGCATGTCCTACCCCTCCATCCATATGTGTAGTGATGCATGTCCTACCCCTCCATCCATATGTGTAGTGATGCATGTCCTACCCCTCCATCCATATGTGTAGTGATGCATGTCCTACCCCTCCATCCATATGTGTAGTGATGCATGTCCTACCCCTCCATCCATATGTGTAGTGATGCATGTCCTACCCCTCCATCCATATGTGTAGTGATGCATGTCCTACCCCTCCATCCATATGTGTAGTGATGCATGTCCTACCCTTCCATCCATATGTGTAGTGATGCATGTCCTACCCTTCCATTCCCTTACCTTGGCCTCTTCCACCAGCTGATGCGAGGAGGGTCAATCACATAGAGACTGAAGTACAGCTTCAGCATACGAAGCCTCTCTTCTCTCCCAGGGAGATCAAACTTTACGAGATCATCCAAACGGTCATTAATAGCCCAGTCAAACTGGTCAGGCAGGTTACTTGCAAGCACCAGCATAAACCTTGACGGAGGTTAAACATCATTAAACACCAACCCAATGCATGGTTCATAGTACGGATACTAATACTGTAACATACTGACATTAACTGTGTTGTGGGCTTGGCTATTATTGTGGTATTGTGAGGAATAAGCGTTTCCACGTTGGGGGGAAAAGTTCTTTGTAAACAACTTCTGCGAATTTGATGAGTAACAAAACCTTTCCTCTGAAAATGTGTTGCTCAAACCAAAAATGGTAATAGTCAGGTAAAAAGTGGCTTCACTTCACTTTGTTTATCTAAACTGTTAACGTTTTTGTAGTCAACAACACAGTGTTCAGAGGAAAAGATTTTAGCATGTCAATTTTGTGGAAGTTGTTCACAAACAACGTTTTCCTGCAACACGGAAACGCTCATTCCTCACTATACCACAATAACTGGCTTCACCAGCAAGAGAGCTAACACATATCTGCTCAGTTCATAAAATTTGAATGAGACCGTTGTCTGAAATACAGGGATTGATTTTACTTATTTGACACAAACCTTAGTGCACACATGAGGTTGCCCTAATTGTGAACACCTTGTACACAACTGCTATGAAACCTCTCAAATCATGTGCACAGATGATTTCAACACACTATCCTACATGTACAAAACACTAATCACTACAAGCTAACAATAAACCATGGAAGCTGCTCATCAAATGAATAAATACTCTAAATAAATACTGCACTTACAAGTACAAATCATGCAAGACGAAGTTCTTACCTTCTTGAGGTCTCTCCAGTGCGATAAAGAAATGCATTCAATGCGCTCCTCAAATCTTCAGTCATCGCAATCTAAGTGAAGGTACAGTACCTGAGTGAAGCATCAAATCCTAATGGAGGTGCACACCTGCTTCCTCTTCCGTAGAAAAGCATCAGCCTCATCCACAAACAGAATGACACTGTAACGGATGACATATGTGAGGAGGCACAGTAATACTGCAATATCAGCTAGTGCTCAGAACTCTTTGCTTGTTCCAAATGAAGTGAAATTAATGGCAAGAGAATATGAAAACCTTGGGTTTTTTTAAAGCCTCCCCATGATATGTAGCTGTACTTCTGAACTATCAACGAACAGAGGTATGCCACAAGCAATCACCCCAGCCACCTGCTAATGTAACACTGTAGGTCTTGCAAAACATTATATACAGCAATGTTTGTCTCAGTCATGTTACAGTATATGTACCAAACATTCTGCAAGATGTTTGAGCCAATGCAATGCATTGCAGGAGTGAAAGATTTAAATTCAATCTGTTGATCAAACTGTTTGATTTGTAGATCTTGTTAAATCGTAATTTTTTTTTGTAAAAGAGGTATGTATTAAGTTTTGTGATGCTCAACTTACTAAGTGTATTTGATGTACATGTAAGAGTTGATAATGCAATAAACTGAAACCACCAAAAGTTTCATGTTATAACCCTTTTATCCTAACAGAAAACATAGTAGTACTGGGCAGATCAATAGACACCACATGCGTAATTCAGAACCACAACTAATGGACACAGATGGCATCTACATAATCACTACATGCATTCAACATGACTTTAACAAATGTTTCCATGCACATATACACCTCTATGCGAAATGCAACGGACCTAAAAAAAAGGTCTTAATCTTTCTACCAGAAGCATATAAGAATCCCATGGCAACAATTTATCCATAGAACTTTATAAAATGCACACAAGAGTCTGTACAGATTGTGAAGCCATTGTGGTGCATGACATACAGCTGTGAATACACTCTCACCCTTTTTTGCTTGTATTGGCCCAGTCAAACACCTTATGTATGGCCGTCACAGCATCCTTCCCCAGAGGGGCAATGTCTCCACCTGTCAATACGGCATAATCCATACCAGAGTGTCTCGCTAGACCCTGAAATAAAAATGCAGGTAAAAAGATACAGTGAATGCTCTTAATGACCAACTGGACAAACTACTATACTTGTTACTTATCAGATAATTTTCAATGCATGAATGAGGACTTGCGTATATTAAAATACTAAGACGAAAAGTTTTCGGAAAAATTGCTAAGCACAAGTTGTACATGTACATTATACAACAAATATTTCCGCACGCATTAATTAATTTTACAATCCTTTTCATTGCAAATTACCGATATACATGTCAATGTACATGCACAATACTACATTAAAGATCAATCAATGAGCCACCATGTATACAGCTACAGGTTTGGCAGGTGTCTGGATCATTGCCTCCCCTACATGTAGTGTGTGCCCCCCCCCCCCCCCCCCCCCCCCCCCCAACACACACCAGGAGAGGTGGGGGAACCAGCTGCCCATATCGTGGAATTCCAAACCCTCACCAAGGAATGCACTACAATATACAGCTGTACTTGTGGCATCACTACCATGTAGTAAAGTATTGCCTGCAGGGTAGATACATATCTAGTTCTGATGTACATGTAACTGAGACAGCCTCACTGTTCCATCTGCCCACCAGCAGGACACTGGAATCCTACAACTCTAGTTACCATGGCTACCCTTATTACTGTCGAGAAGCGTGAATGCCTCTTGGTGGTGCCCAGGCCATCACACATGTGGCTTTCCACGAGGAAGCAAGGTTTAGGAAGATAGAGAGAAGTACATGTAGCCTGGCATGGTGTATTTGCCTCCATCCAACATACTAGAGTTACATGTATTTTGAATGTCATACAAAAAAACTTCAGTGATCTGGACATACACCATCTCTGCCAATAACACCACCATCCTTGGGGTGTAGTCATGGGGCCTTAAGCCACACACAGCTAGGGTGCATGGTCAACCACCGCAAGGTTCTGCCGCTCAAATTACTCTCCTTGATCTGGCAATGGAGTCCACGATAGAATGAAAACAGAGTACAAGTACATTACACATGCCAATGCACATGTGGTACATGTAGGTACCATGAAACAGCTACAAGTACCTCTGCTGATCTTCTCAAAGTGTGTACACTGTACGTGTAAATTACCATAATCTAACTAATGACATGCGCAATGCAGCCTTAATCCAACACACTACTGACAACTTTGGGCAATGCACATCATGTGCGCTGAAATGGTGTCACCACCTACCTTCGCAAACATTGTCTTGCCAGTTCCGGGGGGACCATACATAAGAACGTTTTTGTAAACACCTCCATTGTTTTTGGTGTTGATTGTAGATTTAGAAAGAGAGCGTAGACAATCATCTAAACGTGGCTAAAGATGGAGATGTATGTATATCACAGTGAAGTGCACCTTAAATAGAGTACAATACCTCAAGAACAATTCCTGCAAGTGGATCTGAGGATTTTGTAAGTAGCCTTTTCAGCGACTGCAGACGAAACAGTACATGTAAATGTACAGTAAATTACGTATTCAGATACATGTATATGAAACAGTGCTACTGTGGTGTAGAAACATGTGCTCTTAATTTTGCTATGTTGTTCCTGCTCAAAAGTACCACAAACAATCACACTGATGCATACATAAAAGAAACTTTCTGCTCACCGCAAAGGGATGCCAAATGGTTTGAGTTGCTGACAGTCTAGATGTTTCTCTGATCAGAGATGGCTTCCCGAGCCTGGCTTCAATAAACCGCCCAGCAACTCCTGTTCCCATTCTGGCTGTGTACACACCGATGGCCACCAAGGTGATGCCTGCAGCCTAGAGGAATGCCATACGCATAAGGATCACAACTGCTTGAAGAACTGGATCGGTGAAAATACAAATACATGCCAGGTGTTTCTGATGGAGCACAGCATTTTTAGCTCAATATATATATGTAACTGGTACCAGCTGTACTGACTAGCTGTACTGACTAGCTGTACTGACCAGCTGTACTGACTAGCTGTACTGACTAGCTGTACTGACTAGCTGTACTAACCAGCTGTACTGACTACCTGTACTGACCAGCTGTACTGACCAGCTATACTGACCAGCTGTACTGACCAGCTGTACTGACTAGCTGTACTGACTAGCTGTACTGACCAGCTGTACTGACCAGCTATACTGACCAGCTGTACTGACCAGCTGTACTGACCAGCTGTACTGACCAGCTGTACTGACCAGCTATACTGACCAGCTGTACTGACTAGCTGTACTGACTAGCTGTACTGACTAGCTGTACTAACCAGCTGTACTGACTACCTGTACTGACCAGCTGTACTGACCAGCTGTACTGACCAGCTATACTGACCAGCTGTACTGACCAGCTGTACTGACTAGCTGTACTGACCAGCTGTACTGACCAGCTATACTGACCAGCTGTACTGACCAGCTGTACTGACCAGCTGTACTGACCAGCTGTACTGACCAGCTATACTGACCAGCTGTACTGACCAGCTGTACTGACTAGCTGTACTGACCAGCTGTACTGACTAGCTGACCAGCTGACCAGCTGTACTGACCAGCTATACTGACTAGCTCTGACTAGTTGAATAGTGGTGATGCATAAGATCAAACCGTTAATAACTGTACTCTGACATTAAATTGAAATTATGTGCAACTTTTCAAGATGAACAAAAGGTAATAACTTCATGTAATTTTACATTACTTGTGAGAACTTGAATACGCTCATCACAAACCAGTTACTTATTCAATTTCAATGGTAAGCTATTACAAATGGGTTTTCAAAATTTGATAGGTTGGTTTGAAGTTTATTATGGATCAGCAAAGAATGTTCCTTTACTTGGATCTTACATTTATTAAACCATGAGATTTACATGCCACTACAGTCTACTTCACATCTATTGCTCCATACTTATTTAATCAAGTAGTCTACATGTGTGCACAGTGTTGATTTAATAAACAGTCTACATGTGATGTGCTGTAGTGTCAACATACTGCGGCCGAGATCTTGTCCCAATCAGTAATGAAGCTGTTGATACCTTGTCCAATAAGCACTCCTCCTGCTCTGGGGTACACCAGACACAGAACAGAGACACTTCAAATGGTCTACAGTGTACACCGTACTCTATACAAAATGAAATATATTCCCTTGACTATGTACATAATAAAATGTCTAGATTACATGTGCAATTACTGTATAAACACTGCACATACGCCCTGTATAGACCTACTGATGAAAATATGAATATGGCACTGTATGTACTGCATTGAAATGGCTGCTATGTACTAAATGCCCTGTTGATCATGAACTCAATTCAATTCAAATAGAGTGCTCATGAATAATTAATGAGATACAGTTAAAAAATGACGAAATCACATGTATTAAATCTTATCCTTAGGTGCCTGTCACTGGCATATGATATACTGTGTTGCCACAGGCAACAGATAATGGTTAATTAAAGTTTGCCTATTTTACATGCATGGTTTGTGGGCTATTCTGCCATGGCATGCAAATCACCTGATCCCCACTGTGAAGAGAGCTCTAGTGAGTAGAGGCATCTTTTAATGTACACCCCTAGGCCCTCCAACTCAATGCACCACACCCCTAGGCCCTCCAACTCAATGTACCACACCCCTAGGCCCTCCAACTCAATGCACCACACCCCTAGGCCCTCCAACTCAATGTACCACACCCCTAGGCCCTCCAACTCAATGCACCACACCCCTAGGCCCTCCAACTCAATGCACCACATCCCTAGGCCCTCCAACTCAATGCACCACATCCCTAGGCCCTCCAACTCAATGTACCACATCCCTAGGCCCTCCAACTCAATGCACCACACCCCTAGGCCCTCCAACTCAATGCACCACACCCCTAGGCCCTCCAACTCAATGTACCACATCCCTAGGCCCTCCAACTCAATGTACCACATCCCTAGGCCCTCCAACTCAATGCACCACACCCCTAGGCCCTCCAACTCAATGTACCACATCCCTAGGCCCTCCAACTCAATGCACCACACCCCTAGGCCCTCCAACTCAATGCACCACACCCCTAGGCCCTCCAACTCAATGCACCACAGCCTCTCGGTGCTTGCAAGATACTCTATACTCAAGTACACTCAGAATCATAGAGTTGTGTCTCAACATACCACTTTGGATCCAAGTATTAATTTAAAAGGGTTAAACACGCTATTATTATTCAGTAACGTAGGCGACATGGCTGTACAGTACATTCAAACCTAAGCAAACTGCCCACAGTCCAAGACAGCAGCAATGACAGAAAGCAGGCAAGACTTGGCACTGGTGTAAATGTAATTTAGTTCCCTCATTGATTTGTCCTAACCTAACTGCTCAGTTGAGATGTTTAGTTGCCCTAACCAGTTGGCTGTGACACTCCACCTACAATCCTTTGTGGCACTCAATCTCTGATTCGTATTATATATATAAATATTGATGAGAACATCATGTGAAGTAAAATGAGAAATATATGAGATCGTTTCCGCGAAAAGGGACCTCACGCCTATGTTATAAATTTCCAGCACGCACAAAAGAAATGCAATGCTTGCATTGAAATGAATGGCTGATTAAAAATTCAGAGCCTTACAACTCAGATTCTCCGATTCTCAGTGCATAAGAAGCAATGTGTAGAGGAGACTTCTAGAATATCAAAAAAATTGAAATCTTGAAAAAAACATGCATTAGGTACCTTTTCGCAGAAACGATATATAGTATGTTTTAAGTAGTTGAGCACATATATTGTAGACAAAAGATTAGACTGCTAACACAATACCCTAAGGCCATCTGAAGTGGTTGTCTCACTTGATGCTTTCAAGAACAGTTGTTCTTTGCTCTGCAGCCTTCAAGCGTATCTGCTCCAATGCAAGATCTTGATTTTCACGTTCCATACGAGTTCTGAAAGTGAAGTGGTATGCAATAATGCTAGCCCATGCACAATATATATAACAGTACCCACATGGACACACACTGTACATACATATGTACAAACACAACACAAACATACAGATATATGAAACAAAATGAAATGACCACATAAATTTCGTCCAATCAGTAATCCTTGTAACCAAACAACAATTTGCCATTGTCCGTTTACTTGATTAATACACGGTTTGTTGATACAGTTTTTAAAGAACATATAACAAAAAGGGTTAACACAGATATAGAGATCCAATGTACCACATTAGCTGTACGGAGACATTAGCAGCAAGGTGCACACATGTGTCAAGCTACAGAGCTGTTGGTAACAGCGACAATGGCATAAACATATTACAGTATTACAATACAGAGCAGGTACATTTGACAACTTAGTTCAACCAAGTACTGGCCAAGGTGCCAAACAGACCAATGGAAATACTCACTTTCCTTTTATCTCCATCTCCAGCCTGGCAATCTCATTCTTGTGCCTCAGCTCTGCCTCATACTCAATAGTACCTGCAATGATAAATGATTAAAGAATTTGCACAGTACATCAGATCAACCTTCAAAGCAACACATACTATACACTACTCTGACACTGTGCTGTATGTAATGGCAAGCACCTGTGGTCATTGGTGGACAAAGGCAAGGCCATTCTGTGTTTACAATAACAGTGTAAGGCAATGCTTGTGGTGGCCTTGTAGACCTGGAAACCTATAACCTGATGAATATACTTATACTGTGACCCCTTGCCACACCATCTCTGCCTCCTCCCCACACCATCTCTGCCTCCTCCCCACACCATCTCTGCCTCCTCCCCACACAATCTCTACCTCCTCCCCACACCATCTCTGCCTCCTCCCCAAACCACCTCTGCCTCCTCCCACACCATCCTGCCTCCTCCCCACACCATTTCTACCTCCTCCCCACACCATCTCTGCCTCCTCACCACACCATCTCTGTCTACCATCTTTACCTCCTCCCCAACCATCTTTGCCTCCTTCCCACGACATACTTTCATCAGTGAACCTAAACTTTGGTATTCCCGAAAAGCACTGCCAGGAACACACTAGATGGCCAACAAACCTCTTCTCATGGCTTCCTGCTTCTGCACTGAGTCCTCCTGCTTCCTCAGGTTCTCCTCCTGCATTTGCCGCTGGAGGAGGGAAAGGTGAGGAGCTGCTGTGAGTGCATGCATGTCCTATGCCACACCCCTCGTCCTATGCCACACCCCTCGTCCTATGCCACACCCCTTGTCCTATGCCACACCCCTCGTACTATACACACATATTCTCTGGTGTTCATTAATATCTACAGTACATGTATGTGCAGAAATAATTAAATGCAAGGTGAAATTTGTCAAAACTAAACTGTGTAGCTTCCAAAAGTGCTACTATTCACTGTTAGACACCAGCTCTGGCCAGAACATTGCATGGAGTGAGTGCAGGATGTGGTTGGGAGTGTAGGTGCACAAGTACAGAGATTTCCATACCTGTTGTGCCAGCTGATCATCGTAACGTCTCCTTGCCAACTGGTCTTGCTGCTGAGCTCTCTGTGAAGGCAAACAGAATTAAAACATCTTACATGTAGATTTTCAAATGTCCCATCATTCATCTACATTTAGGGTTACATGCTTGCAAGCAACACCAGTTACACTGTACAATCAGAACCACAGGGTATACAACCATAAAATGATATAACTAACACTAAATTCAGACGTCTCAATAATATGACATGACGGATCACTCGTACAAATGATTGCATGTTCCAAGTATTAGAGCGTACAATTGAAAATGACGGTGTTCAGCTTTGTTGTGACAATTACACTGTAGCTTGAGCAGTACTCTCTTGCATAACAAAATGCTTGGTATGTAATAGTCAAATTGACTGCCTACAATGCAATTCTCGGCTCAATTTCTTGCATTTTTAAAGGCAGCATCACTGCTAATAGTCACATGATCATGCTCCATGCCTTGCCTGAATGCAATAGAAGACAATGCCTACTGGCTTGTTGATGAAACAAAAATGCTTGTACCAACACCAGAGCCCAAACAAGACACATAGTTAACCAACACAAGCACAAATACATGTATGTCTATCACAACACAGAGATTGTACAATGCCCCCCCCCCCCCCCCAAACGTCAGACATGTCCACAACAGTGGATTAATGAATCAAAGTTCACCACATCCCATTTAGAAAGCACCATGTTCTAAATTGATCCCTTTTCAGCTCATTGAAGAGGTAAGACAACATTTATCTATACTTTAAACAACTACACCCGGAAGGTCAGCTGGGGTTTTAAATGTGACCTTTCTAGCATGGCAACTCCCAACACAAACTAGTAACAGTACTTACCTGTTGATGGTGCTGTGTCTCTGCTGCTAGTGTCTTCCTCTTCTCTTCTTGCTCCGTTCTGATGCGCTCAGCTTCAGCGTTTGCAATAGCAGCTTCATATTGCTACACAACAGAGAGAAAAGGCACATCAGAAACAGTACTTGTAAGTGTGAATACATGTGCTGTAGGTACCATATTCAAATGTGCCTATAGGGAAGGCTCCACTTCACTCTCCTGACAGTAGCATTTGTTTTACCCTTCACCACAGCCATTTGCAGCCCAAAATGTGTGCAGGCATGATAGCCAACGTACAGTGTTAAATCAAACTCCAGTACCACAAACTTCAGATACATGTAATGTGAGCAGATGGAAGCTAAAGGCACTCTGTGAGCAAAATGAGGTAGCCATGAGGTGGAATAATGGGAGAGACACACTCCGTAGCATCCCTTTGTCACTGCGTCAGGCACATGATGCAGTGTGCAGCTACCTCAGAAAGCACCCAACTCCATTTAATGCATAATCTACCAACACGATCCCCCAGTGACATTGCGTAACACTAGAGGAGAGGTACCTTAATCACTTCCTGGTGCTTTACTTGCTCTGTACGCTCCTGCAACTGTGCCAGATCTAGAGCTGATTTCGCATGTGCTGCCGAGAGTGTTGAGGGACGGTTCAGTTGAGGTTCGGGCAAAACGTGCGGCGTGGTCTAACTTACGGGACTTGTCCAATTCACGCGCTGCTTTGGCCGCTCTCTCGAGACCCGTGGGGTCAAAGCCCATCCACTTCTTGCCTTCTTCGGACACGGGTGGAGGTGCTTCCTCGCTCGGGGTATCAGGCGGAGGAGGCTCCTGATATTGCTTTCTTCTAAACGACGTGAAGTCGAACCAAGACATTCTGCAAACACGTGTGCTACTAAAATTGTTTGCGGAACACGCGTAATGCCCTAAAAATAGGATTAGAATTTCTAATTACCGTTCAGTTTACATGTGTCATTATAAGCAAGGGGACCCATCCTGTGTTGGACCCCCTTGGTCTATTGCTGCACTTGATATCACAGTGACTTCTCTTGTCATCCTGTGAATTGTGTCCAATGGACCGAATTGGGATGAACTTGTGTTCCCCTAATAGTGTGTATTCATCTTTAGCTATTAATTGTGACATTAATAAATATACCTATTAACAAACTAGTCTAAATTAATTTGATTTTATAACTAATCACAAATAGACATAAGTTACACACAAAAAGTCCTCCGTCTGCTCTGAGTCCAAAGAACCCACAACAGATCCAGCATTTCCACGTTGTACAGCTACTGAGAGCCTTTGAAGGAGGAAGGGGTATGCACTGTTCTCTCCAGAAGCCAATTTAGGCGATGACCAAGATCTAGAGTCTTTGTGCCAAACACACCAGAAGACTCTATGGCTATAGGTGTGAAGATATGGCCAGGGCCCAAGTGTGCATATACTTTAGTTGTTTTTTGCACTCTGCTTGGTTGGCTACTGCCCCTAGGCCTGCTTCTGCAATAGTTGCATAAGATGGAGGAGCATATGTGTCAGGGCATGTGGCATCCCAAACAAGGAGTTGTCCGAATTAATAAATATATTAATACTCAAACACAAGTAGAATACTTTCACTGACTACATACACATACACTAAGTACAACTAAACTACTAATAGCAAGTTAGGAGGGTGGAAGCTCCCTGGCCAGGATGGCTCTAGCAATGGACCGAACCAGGACCACATTCAACCGGCCATAAATTTCAGCCACAACTACTGCCTTGGGGGAGGACTGGTGAATGGCTAGGAAGGATGCCAGCCTGGAGAAGGTATCATGAGCCTGCTTGCCCCAATTGCCATAAGTCTCCACTGCCAATGGGACGCAGGACCAGCCCAACTCTTGGCACTTGGGCCCATTGGAGTGGAGCTTGCGGGTCTCTGCTGCCAGGGCTGTGAGAAACAACAAAAATCACTGCATATTGAATATGACTTTTATTATATTTCATTCAGATAAATTCAAACTATTCAAGATTAAGTAACCACTCAGTTCAAGGAATGATTAAAACTGACAGTTAATAATACTTCCTTTACTTATTGCATGTTTTTTCAAGACTTCACATGTTTGATAATCTAGAAGTCTGAAATGTCCTCTACACATTGTTTCATACGCACTGAGAATCCGAATATCTGTCATGGAGTTGCAAAGGCTCTGAATTTAATTAGCCATACGTATGCAAGCGTTACATTTCTATAGCGCGTACTGGAAATTTTATGATGTATGCGTTTGGTTCCATTTCGCCGAAAACTATCCCAATTATAATATCAGATAATTAATTTTCTTTCTATATGAACTGGTTACTATCATGACCAACATCTATTATATCGACTTTCCTCATTGAGGGATACCCTGTAAAGTGGCTCACTCATGAAATTCCACAAAATGTAGTGTTCAGAATGCAGTCAGATCTATACATGTATGTACCAGTTTGTCGTTTTCCAGCACTGTAGAAGGTACATATGTAATTGGTGTGTATGGTAAGTGAAGGCCGAGACCACAGAGAAGTTGAGTGAAAGTGTTGTACATACAGTATATATAACAGTTTGCAATAAACCTTTAGAATTGTCTATAAACTACATAGGACGAGGTATGCTGTTATGGCCTTCAGCTTCACAGCCTCTAGGTCCCTTTTACTAGTCATTGATATGACCCTGGCAATCTCCATTCCTTGTAAAATGGATCTTTAACCAGACATATCCTTGATGCCTGAAGACAGACAGCTTTTAGTCATGATGTTGTTGGAGTACCATCTGACCCTAATACATGAATGTCATCAGGGTTACAGTGTTCATAATGAGGCCAAATGGAACACACTCTCAACTCACAGTACTTACAGGAACTTCTATAACTATTTTCTCCAATAACTAAATTTTAATAAATGAAAAGCAGGAAGCACATAAAACACATAACATTTATCAATTCTGCTGGGTGAGCAGGCAGATCAATGGCAAAGACAAGTGTGGAGCATGGTATGACAGTATGATGATCTAAAGCTACACAGACACATAATGGAGCTTCATACTTGCAGTACTGGTAAGAAAACTAACTTGAATTGCATTAGGGATAACATAACAGGGCCAAATATGTGTACATCTAGGACAGCAATATGTTTGGAGTACATATGCTATTCATTACTGTGAAGTTTTCTGAAAATGTTCTTGCAATTTGATAGCCAGATTAGGTTGGTCAAGCTGAGTTTTCAGTTTTTCAACTATCCAAACACCAACATCGTTAACTCCATGAATTCCTACATCCTCCAGTACTTTTCTTCCTTGTTCATTGTTTAGAGTAGAGTCTGGTTCCTGGCTGAATGAATAGAAGTCTACATCACGAGAGGGAGAGTGCCCTAATCTCTCTTTGATAAACTGCAAAAAACGAAACAAATGTGAGCTATTGACACTTACAATTCATATGTTAACCTACAGTTAGCTCACTCCTTATGTAACGTTTTCTAAGTTCCAGTTTGTCTTGGGATTTATTGTCCTGTGCCATTATCTCTGCATATAGTCGATCAGCATGGGTCAGGCACACAAGGATAGGAACTGCCTCCTTTTCTGACTCCAGTTCAGTAAGCCAACTCCTTGCAGATTGTGTGTGGATTTTCCTAAATGCCATAGTATAATACATAACACAAATGTGATGGTAAAGATAATTTGCACTACTTGCCTGTAATCGACAACAAATACGACGATTTGTGCCAATCCAAGGAGAAGTTTAGCTAGCTGAGGGATGGTCTCATCCTGATCATCCACCCCAGGAAAATCAATCACATCTAATTTCTTGACAGCACCATTGATGCTATACATCAGTGGTATGGTTGTACGTTTCATCTGAGTAGTGCCTACAAGTGTCTTAAATACAAGCACTATAATACATACTGTGTGACAAGTGATGAATGCAGTCTTACCTCGACACCAAAAAGTTTGTTCACTAGGTGTGATTTCCCGGAATTTGTCACTCCTATCACACCCACTGCAATATATTCTGCTAACTTTTCTCTCAACTGATGAATCATAAATGCCCACTTTAGCCATCTTGCTATGAGAGGACGATGAGGCTTTGCAACAAGACTGAGAGCATCACCTTGAAAAATGGTGTCCCACTTAGCAATGATGTTGTCCAAGTCTGTTGATAAACTGATGGATGTTTTAAGACGTTTTTCATATAATTGAACCAGCTGCTGTTCCAATGAGTAGCTAACATACTGACTATTGCAGCTAATAGTCTCCCCCATGCCTTGTAGAAGAAACTGAAGTTTGCCAGCATAACGAGCATCTTCCATTTTTAATGGAGTGTTGAATACACCCATTATGTAATTAGTGATGTCAACCATGAGTGGCTTGCCACGTAAAGAGCCTAACATTTCTTTAATGTCGCCATAATTGAGGCTAAACAGTGCCCAAACACCCAATGCAATTGGGGCCGCAGATGTTGATAATGCACTGGCGGTTTCTAGTGCAGAGGAATTTATTAATGGGATGCGAATTTGCTGCTCCATAAAGGCACTAAGTAAGGTTGTGCAGAGATTAAGGTCTTGGCCTCTAACTTTGTTAATGGTTTGAAGCATCTCTAGATTATGAAAAGAAGAAGGACTTGGAGAACTTTGTTCACTGGACTGTTTGAGAGGAAAGCCTTTGCTCTCTTCACATGCTAATTTTACTAGCTGAGAAAGCTTCTTTCGAGCATCTGATAGTACCCTTGTAGGTGATGAAAGTACAGATTCATGATCACTTGTGGAGCTAGTTTGGTAGACTTCATTTATATTCAAACCACACATGTAGGCCAGCTTCTTCTTTTGTGCAATCTTACTACATCCATGGGCATAGATATCGTCTGCAAATTTTCTTAAGTATTCTACTACATTAGGGCATGCACTTAGAGAATCCTCATCCCTAGGAGGAATAGGAATTGTAAGATTATTTTGTACCGTAGCAGTACAAACAGGTAGCATCGGTGGCTGAGGTGTAATGATTTTGTTACTTTGGTGAGAATTGGGCCTGGCTACATCTGAGTACAAGCAACCATGTGGTTTAGGTGCCTTTCATGATTGTTGCCTGGATGGAGGCATTGACACAGGCATAGGTATGAATGGAATATCATATTGAAAATTGATATTGAGGCAATAATTTGGGTATGGCATAATGCTTACTTTCATTGGAAAGCATAATGAATTATGAAAGCAGATGGTCATTCTTCGTATTTGCATATCAACCTCATCAATGAATTCTTTATGACAGCCTGTAATGACACGTGTTGCTGCATACTGGGATGCTGTGATTACCATTTCAGATGGAGGAATGCTGGGCTTACGTTGTTCAAGTGCTGAAGAACACTGAAGAGCAACATCCTGGTCACCATAAGCTATTGCATAGAAGATGCTTTCTACAGGAACAACATTAACAGCTTCTTCAAGAAACTTAATTGTCGTCTTTAACCGCTCCGAATGATTGCGTTTTGAGTTTCTGCCTGATGGCTGCTCCAGCATAGCACACAAATATGCCAGCTGGATTACTTCAGTAGGTGTATGCTTTGCCAGCTGTGCTTGTCTCAATGTACATGGGTATATCTGTGAAATGCAATGGAGATTAGATACAGGACTATACAGATAGTCTGTAGTTATAATTACCTTTTTTTTCACCTCTACAACAGCTTCTATTGGTTCACAAAAATGACTATGCAGCACGATCGTAATCTTGTCACAGGTTGTAGAAATGTCACCTTTCTCACTTGGTGTATAATTGAATTGGATAGACTTTCAAGTTATATGTTCAGCAGGTGTGCTTATTTTTTGACATTCTTTTCCCTCACCTAGATGAATTTCATAGCAGAACCAGAGCTGATCCCCTAATACTACAACTGCTACCTCACTTGTACCATAGCAGTGAAATGCAACACCTTCGATTCTTGGTTTAAGGATGCCAACTTCTGGTACTTGTTGTAATATATTGGCTAGAACCATAAATGTCCTTATGCAAAAAGATTCCATATTGTGCTAAACGATGCGAAATTTTTCAATATATGCTAACATAAACAAATAAATCAACAAACCTGTTTGAACAAGGTGTCATTTAAGTCGTCTACAGATGATGGGCTAAAGTAACTCAGGTCATCAAATGTCTTATCCTTTTCAACCATTACCAGCTGCCGATCTGGTGACACAACATAGCAAGAAGCCTTCAAAAGAGGAGAACCACCATCTTGCCTAGCAGCAACAGGAACTGCAACCCTCAGAGCATTTTGGAGGTCTTTGAGAGCCAATGTTTTAGAATCAATTACTACAGATTCAGAAGAAACCTTGAGGTTAAGGGGAAAAGGAGTGTATTCAGCATATGTTTTTGAATTATTTTCACCATTGCTTACACCTTCCTGTTCTTGCCAGCGTCCTCAGAAAAACTGAAGCAGTGGTTTGCTGAAATGCCTGAATGATAAAGACAAAAAACTATATTATATAATCAGTGAACACTTTATTAATGGCTGCTAGCCTGCACAGCCGTAGTTGGTGATGGGCTTGTGTCGGTTTTCTCATTACAAGAACCCAACTGTGCCTTGGTGGAGCTGGTGAATCTTAACAGGCGTGGTATCACATCAGTTTGATCAAAGATCAGATGAATTGATTCCCGGAATTCATGAGATGTGTTAATAATATCTTCAACAAGTGGAATACCAATAAGGGGCTGTCCGAAGGTGATACAGATAACTCTATGTTTAAACTCTTCTGGGCTAATAACACTGGAGTTCCATATGCTTGCAGCCACAAAACAAGCCAGCATTCCACCGAAGGAGAATCCTTTGGGAAAATACACAACTCGGTGAAATTACTTACACTGTTTATACACACAGCTAGCAATACCTGTCAGCACGATTTCCCACTGATCCTTCAGCTGTTTCACAAAGAATCGAACTGGGATTTGGTTCATTTGTTTGTGAATACCTTCAAATAAATTATAATGCATTTTATTCAGAGCAAATATGGGATAAACTAACCTTCTTCGAATGTACATTTCTGACTCCATTTAGATATTTTGGGTTCACTGTTGAATGCTACATAAATCAATTTTCGATCTCTTTGACGAGCTATTAAATACTGATGAGCATTTGCTGTGACAGTCATTGATGCCTCTGTAAGCAGGTGCCCTATCTTAAGAGATTCAAAATATTGCCTGCATGTTGTTCTCTCACAAGTAGTGATAGCGTTGCAACAAATTATAGCATGGTAGAGTATTTCATCAGAGAAGAGTGATGGACATTTCTTTGGAGGAGATGGTATGTCTGGGCACAGACCAACTACTTGAGGTGCAGTAGGCATTTTGTATACAGCATTCACCTGTTGTACTGCCCAAGAAGTGAGGTCGATGAGAACAAGCATTTCTTGATGGCATAAACTGTATATGTGTTGGTTAATAATTGCTTCAGGTACTCCACTGTGGAAGGCATTGTCAATGTAATTACTGATAACAGACCTAATGCAGCCCAACATGTTGTCTTTACTTTGTCCCTTCATTTTAGGAAGTTCTTTAACGAATATTGTCAAACTAGTTTTTAAGTCAACAAATTCTGTCCTTTCCTCAGACTTCAATTCCGATTTTATTGCAAGAGACATCATCTGAGATGTAGTATCTTTTGCCAACTTATCACTCTTGATATAATTTGACAATTCAAAAAAATCCGTATGATACAAATTTAAGCCATATCTCAATAATATCTACAGATACGTACATGATGAGTGGCTTTTAAAAACATACATTGGAGAGAAACCATATGATTGTGTTCTTAGCAGAATAAAGGGGAGGAGGGCACATCTTCATGCAGGAGTAAGGAAGGGTACGTACAATAAATGTTGCTATAAGAATGAATTCAACAGAACATGATCTGGATAGTCACCTCTTCTTTGTTGCAATTACATGTAATTAGATCACTTAAGAAAGCCCAATAATAAAGAACATTAGCAACAGGCAGATGACACTATATACGTTGTGGCACAAACAACAGGCAGATGACACTATAAGTTGTGGGTGCATATAAACTAATGATCAGTATGGATAATAACATATATGCATTTGTGGTTTTCACAGTAACCTAGGTTATATGTACAGTAGTCCATCTGTACATAGGATCTCTGTACATAGGATCTCTGTACATAGGATCCACTTAGTTGTATCGTCCAAAATTGGAAGTTGACACCCTTAATATGGTTTTGTCCCTCCACATGGCTTCTTGGTGACAACTAAGTCTGTGGTCATGCCTTATCAGACAAGCATGCATCCATGTGGGTTTTCCTCCATTAAACATATAGATTATATTTCTCTCCTTCAGAGCACACTTGGATATGTACAGTGCAACTACCAGTCTGGCATTAGGCTTTAGAAAGTGGTCAAACATGATTTGGTTCCTCAGCACTATTTTGTTTCTACTATGTACTATAGTCACGCTGGTTGAGAAATTTACTGTCAAATAGTGTAAATGCATGGATATATGTAGCTTGTCATCTTAACCATGCACCCTCCTAGTTTATGGATGCTTTGGGCATTTAATATCAAAAGACAACCTTTTTGCTTATCTGTTAAATGTGATGGACGTAGTGCAAATTCCACACTTCAACATGCATTAGATTGTAAGAAGGAGTCCTTATCATCGAGCGGCAAAATGAATTTCAGCTCAAGTTGGACTTAGGTTGTACGGGAAGCAACACTTTAAGAGGTTGTCTAACACTCATGCAGAAGGTCAGGGATTGAGGCTGATCTAGGAGTTTGGATACATCCGGTGGAAGTGTTGCAGGATATAAAATTCATTAACACAAACACTCCATCACATGTGCACCTTCACTGAACATTGGAATCAATCCTAGAATCAGCTCAATCAAAGACACTAGAAAAATAGTTGCATAAAAAGGCTGATAAAGATCAAAGAGGTATATGTACTCCATTTGGCTAGATGGCGTCTGGCAGAACGCTTTAAGCGTGTAGCTAGCATAGTACACCCAATGCTGAGACGTGCGTTTAAACGAAAAAGACTCTTATTTGTCATGGTTAGCGCATCATGCTTGTAAAGTGGAGTGGACCAAGCTTTGATGACAGGGCATCACTCCCTACCAATCATGCCTTAAAAAGTTTAGCACCAATGTTTTTGCATATGTTAATCTTTTATGTTACTTTTTCTTTTATGTATATAATTGTTATGTTTTGTTAGTATTAAGAGTCATTGTATGGTGGGGACCATATAATGCAGTAATTGGAATGTGAATTTGTTACAAAAAAGGTTATGCTTAACTCGACTAATTCTTAGTCAAGCAACAATAACTAATTTATATGTGGTATTTACTCTATAGTAAACGAGAAATTCATACTTACTATAGCGTAACTACGACATAAACCACATTACACTGCATTTGACTAGTTGTAAATTCAACTACCAATACTCACCCACTGCTTTGACGTCATGTGCATGCATGTAAGGATGTTTGCGTGCACAGGATGCATTTTTTGATGTTAGGATTTATCAGCCAAATGCTCTGGTTATCATTCTAAAGACATTGTCGCTGTGTTCAGACAACATGAGTCAGCCAAAAACTAGAAGTGGAACATGGCCATTGGTTTTCTCCACCTCAGGCAGCATGCATGGGCAGAGAGGCAACAATATTTGGCAGATATGCTGCCTATAAACAGGGTAAACCATATCCCATTGTCAAGGGTTGGCTTCAGTGTCTCCTTCATCCTACGCTCAGCCATGACATGCATACGTGGCTCACACTCCTCATTTCATCAACCTGTATGTGAGCACAACCTGACCTCGCCTGTACTGAAGGCAGGATACATGTAGATGACAACTGACCATTTCTATGTTTGTTGTTTTTATATGTGCATTTGTTGTCTATAATATTTGTTTATTACAATGCAGAGTTTTCATTAAAGGATGCAACCTGAAAAAAAAAAAACAACTACATTTCATCATGTTTTGTATGTCTAACATACACAACCCCCCCCCCCCCCCCCCCCTCCCAATCAGACCACTAATTCTTAAGTGCGGCTACGGCTCTGGTGTGGTAAGTTCGTCGCCATACTTGTACACGTGTACATAGATATTCGTGTTCACGTGTTGAGAAAAGAAGAAAGAAAAGCTTAAAATAGCCACTCCCCTCGACCGCACCCTAGGGCCTATTCTCATTTTGGACATACAAATCGCAGACATAAGACATAGCAAACCTGACATGACATGTATTCTACTTACCACGAAGAGTCTTCGATATGTCCGACGTTGTATCATTACGTGCAAGTATATCGCAAAACGCCACAAACAACTTCGGGTTTGCTTTTACTTTCTTTTGTACTTCACGGATAATCTTCCGCCCCTTGTCTTGAGTGGTGAGGTTGTGACTTGTAGCAGCCTCGTACACTTGTTCGTCGATCAATTCATTCGAGAAAAGTTCATCAATGGTCGTTCCAAATGTTATGGGTTCCAGAAGCTGCACAGTGTGTTTTCGAATAGCATCTGAAGCAGCTTGACCGTCGGATATTTCTCCCTGTTTCGACATTATTCCTACCACCCGCGCCTCCTCTGTAGCTGTCAAAGTACCGTAGTTATTGTTGGGGAACAATGATAAGGCACCGCCCATTGATCGAGTATCTATGGCAACTCCATAAAACTGGGTTCGTTTACGTGTAGTTTGTTGTCGTAATCGAACGAGAACACAAAATGAGCAGTTTCGTGTTTGTTTGATCATAGATATTAGATAATCTAACATGTAATATCTATAGTTTGATGTTGCAAAACACAAAAGAAGTCTGCCCTCCGGTCCCGAATTTCAGTCTCCTCCTTACGGCTTTTAAACAGTAATTGCATTCTTTGGGCGCTTAAACGTGAAGGCCTATTATACAAACATTCTCATGAGCAAGTTGGTTTAATTGGCAGGAAACAAAGATCTTTTCGTTTTAAGGACCCAAAGTGCATTTATGTTGATTAGCCATGACGTCAAAATAGTGACCCCAGAACTGGACCTTGAAACCCTGCAATCAAGGGCTGTTCCTTCAGAATTGTTTGTGCTCAAATTATCACTCAGCCTCACAGCATGCAAGATGCACTGCATGAGGAGAATATATATTTCTTCATCTGACAATTCATACAGTGGTTTTTCCCCCATACTGCTGCCGTCTTTGAGCTTTGTCCGACCTACTTTATAAGTCTCCACTTGAATAATCTCAGGGTGTTCTTTATGCCAAGATGACCACCTACCTGTCCCAGACCTCCCATCCAATCCTCAACAAAAGCATCTCTAGGTAGCAATGAAGATGGCAGCTCTCCTACACTCCCATCCAATTCCTCCACAAAATCCTAAAATGCCCAACACCTTCAGCAGAGACTTAGGCGTTCAAAATGCAAACCTAACCACCACCAGAGAAAAGTGGAGACAGGGATATCCCTAGATACTGCGGAAAGCATTGAAACAAATGCTGTAGCCAAGTTGCACATTGATAGTCTAAGAGTGGCTGCAGCTTTTGCTGATACAGTAGTTCAATGTTTTTATCAAAAGAGATATTCATGCTTAATCCTGTCACTTTTCGCTGCATTATGAATATGCGGAATTTCTGAAGGTGTTTTTCTCAATAAGGGTGGTGGAATGTCTGAGTATTAAAGCTTTATGAGATATTTATGGAACATTTGTAAATGCCTGGCTATTGATGTAACCGAATTAGTTGCAGTACATACTTGTATCGAAAGGCTGTACAACGGACAGAAACAATATTCTACACACACGTGACCATAGCCACCACCAGGTATGTGCTATATATGCACTCTCTGTTTTTGGCCATGCATTGGTAAAGATGTGTACCATGAGCTGATCAACTCCGCGCAAATATGCGCGCGACTTCATTTGTAAAGCATTGATTCACATTGATCCGGTTTGGTCAGGCGATTCGGTAGTCATCGTGCCAATCGGATCGATACCGGTTACCGATCCCGAGATCTACGCGTGCGTGACTCTGTGGGAATTGCGTAGATACAGGCTTGTCGAGATAAGAGACACCCTAGAATGACTTATTAAAATATCGTACTCATGCCTGCCTGATTTAGTAACCTGTAATTTAAGTAATCGATCCGCCAATTTATAGTCCTAGTATGCCTGTACTTCGGTCGTACACTCGTACGTCTTGATTGACTTGCATCGATCAACCCCGTACTGTTTGTATTTCTTCAGGCGATATACCAAGTGAACGCAAAATAGCTCTGCAAACTATGTAAATTGCACGCATGTACTGTACTCATAGCACAACAATTTTCAAGTGATTTGAGGTGTAAAAGTAAAAGTGATATGCCTATAGCAAATAATTTACTCCGCTTGCCTTGTTTCATCACGCATCACCCCCAAAATGTATCCTAGAGCTCATGTAACAGCGGATCATTGCTAAGTTAGTACGTGTGCAAAATTGCTTGGAGGTGTGTAAATCAGTGCAGTATTCTGCATGCTAATTCAGTTTATGGTACAGTATAAATATAATGGACTCTATACCCATATGCTTTTACGTTCTCTAGATGCTATGCATGTAGATTCCCTTCTGTTACACATCAGACAATTATATGTATGTCCCATTATAAGCCTGATCCATACATGTAGGACTATTCTGTGTTCTTACTTTGACTGTTCAACAGCACAAGTTAATGGTTGTGCATGTTGTTTAAAGAAATATGCACTGATTGTAAATGTAAAAGCTTATAATTCATCTCCTTTGTGTGACTGTGCCATAGAAGTGATTATGTTGGGACAGCTGTATTCAGCACCCCACTTGTTAGCATTGCTGATAATGTTACAGCTGTCATAAGAGTGATATCAGAACTAGATCAGACAAGTGAGCAGGTGCCTCTAGGCGCCAAGGATGGTGATTGTACATGGACCAATGTTGTGTGTGTCTGTGTTTGAAGTAAACTCTCCAAAGATGAACACTACTCATATGCAGAAATCAGCGGTCACCAGGAAAGTGATGGTGTTCAAAAAGACATCTTATAGCATGTGTTCCATTGCTAGTACATAGGGATAGTGTGGTTTGAATTTGTGTTGAATTTATAAGTACTAATGGTTCGGATGTATTCAAAACAAAGTTAGACTTACACCTATTTAAATGTATGAAAAATGGTTACTCTTGAATTTAATTAACTAACCGCAAGTTATACAACATTTGCCACCTCATTTTTACGTGTAGAAAGGTTGTAAGGTGCAAACTGTGCAAAATATGTATAGTATTACATTGAAGATTTCAGTTCGGGAAAGTAAAACATAGCTTCCCATTAATATGTACACAAAATCAATGTTTTCTGACCTAATTACTGTATTCCACTGTTTTTTTTAATTGAATCGTAACGAAAAATTGAGTTGCCACCCTTTATTATGACAAGTAAATAAAAACATTCTCTAACGAGAAAGTTGTTGGTATATAGAATTGACCAATGGTGGTGTAAAAAGCACGGAAACAAGAGTGACAGAAATTTGACTGGAAAATTGAAATAGGCCTATATTTAGCCCATTACTCAGGCATGTACTGTTACAACGTTAGTGTGCTAAATATAGGCCTATTTCAATTTTCCAGTCAAATTTCTGTCACTCTTGTTTCCGTGCTTTTTACACCACCATTGGTCAATCCTATATACCAACATCTTTCTCGTTAGAGAATGTTTTTATTTACTTGTTTCATTAGTTTTTTCCTCTGGCGTCTTTATAAGTGGTCACAAATTGATTTTAATTTTCAAAGGGAGGGAGGGAGGTTTAACATTTTAATAATAGAAATTATATGTATAGGAGTTCTAAATGTTATTTACTGTTCGGCCTTGTCCTCTATGTCTCCCCCAGCCTCTTCTATGGCCGCGGCGGCCTGGTTCTGGCCATGGGAGCCATGTGGGTGGTGGTGGCAGCGGCCAGGGGAGCAGCAGGCGCACTGGTGTCAATACTGCTTGTGCCGGTGGTGGGGCTGGTGCAGGTAGCAATGCTCCTGCCTCTGGGGCAGCTCTGCTGCTACTGCTGGTGGCGGTGGGGGCAGCTCTGCTGCTGCTGCTGGTGGGGGCACTGCTACTGCTGGTGTAGGCGGGGCAGAGCTGCTGCTGATTGTAGTCAAAACATTGTGTCAAAAGCTTTTTTTACATCAGATAAGGAAGCCTTTTTGTGTATAAGATTAAGGATGACACCCCAATATTCAATAGACAGGTCACAAAGGACAGTTGAGTCACCATGCATGCTTTACATGTGAAGTGAATGGCAGATCCCTTACATGCGTGCTGTACACATGTTGCATGCACATCTTCCTATAGCTTTTTAATGCTAGTGCAATACAACATGCCATCACATACCTTTGGGTGGTAGTGGTAGTTCGGTGACCCCTGCGATACCGCTTCCTCTTGGGTAGCTCTGCTGCTGCTGGCGGTGGGGGCAGCTCTCTGCTGCTGGTGGTGGGGGTGGGGGCAGCTCTGCTGCTGCTGGTGGTGGGGGTGGGGGCAGCGCTGCTGCTACTGCTGGTGGCGGACGATAGGGGGGGGCAGCACTGCATCTAGCGGCCATGGGGGCAGAGAGCCAGCAGTATGATACCCATGCCTAACTAAAATATCATTTTCTTCTAATTTCAATGCATTAACTTCCTGGATAGTGTTTAGCAATGACCCTGCTTTTGCTCTTCATACACTCAGTGCTTTAGAAACCAATGTATCTGCACCAATCTTACTTACTGCTGCACAGGCAGATCTTGTAACAACCTTTTGAGCTAGCAATGGATGAGACTTACAAAAGGCATCATTTACTTCACTTAGAAGCTCACTATCCCTAAGAATAGCTTTTTCAAGACCACCATTATACTCCATTAGTGCATGAGATTTGGGTTCATACAAGGAGTAGCTACATTTCACCAATTGCGCATTGAATTATTTCATTTTCATGCAACTCAATTTTGGGTAACACTTCTGTACACACGTGTAGTGGACCTTTAAAACAACAAAGATTGACCCTTTACATGAACATGGGGGAACCTTTTACTTGTGGGAAGCCTTACTGTACATCTGATACAGCTGCAGCATGCAAGGGGTGGATGCGCATGACTGACTTGTACTATACACACGTGTGTAGTCCTTTCTTTCAACATCAGATAACTAATGTACAATGTAACAGACACAGATGCATGCACAAATAACCTTTTGTAGAAACATTGACCTTTACCAGGGAACTGGGAAGCCTTACTGTACTTCTGATAATATGCATGCAAGCGTACAAGAAATGTGTTAATGTGTGCATGACAGGAAGCCATGAGCAACTTACATTAGCACGTAAGAAAGCAGCCCTTAGACTTTAAATGCTACACACAGCATGCTATTTATAGCATACCTTTGGGTGGTAGTGGTAGTTCTACGACCCTTCCAATACCGAATCAATCTAGCTGCCTTAATGGTAGCTGAATTGCCCCTGTATAACCGCCTATTAGCAGCACGGTTCTCCTCGACGCCCTCTTGATATCGCTGCCTTTTAGCAGCACGGTTCTCCTCGACGCCTTCTTGATATCGCTGCCTTTTAGCAGCACGCTTAGATACAGCATTTGCGTTGTAGGTGTTGCGTACAGAGGCCTTCTTCTTTTCAGGGTCGGCCTTGTAGGTGTCGCGTACATAGGCCTTCTTTGGGAATGGGCACGAGAAGCAGGTTCTTTGTTTGTCTGGAAGCGCATAGTTTAATGACATGAAACTAGCATGAAAACGTAGATCTTGGTGTTGCCGTTCGATTGCTGTAACGAGATAAGTGATCCGTTTCTCCGTTGTCCCTCCCGACGCGATTAAAAATTTTTAATGACATTCATCATTCCTCAATCAATCCTATATTGAACCTGCTGACGCAGGTTCAGATTAGCAGCACATCGGTACATGTTTTCATGCCATTTGTTTTTTCCATTACATAGATATTTCTAGTTCGGGGGAGCCTTTGAACAATGTTCGGTTACTAGCGCCGCCATTTTGACCATTGTTGAATAAATGGTCGTCATAACAGAAACACGGCCGGCTACATGTCACAGGCGTTTGCGGCCATATATTTTGTGGACAAATCCGAAAAATTGCAATGATTGCGTAATGCCTATAGCAACGCCCTTGACAACCTGGAGAGCTGAAAACGTGAGCTGGTACAAAAGACGGGATGGCTACAAGCGCCATTTAAAAGCAGATTACAAAAGAAGCTACAGTTTTGTCTTTTTGATGCAAGTCATTATGGTCAGCAATTCTTGCCACGGCAAGTTATGGCTGTTGAAAGCGGGTAACCCTCGACGTACCCTTCCTCTTCGAAGTGTGTTTTCCACGTTCCCAACCGATAGAAAGTTTGAATTCAAGCTAGAAATTAAAGCTAACAGAAGGTACTAACTAGTTCTCGTATGTTCTTGTAGCCACGATTTTTTTTACCAGCGATACTTACTGTTGAAGTTTATCCTGAATTGCGGTATAATTATTAGGAGGAGGCGCCAATTTTGTAGAACTGCAATCAGTAAGTGCTCCTTAACAATGAGCAACAAATGTTTCACAGGATCTGGTACCGAATGGTACATCCTTTGCAAGGTGTATGAATGGATTGGCTTCTTTCTCACCCCATGAGACCGAATCCAATATGTGTTTGCCATGCCAATACGCTCTTTGAGCATATTTTATTCTTACTTATACCTACAGGGTCTTGTGTATATGGTTGCCAACTAACACACTACCTAAGTATTGTTGCCTATGGATGTTAAAAGATTGGAGGGCTTCATCCAATCGCTTGACAAAGGGACCAGCAAATTCCTTGTCAGTCACTTTGGTGCTGTTGATTATTTCCTCCTTCTGTTTGCGTGCTTTCAATCAGTGTTTGTTTAATCCTTACCATCTTCTCTACAGACTGTCCCATGTCTTCCACCTGCTGCATGCTGTACGATAATCTGAGTTTGACCTACATTGCCATGAACCACTGGATGGTACGGTACAGTCAGTACATACCAATGCCCTACATGGTAGCTCCAAGCTCCAGTGGTTGGCTCACAATCATTAGGCATATGGGACACCGCAGCTGCTCCAGGATTACTGGATGATTGGAACCTTGCTCATCCAGTGAAAATCCCATTTGGATGGGAGGGGCAACTGCACGAATGCCAGCAACAATTTTGTACGGATTTGAGTTTGCTGGTTGACCACCTGACTTTTGTGGTTCGTTGTTTTCGTAAGAAAAGACCAGTGTAAACTTACATGTATACATACATGTATACATGCATCAATTCAGTTATTACACATAATTATTTTATGGTACCTTCTTGCAGACAACTGCTGTGTGCACTGTCCAATCAAAAGGGCAAAGTAAACTATGTACTCTTCAGATAATTTCCATCCATCACTTATTTTGCATAAACAAAAGATTGTGGGTGAGTGGCCCATTATGTCATTGCCTGTGTTAATTGCACAGACTGAGTCTGCCATAGATAATATATATATTATCTATGAAACTCTCTGCACTCCATTTTCCCCTTCTTTCTCTACCCTCGTCAAGAAGCGGCCATACACTCTGCATCGCTGGTTTATCTTCATTACGTGGATCCCCATACAATACTGCCCCTTTTATTCATTAAAAACTCACGTCTATATCACAGGTTTAAAAAAATCGTGGCTAGTTCTGTGTGTTGTATATGTGTTTCCCCATGTGTGCTGATGAGCGTTATTGCTCGCCAAACGTTTTCTATCGGTTGGTTCCTCCACTACGCACGCTTAAAGTAACACACTCTTTTCCACACATGGGCGTGAAAACGAGCTGCGCATATCACTGATAATAATGCTTGTACTTGCGCGTCGATGGTTTTGTTTACAGATATGTTACAGCATTTGCAGATGCTATTTATTTTTACTAAACGTCTCACAGTAAGTATGATTTGTGGTTCGCAAAACATGAACAGTATAATGAGATATGATATTACTTTTGGTTTTGGTTCTTTGTAAATTACGGTATTGTCTAATTATCGACTTTTTGTCCAGCCGCAAACGTCCGTGATGTATGTACCATTACATGAAGCTTTAAACTAAATAATTATAGTTAGGTTAATTAACTCGCAAAATGTTCACAAACAATTAACTGGCCACATCCCCGCTTGACAGGGGCGGATCCATGCAGTACGCGATTCGCCGAAGTGGCGCTCTGATTCTAATTTGATGCTTCATAACCGTTCAAATTTGTCCAACCCCACGGGTCCGCTACAGCAACTTAGGTAACATGTCACTTATGCGGGCAGTCTGCATTTGAGAACAGCTAATTATAAACGGCTTTCTATCTGAAATTTGTGACCACGCCAGCTGGCGTGTAAGGTGGGAGATAATATAGTAAGGTCATCGTTGATTAATTATTTCATGTCGCAGACATGCAAATTGTCTGTTCAGAGCATATATACGAGGGACTAGGTTTATATGGCGGCGGATCAGTCAGTTCGGTGTACGGTGCATCCTTTAATTTCCCCCGCTTTTTTATTTGCAAGATCTATAGAACGTTTGAAGCTGATCCGTCCTATTAATAATAACGTATTACGTTGCGTGATCGCTCTGCATGCAATACATACTCGCAGATCATCTTTGCACGAACATTAGGTTTACTGATAGTGTCACTTTTAACCTGGAGTCATCAATCCATTCAACCATGCGTATTTGATCATAAATCAACGGAACATTTATCACAGTGAATTGTGAAGGACTATACTAGCCGCACAAAAGATGCCATGCAATACCTGACCTTGTTATTCAGTAGTTGTAAGGAAACAATGCCTGCATATACTATCTGCTGCACTCTGCATTGTAACCATATACCATGCATATGCATGCAACCATTTGCATCATGCATATATTGAATGCGTGCACCAATTTAGGTGCACACGCACAGATAGTAAAAGTATGCAGGCCTCCTGCATGGGCAGCAAGTTAGTTCTAATCTCTTCATCATGCATTTACCATACATGCAATTGAGAGCTATACATAAACTGCACTTCAAAGCATTCACATACAGTCGGGACTCGAAGATACGGAAAAAACGCACCTCAAAGATACGGAAAATAAGGCACATTCATTGCTATTTAAATAAACTGTCCGTGGTCGTAAGAAGCCAACCGCGTTGCCCTCTAATGCGATTCACTGTTGAAGGCGCCCTCACCTGTAATGTAATTCATTTGAGCGCGCCGCTTCCCTGTGCCTGGCAAAGTAAACAATTTGTTGTCGACTCTTACCATCACGGTTGTATGCGGCTGGAAACTGGGTGTATAATTAGACAATTTACGGTATCACTCTATAATTCTGAAGTGACGCCTCATTATAGCCACCCAATGTTTCAAAGCTTACCATGACTCACCAGAAGCTGCAAATCAGAAAATGAAATCAAACTCACGCACTGTACTTAATTTCTTAGCATGCCCACTCTATACGCATAGTCTACATGACACGTAAACAATACGCGCAAGCTGTTTTTGTAAGGTCACGCGGCACGTATTTTGGAGGGGTCATTACAAAACCATACGACGCTAACTTCAGGAACCAAATTGGAAGGTAAGCATACTACGGTAGTGTTCGGGAGCCATGTGGCAATACGTTTTTACGAACCTGAAGTGGTGACGCATTTTCTTTCACCACGAACAAGCTGAGCGTATTTCATGAATAATCGATACAAGTTGTGGTTTCAATCGTACATGTATATGTACCTGGTACATGATTATAGGTATGGATTACCACATAGAGCAAGTACCCTGGACAAAGGCTGTGGAAATCCAAAGCAAAGCAAAAGATTAGCTATGAATGCAATGCATTCACAGCTGATCTGAAAATAGCTTTTGACATCGACACCTCTGGGGATGATGTCAACACACATCCTGGAAGGTTCTGCTTGCTCTGTAAGCATTCAATGGAGAGGACAATCAGTGCCATAATGAAAGGGGTGCATCACAAGTGTACAGTCAGTGTATTTCAGTGGCAGAAACATACAGATAGTCAATGCAAGGTACGGTGTAAACATGTACTTTATTGCATGATATGACATCATGGGGCATAGGTATGCGAGCACTTTAGTGCATGTGCAAGTGGACACATGAAAAGGCCAAAAGCAGGAACTGTTTGCCAGGCAGGCATATCACCTAACACACTAATAGCTCATCTTCAGAAGATTGCCTCTCCAGCAGCTTTCTTGCAAGAGCCTAATCCACCTTTGGCCAGCGTGAACAATCTGTCGATCTTAGAGGAGCTGAAGTGTGCAATATGTGCCAACGTTCTTTCACAGCCACTAGAATTGATGTGCAGTGCACTGGTATGCACCACGTGCATCCTCACAGAGAGTATAGCAGCATCTGGCGCTGTGAGCTGTACCTGTTGCTCAAATGATGGTCCCTTGCTTCCAACACATGTCAGACCTGCATCAAATGCAATACTCCTGCTGCTATCAGATGTTAGAAGACATGGTGCTGATTGCAACAGGGACATTAGAAGTGGTGATTATGAAGGGCATGAGTGTGTACCATCACTTACACCTGAGGAGGAGAAGCAAGCTGCTGAGCTACGGAAGAGGGCCATCTCTACCAGTCCTGACAAAGGTGTTGTACAGCTTGCTACAGGAGGAGCAGTAAGGAGATGTTTTGACTGGTACTGAGGTTTTATAATATCTACCCTCACCTTAGCCAATGACATTCTGCAAGTCACTAAAGCCAAGCAACAGACCACATCTGCCTGCTCAAGAACCACGAAAATGAGATATTCTGAAATGCAGAGAATACGAAGTATTGCCAGTGGAGGGGAAGCATCTGCCCTCATCCAAAAAGAAGTTCTCACCCTCAGTGACGAAGAGCGACAATGTTTGTTGGCTACTGCAGGCATCTCATCATCCATTGAGATTGGTCCAGCTCAGGTATTGGCAATAAAGGCTGGTCTTGCTATACCTTGGAATAAATTGAGACTTCTAAGACGGTATGATATCATAAATGCATGCAGCAAAGGTAACTCACTGATTTTTCAGGTGGCTGAAATCATCAGGAATTCATCTGGCTGGCGAGGAAAGGATGCGTCACATCTCCAGCCACATTGTGGGGAATAACCTCAATGGAGAGGTTGCCCCCTTTACATTTCCACTTCCTTCTGGTGGAGATGAAATCAAAGGAGCTCCTTTAGTCTACATTCCCCATCTAGTAGATAAGGTTATCCACTTCTTAAATGAAAATGAAAGGTAAGAGTGAAATACAAATGCTTTTACTTTTAAAATCATGGTTGCAGGGCTGGGAGGCTTACTTAGCATGAAGAGTTTATACCAGCCAGTGAGGTGTGGATAAAGATCGGAGGAGACAAGGGAGGTGGAACATTTAAAATGAGTTTCCAAATTGTGAATATTGACACACCCAATGCAGTCCACAATACGTGGAGACTACGAGTTCTTGTCCAAAATGTATGGATTGTCCGGAGCTAGTGGTATGTAATATATGGATTTTCAAATGTAAGTATAATGTGATATCAAGACCATACAATAGGATGCTACCCTTGCTTATATTGCATAATTCAAAGTGATCAGATGGCTACACCTCTATCCATTCGAGGCCATGCCACGGAAAGGTCACTTGAGGGTATGAGTACTGACCACCAGTGTTACATCTCATCAGGCAGCATTTAAAAAGATGCACAGAAGTTTTTCAATTGCATCTCAGTACCTATTTTTGACATCCCCATTGTACAGGTAAATGATTCCTAAATAGTATTTCACTTACATCACACAACATAGGTTTGCCCACCTGGTCTCCACATCATGTTGGGCATATTCACTAAGTTGTTCCATATGCTTGAAGCTGTATGCAGTCAGCTGGACTTGGAACTGGCAAATCATACAACTGATGTCAATTCATCTAGTTTTTTCAAATACAGCCAGGCACTTCAAAGACTTCTATTGCTCCAAGTATACCTCGAAAATGCCAAGCATGCACAGGAAGTCTTGCAGCAGGTTGCAACATACGTGGCCTTAGTAAATGGAGAGAAAAAAACCCTAGCTGTGGATCTGCTAAAACAATCCACTGAAAAAAAGAAATCAGTGAAGGCACTTGTAAGTCATTATCCAACATAAAAACACACAAAACGTTAGTCAACTATCTCTGACTATAGGAAGCAAAAGTGGCCAAATGCATAGCTGCAGTGGAAAGGGGGTATCCTGAAAAAAAAGGGCCTTTTGTCAAGATTCTTGACAATGCATTGCAATCGTTCGGTGTGCAACGCCAGCAGTATTTTAGTGGGGCATTTATTGGCAATCATGTCCACAAGGCAATACAGGTAATTTATATGCATGTGTAAATGAATAATTCACATAGCTACACTTTTACAGGCACCTAATATCCAGACTATGTGCACATCAATATTACAATTGGTACAAGAAAAACTGCCTCACCTATCTGGAAAAGTAGCAGGACAAGTTGCAAATTTCCGAACTACATTCTCCTTATATAGCAAATGTCATGGTATTTGTGAACATAACTATATTGATGAGGCACAAGCACATGCACTGGACCAGGTAGGCTCATATACATGATATCATGTGGCTCACTGTGTGCTTTGTTCCAACTAAATAGGCTATTGAACCGTTCTTTTACCGTAATACATATCCTGAAGCAACAGTCCCCCTTAAAATGCATCTCCTGGAGGATCATGCTGTACAGTGGGCAAATACCTACCATGTTGGCTTTGGCCTTTTGGGAGAACAGGGGGCTGAATGAATTCATGCCAAGTTTAATAGGCTTGGCTTGGTATTTGCTCCAATCCGCGATAGAGTTGAGAAATTGCTGTGCATAGTTAAAGAACATCTCTTAAGCATTGAACCACAACTGGTAGCTGCCATCCCCCCTCCAGCTAAGAGAGTAAAGAATATATAGCTATGCAATGCGCTCACTGTCAAGTAATTAATACCAGAAGAAATGTGACATGACATTCTGTTAAAAGAAATACAATTCCAACCCCCAAAAGACGCTAAAATGGCGGATTTTCTAAAGGTTGAAAACTACTTCAGAAAACGCGTCACCGTTAGCTTGTACCAAAAACAGATAGAGCATTCTATTAACCTTACCCTGATAGTTTGGGTTTGTTCTATCTCTGTTCCTGAGCGCCGTTATCGTTGTTTGAACACACGAGGTCGACGATCACCATTTGTAAGTTGATTGCTTTCAAAGCACCAGAGCTGACAGTTATCAACGTCAGGCCACGTGATTTATGCTTAAAATAAAGGTCAGAGGTGTTTGTCGCTTCTAGTATGGCTTTTAGGTGTTAATGCGTTTTATGAACTTAGTAACATAGCTAGTTCTAAAAGACATCGGTTGTCAGGTTCGTTGCTATGGGGCACGTAAACCATTTCAATTTTTCGGGGCGGAGGGCCTACTTTCCACGCGTTCAATGGGAGCAAACCGCCGTGCCATGTCCATGACAACTAGCTTCGCGCGTTTACAGACCTTACGCAATCTCTCTAGCACATATATACAATATGACACAGCCTGCCCTGCGCAATGCCCACTGCGTGCATGCATGCATATGGATGTAATATGCATCACGAGTTCTCCTTTCACACTCACCAATTCAAGTGCTGTTGATAAGACAATATTAGTCAAAGAACTTCAAACAGGGGCCTACCTGTGACATTATTCAAGCAGACTTGCTCGTGTCCATGTATGTGTAATGATGTCAATGCTCACAGTTTATTAAACACTAAACAAAAATTGGCTAACCTGCATTTTGTACAGTACAATCCCAGCTCCTAATTCTTTTCATGAGTGCCGATACAATTTTACGTAATGCAAAATCTGATGCCTATGCATGCATGAGTGACTGCATCAAAGAACATTTGTAAACTTTCAATTGCATGCACTTCAAGATTATAATTTTTGTTTCATGCAAGTGTATCACATACCATTATCATGGGTGTCCCCCCCCCCTCCCCCTTGTAATAAAAGTTAACATACATGCGCACCCCCCATAGGTTGAATCGGCCGAAAGCGGACAGCCCCCCCTCCCCCCCGCCCCCTCGCCCCCACCCCCCCTCTCTCCCCCTAGAAAAGCTGGGGGCGCCCTTGATTATTAATGCTTAACTTATTAACTTATGACAACCTAGCCGCATGTCACACAGAACAATCACAGATCAATTGCTTTCTGGTCCCTGGCACCATGAGGTGAGATGGACATTGCAGACAAATGTCTGTGACATATGTATGATCAGGTTTGGCCAGTTGACACCTTTACAGTATTTAGGAGTTTACCAGTACCCCAGCTACACTGTACAGATATATTGTTCATACATACTTGTGCATAGCTTAGTGCATGTACATGCATTTAACACACCATTTTCTGCCGTGCAAGGATGAAAAGCACGACACAAGAAAAAAGGTACAGTGTGTGGAGTGATGGTCTTCTTTATGCTCACACCATCATGCATTTGCAACATGTCGATAGATATAGTGATTTGGTATGACAAATGTGTACGGTACCATACAAATCATAGCAGCAGCATTACATGTCAAAAATGGGATATCAGAAACTGCTTTATATTTAGGACAGTTTTGCCAACCACGTCTCTGGCTCATTGAGGCAGATGGATGTTGCGGACTAAAGCCTATGGAGTATGATCAGGTTAGGCTGGCTGCCATGGGGATTTAAGCTACACGTAATGCTGCTTCTTTGCATGTGTAGGAACCATACACACTTGTGCATAGCTCTACATGTACATCAACTAATCTAAAACAGTAACTGACAAGTACATACATTTAGCCATGTGCAGAAGAGCATATTGTCCGCACGATTGCTTGATGGTGCGGAGAACCCCGCCAGTTTAGCTTCGGGCGTTGGTTATAACCATGCATGTGCCACTCTGTACTACATGGTTACCTCTTCACTTAAATGTGTATTACTTGAGCCAGTTAGTTTAGTTCAGCCACTGCGCCGCACTGTATACCTGCAATACAATCAGTTCAATATTAGCATTTCACTATTGGCTTTGAAAAATCACCATACCAACACTCAGCGAATGCAGAAAACCGCCATCTCCACTAACTTGCTCAGGTACTGTCTGTCAGGCTGTGTGACTATACTGTGGTAAATGAGCAAACTGCAAAGCACACACACCTACATGTTGGAGGATGCTTTGCAGCACCATGTGACAAGGTATTCAGAGCAAGTAGGTGTGGATAGCACCATTCTGACAGCTTCGGTTCAGCACACTTAAATGTACTAAGGCAATCACTGAGAGAGTGGTCTTTTGCCCATGATTGCACCAGCAGTTTGTGGGCCAGCATTTGCACTGGCTAATGCACGGAGGATTGATTTCAAATGCTCATCTTTGAAGTGTAGGATGGTACCAACCTAGGTAAGAAAACCAGCTTCTCCATGCAGTGCAACATATCTACTTTCATTTAACCTCCACCTCCCATTTGAAAACCAGCCGTTTGAAGCTCTTAAATCCAAGCCTCTCACATGCGCTTCATTCAGTGCCCTAGCTTTAGGGATTTACCAGCACCTCTACATTATAGCACAGAGTAAAATCAGTCAATAACAGCGCGATCAATTTCTGGTTTTCCGGCTTTGTTCTTTGAGTGGATAGGCACACTGCCACTTAGTGCTTATCTTTGCAGAGCTGGTATGCTTATGACTCTTGCTTATTCCAAACTGCACACAACCGTCATCTATCGGTTTACCTGCCTTCGCTTCCTCAATAGCTTCTAGCTTCGTTCTAAACTCTTTCTGGGTTTCCGCCTCGCTATCCGTGCTTCTACTAGTATACCACAGGCCTATAAATATACGGCTGAACGACCTACAATGGAGCACAAAACTCGAATTAAAGCGCATACACATGTTTTGTTGTATGCGCTTTAATTGGAGTTTTGTGCTCAGTTGTAGGTCGTTCAACCGTATATTTATAGGCCTGTATACTAGTAGAAGCACGGATAGCGAGGCGGAAACCCAGAAAGAGTTTAGAACGAAGCTAAAAGCTATTGAGGAAGCGAAGGCAGGTAAACCGATAGATGACGGTTGTGTGCAGTTTGGAATAAGCAAGAGTCATAAGCATACCAGCTCTGTAAAGATAAGCACTAAGTGGCGGTGTGCCTATCCACTCAAAGAACAAAGCCGGAAAACCATGCAGAAATTGATCGCGCTGTTATTGACTGATTTTACTCTGTGCTATAATGTAGAGGTGCTGGTAAATCCCTAAAGCTAGGGCACTGAATGAAGCGCATGTGAGAGGCTTGGATTTAAGAGCTTCAAACGGCTGGTTTTCAAATGGGAGGTGGAGGTTAAATGAAAGTAGATATGTTGCACTGCATGGAGAAGCTGGTTTTCTTACCTAGGTTGGTACCATCCTACACTTCAAAGATGAGCATTTGAAATCAATCCTCCGTGCATTAGCCAGTGCAAATGCTGGCCCACAAACTGCTGGTGCAATCATGGGCAAAAGACCACTCTCTCAGTGATTGCCTTAGTACATTTAAGTGTGCTGAACCGAAGCTGTCAGAATGGTGCTATCCACACCTACTTGCTCTGAATACCTTGTCACATGGTGCTGCAAAGCATCCTCCAACATGTAGGTGTGTGTGCTTTGCAGTTTGCTCATTTACCACAGTATAGTCACACAGCCTGACAGACAGTACCTGAGCAAGTTAGTGGAGATGGCGGTTTTCTGCATTCGCTGAGTGTTGGTATGGTGATTTTTCAAAGCCAATAGTGAAATGCTAATATTGAACTGATTGTATTGCAGGTATACAGTGCGGCGCAGTGGCTGAACTAAACTAACTGGCTCAAGTAATACACATTTAAGTGAAGAGGTAACCATGTAGTACAGAGTGGCACATGCATGGTTATAACCAACGCCCGAAGCTAAACTGGCGGGGTTCTCCGCACCATCAAGCAATCGTGCGGACAATATGCTCTTCTGCACATGGCTAAATGTATGTACTTGTCAGTTACTGTTTTAGATTAGTTGATGTACATGTAGAGCTATGCACAAGTGTGTATGGTTCCTACACATGCAAAGAAGCAGCATTACGTGTAGCTTAAATCCCCATGGCAGCCAGCCTAACCTGATCATACTCCATAGGCTTTAGTCCGCAACATCCATCTGCCTCAATGAGCCAGAGACGTGGTTGGCAAAACTGTCCTAAATATAAAGCAGTTTCTGATATCCCATTTTTGACATGTAATGCTGCTGCTATGATTTGTATGGTACCGTACACATTTGTCATACCAAATCACTATATCTATCGACATGTTGCAAATGCATGATGGTGTGAGCATAAAGAAGACCATCACTCCACACACTGTACCTTTTTTCTTGTGTCGTGCTTTTCATCCTTGCACGGCAGAAAATGGTGTGTTAAATGCATGTACATGCACTAAGCTATGCACAAGTATGTATGAACAATATATCTGTACAGTGTAGCTGGGGTACTGGTAAACTCCTAAATACTGTAAAGGTGTCAACTGGCCAAACCTGATCATACATATGTCACAGACATTTGTCTGCAATGTCCATCTCACCTCATGGTGCCAGGGACCAGAAAGCAATTGATCTGTGATTGTTCTGTGTGACATGCGGCTAGGTTGTCATAAGTTAATAAGTTAAGCATTAATAATCAAGGGCGCCCCCAGCTTTTCTAGGGGGAGAGAGGGGGGGTGGGGGCGAGGGGGCGGGGGGGAGGGGGGGCTGTCCGCTTTCGGCCGATTCAACCTATGGGGGGTGCGCATGTATGTTAACTTTTATTACAAGGGGGAGGGGGGGGGGACACCCATGATAATGGTATGTGATACACTTGCATGAAACAAAAATTATAATCTTGAAGTGCATGCAATTGAAAGTTTACAAATGTTCTTTGATGCAGTCACTCATGCATGCATAGGCATCAGATTTTGCATTACGTAAAATTGTATCGGCACTCATGAAAAGAATTAGGAGCTGGGATTGTACTGTACAAAATGCAGGTTAGCCAATTTTTGTTTAGTGTTTAATAAACTGTGAGCATTGACATCATTACACATACATGGACACGAGCAAGTCTGCTTGAATAATGTCACAGGTAGGCCCCTGTTTGAAGTTCTTTGACTAATATTGTCTTATCAACAGCACTTGAATTGGTGAGTGTGAAAGGAGAACTCGTGATGCATATTACATCCATATGCATGCATGCACGCAGTGGGCATTGCGCAGGGCAGGCTGTGTCATATTGTATATATGTGCTAGAGAGATTGCGTAAGGTCTGTAAACGCGCGAAGCTAGTTGGCATGGACATGGTAAGAGTCGACAACAAATTGTTTACTTTGCCAGGCACAGGGAAGCGGCGCGCTCAAATGAATTACATTACAGGTGAGGGCGCCTTCAACAGTGAATCGCATTAGAGGGCAACGCGGTTGGCTTCTTACGACCACGGACAGTTTATTTAAAGAGCAATGAATGTGCCTTATTTTCCGTATCTTTGAGGTGCGTTTTTTCCGTATCTTCGAGTCCCGACTGTATGGAGAAATGGCCCATACATAGGCGGTCATCTTGCTTTTTGTTTTCAAATTGAATTTCAAACACGTTTATAATTTACGATTAATCAGACTGATTGTGATTCTGTGCTTTATAAGATTATACCATTAACCATTCGTAAACTACAATCAAGACAAAATTTTAATTTCTACCGCGCATAATTTATTCATAAACGAAGTAGTCATTACGTAATACCTTGCGTCATCTTAGAATAAAGCTATAATTATTAAAATTATGTCGGCTAGCTAGTGGGGGTTAACTATCAATACAATTTGAATTACTATTATAATTGAACCGATGCATTAATGCGTCACTTGCACTGGAGATGTGGAGCGCATCAATTAGGCACAATGATGCATGCAACTACGTATGCCCTTCATGCTTTCATCTTCTGAGACGCAGGTGAATTTAGTAGCGTAGGGTGTGTTCGGCAGTGGGTAGTGTTCGGCCCTACAGGTATGTGCATATCTTGGAAAGAGTAGATATGGCCTTCTCTCTATACTAGTACAGTTGGCCATCTCTCTATAATTGTGCACATCTACCTGTACTATAACCAGTGGTAGCCTTCTCCCTTTACTCTCGAACCGTTAATTGCCCGTCTCCTTATACTGTTGGTCATCTTCCTTTATTGTTAGACTGGTGGCCTTCTCCCTATACTGCTGATCTTCTCCCTATACTGTTCGCCTTGTCTTTATACTTTTGGCCTTATACTGTTGGCCTTCTCCCTATACTATTGGCCTTCTCCCTATTCTGTTGGCCTTGTTGAGTGTGGATATGGTATACTGTTGGCCTTCTCCCTGGGTTATTCAAATTAGGGGCAAACCAGGGGGTGGATAGGGGGTGGGAGCGGTAAATCCCTGCCCTGTCCAATACCATACACTGTATATGAACTACAACTGTTTACAGCGTACATACTGGTACAGGCCTGCACATCCGGTGGGTGTGGCCAAAGCAACTCAAGATATTACAAGCCATGCCCACATCCCAGGCTGCTCCCAATGTTACTGCTCTGAATGCTGTGACTGCACTGTCCAATACTGCTGATCCAGTATGATGTGTGGGATGGGGGGGGGGGCACCTTTCTTGGAGAAACCCCACCCTTTGGAAGTGTTTGATCTCCGATTATTATATATAACCCACCCATTTATTGTGACCACCACTTGTATATGTCCCGCTCACGCCGCATGCTGTGTAAGTACATGTAGGTGCCACACCCCCTGTATTGCAATGAAAATCAATGTGAGGCACGTGTGTGTGTGTGTGTGTGTGTGTGTGTGTGTGTGTGAACATATGTATTCATGCATACTCACATACATGTACATGTATATGCACACTGTCGTGTGTGTGTGTGTGTGTGTATTTGTGTATGGTTGTCACATCTTGGTCCCTTTCACAGCACTATTGGGGGTTCCAAGCCCTCAGCTTCTGGCACTCTCCTCTTCCTCTGCAGTGACAATTATAACTTTTGGTGGTGATCTGACAAATGTCTGACCACATGCCAATTTGATCGGACATTGTAAATACTTGGGTGGACAGTGATACATGTTATGCTTTCAAGTGATAGATTAGATACACAGTTACAAGACATTAAGTAAACAGTACCCTTAATCAAAAAAGTCATCCCATATGTCAAGTGTTAAACTAAGAGGCTCTGATATGCTGTGATCAAGGCCTGCTTCAGAGGAGTCACCACTTGTACCCTGGGCATCTAATTGTTTTCTCGGCTGGTATTGTTGTCGTTCTTTTTGGTTGACCCTGCGACCACTGGAACTATCTTTCCACCAGATGTCTAATGCTGCATCTGCATTGAATAATTCCAAAGGTGGACCTTCAACGTTGATTTCAAAAAGATCATGCAATGTGGTAGTATGAAGGTTGGTTCTTCGATCTGTCTTTATGATCTTCAGCTTGGAAAACAGCTGTTCAACCCTACTAGTTGTAAATGGGAGACTAAAAATCAGATGGCACAAGCAGACAACGTTTTGCCAATTGCTGGAGTCTGGACATGTTTCAAGTTTGTACCAAATCTTACGATATGTTTCTGTGCCAATGGGAAGAAACATTCGTGCATACTCCACAGCCTCTTGTATTTCATCCTGAATCACTGCTACACACACCCCTTTAGCCTCTAGTGGAAAACGAAAGATAGAAATAATGTGTTCTACTGCTGCTTTTACTGAAGCCAAACTTTCATCATTCTCTATTCCATTACTGCTCTTCTGCTGCCAGTTCTGAGTATCTATAAAAACCAGAATTGACCTTAAGACGGTAATATCGGACCATTCAAGACGCTGCTTAATACAATCTTCAAGCCTCTGGAGGTCAGCTAAAACGTGTGTTTTACACTGCTCAAGACTTCTTTCAAAGTTCTGTAAAATTATGCCTTGGTACTCCTTGTTACCATCATCATCCTTCAACCTGCTCTTGACTAACTGCAATGTGGGCCACTCAGTAGGGTCTGTCTGTGCCAATGACCGTAGAGTGGTCAAAGATTTTACAATATTGCTGATTGCCATAACGATGTCCACATCACTGTTTTGCAGAGTCAAGCTAAGAAGTGACACTGGTTTCAGAGCATCTGTATACATTGCACAGCCAATCAATGTCTTTGCTGCCTTCCACTTCACTAGGTAGCCTTTCAGCTTGGCTCTATCAGTGGCCTTGATAGATTTGTCATCAATTAAAGCGTGCAGATGGACAATGTAGGCTCCATATCTGTCTACTACACGTTGTAGAGCCTTCCTCTTGTGAGAAATCCACCTAGTTCCATGGCATCGAGTTGGAAGGTTACCTCCTTTAGGGAAATCAAAAACATGCTGAAGGTTCTCAACAATATTGGCAAGGTCAGTAGACTTTTTGGGCGATTTCTCATAAAGATAATAAAGACGAAGCAGCATTTCTTCAATGTACTTAAACAAAGGGCTACAAAATGCATCGTTGCAGGACAATTCTAAGCGATGCGCAAAACACCACGCCCAAAACAGCCATGGTAAAGCACGTTGTAATTGTCCCCTAACACCATTGCAGTCAGATATGTTAACAGAGGCTCCATCTGAACTACCTCCAACTAATACAGGCATGTCTTTCACATTAAGAACACTAACCTGATCAAGTAGATCTATCACACCAAGTGGTTGCAGGGCATGTTTAAGTGATCCTATTAGTCCAGTGGCATCTGCTCTGTTTGGACTATGGACAGACCAATATCTAGTGACTGAAGTAATTTCTCTTGTGTCGTCATTCTTGCAACTAGTCAATAGTACAACCATTTCATCTTCTACATTGCCAGCATCAGCAGTTGAACCATCCATCATTATGCTATAAAAGAAACATTTTCGGATTGCAAGGCTTTTAAGAAACGCTTCACGCTGTGCTTGAGCTATATAGCTAGTAAATGCCTTAGCAGAGTCAGGTGTGCTATACTCAAAACCTAAGTCAACATCATGTCGAGCTTCTAATTCCAGCAGCGATGGATATTTGGCAAAAGGAAGACTTTCCTTAGCCATAACAAAACAGAGGTCAAACTTCCGTCGCATTCGTGAACGTGTTTTGTCATCCATTTGCCACAAAGACGCTACAATTGGAGACACCATTGTGGCAGGCTGACCCTTCGCTTTGGCGTGGTCAGCTCGCAACCGCATCATAGCTGCCCTGTGGACATCGCTAGAGGCATGATCGACGACGTTACTGACCTTTTGGTTGGTGGAGCCAGTTATCCATGTGGTGGTGAAATTCTTTAACGACTGGATGTTAGCTTCATACTTCTTGCAAACATCGCAATACAGATATTGCACTGTGCGCTTATGTGTGTCCAGGTGACAGCGAAGCCAAGTCAACGTTTGATGCTCTTTGTCGAACTTGCGTTGCCAATTTTCGAAAGTGCTCTTTGATACCTGCCTCCGTTTAGATGCACTTCCACATTCATCTGCTTCTTGATCTTCACTAAAACATGCGTCTCGTTTGCGGTCGGCCATTGTGTCCGATTAATTAACCAAATGATCGGACAATTAGCTAAAACGCCCTGCCAAATGTCCGATGTCCGACCGTTATAATTGTCACTGCCTCTGTCAATGTGATGTAGTTGAACCCCTCAGTTCCCAATGGGATCATCACAGCCTGCAATGTGTAAGCTGTTTCCGTACTGGGGAATGTCCTTCTCACTACCTCCAGTGTTCCATGGTACATAACCTGCAGCCGTCAACGCAGTACAGCTTTGTGGAAGCAGCATGCACCACAGCTGGATGTCAGACTGGTGGTGTTGCCAATGTCACAACACTGGATAGTGGTATGTATACGTTGTGTATGTGGACCATGTGCGTGTGTGTGTGTGTGTGTGTGTGTGTGTGTGTGTATGTGTGTGCGTGTGCATGCGCCTGTGTGTGTGCGTGTGTGTGTGTGTGTGTTGTTTGTGTGTGTGTCGTGTGTGTTGTGGGTGTGTGGGTGTGTGTTTACATGTATGTGTGTGGATGTTGTTTGTGTTGCAGGTACATGTACGTGTGTATGATTTGGTGTTGTAGGTACATGTTTTATGGCCTTCTCTTCTTGCCTTGTGTAAAGAAAATGGCAGTCATCATTCAGTTTGTACACACAAGCAGCATTTGCATGCATGTGTGCCATGTGCACATGATGTGTGTGTGGGTTATGTGTTTTGTGTTTAATTATATTCAACAAAGCCCCAAGTGGTCATTGACAACCAATTTGTATCTTTCTCACACCTTTAGCACCTGTGGGCCAAGCTCCCCCCTCATCCTCAATACCACATTCTCTTCCATGTCCCTCCAATGGAATGCTCCCCTCCAACCCGACTATGTCATCACTGCCTAACCTTGCACCATCGAGTCCCCAGCCTTAAGTCCCAGTCAGAGATGTGGGCACCTCCTTCGACAGTAGGGGCCTGGCTACATTCAGCGGGCACATGTTCCTTTGTGGTTTTATTAACCAGGCCACAGTCCAGTTCCATGCCTACAACCCCAGCGGCATTCTCTTCTACCAGATCAACAGTGTAATAACTGACTTCCTGGGGGTGAAGATGCATGGCGGGTTGCCATGGTTAATATTTGATGTGGGCTCTGGACCAGCTGTCGTTGGATCCAACAGTACCAGAACCTTCATTGATGGTCAGTGGCACACTGTGAGCTTCAGAACTCATCGGTCATGTTGAGCTTGTACGTCGGTGCGAGTGTGGTGCAGTCCCCTCCTGTGGGCAGTAACCTCTGTGATGGCCAGGGGCACGTGGTACTGTTTGAGCAGGCCTTCAATACCTTCTATGTCACCGTGGGTACGGTGCACGCGGCGGCCATCACTGACGTGATTGTCCCACTGCTGACCATGAAAGTCTACTTTGAGGGATTTCCCAGCACACGAGCAGATATGGCATTGCAACCCCTTACAGCATGTGTCTTATCCCCTCCTGAATGGTACCTCGGTGTGCGTGATTGTGTGTGTGTGCGTGTGTATGTGTGTGTCACTGACTGTGTATACATTTACATGTATGTGTGATGTCATTGTGTGCATGCATGTGATGTCATCCTCTTTCCCCTCCTTCCCCCAGCACCGGATGGATTTGATGCTGTGTCGGTGCAGAATGTGGGCTCCACCTACATCATTGTGTCTTGGGACTTGCCAACTCACAGTAATGGCATCCTCATCAACTTCAGTTAGTATTGCAATGGTGCTCTGGCGGGTGTCCTGCCCCTTACTGTGATTAGCTACAACACCACTGGCCTCTTCCCCTTCACTTTCTACATGTACATGTATGTCTTCTCTGCTACTGTGTGCAACATGCGCAAATAACAGTGTGCATGGTACATGTATATGATCTGTGCTCAGTACGTTATCTGTTGGACAGGTCCTCCAGTCACGCCCGCAGGCACTGCACTCCAGTTGGAACATGGTGTTGGGCGTCATCAGTGCTGCAGCCAGCCTGCCCAGGTACATTGTGTACACTTCAATCACTTAGTTTGTGTTCCATCTTTCTTTGCTCTTATCCCTCTCTCCTCCTTCCTTTCTTTCTCTCCTGTCGTCTCACCTACTCCCTCCCTCCCTCACTTTCTCACTCCCTCCCCCTTCCCTCCCCCTCCCCCTTCCCTCCCCCTTCCCTCCCCCCTCCCCCTTCCCTCCCCCCTCCTCCCTCCCTCCCTCCCCCTCCCTCCCCCTCCCTCCTCCCTCCCTCCCCCCTCCCTCCCCCCTCCCTCCCTCTCCCCTCCCTCCCCCTCCCTCCCTCCCTCACTCCCTCTCTCCTGTCCTCCTGTAGTCATGTACATGTACACCAGCAGGGACATCTCTGGCAAAATTACACATACCATTTATCCTCCCTGTACTGACTTGTTGGAGTCATGAATGTTTGGGGCAGTATGCTCCACTAGCAGAGAGGAGAGTTGTAGGAGAAGGGTGTAGTGTAGCCATGTACTATTAGCGTTGATATGGTATACTCAGTACTTCGTTGTTTATGTTGGCCTTGGGGCCTGACCACTACCACAAAACCCACAAGGGCAGTCCAAGGTGTACACAACCATTGTCCTGGCTAAAATGAATACCCATCTTGTGAGCTGTGTATACTGACCTTCACTTGATTGTGGCAGATACCTTTACATGAAGATTGGATTTCTTGTGAAGGAGGGTGTGTGTGTGTGTTTGTGTGTGTGTGTGTGTGTGTGTGTGTGTGTGTGTGTGTGTGTGTGTGTGGTGTGTGTGTGTGTAAGTGGTAATGCCTGTGGTTATCTTATCTCACATCCATGGGAGGAGCTACACCTCTATATGTAATGTTATCTGTGTACATGTACTGTAGGCACAAGCGCTTCCATACACTCTTTGACTTGTTGAAATATGGGTTGATGTCGAAGTACAATGTAATGTGCTCTTCCCTAGACCCTATGGAGGAGCTTACAGCCACTCCCCCATACCCCAGCTGGAGCAGGATGTTGGCATGGGTCATTTGTTTCCCCCCCCCCCCCCCCCCCCCCTCCACAAACTGGAAATCCTGGATCCATCACTGAAATTGGATGTACTCTCTTGTCAGGATCAGCTGAACAGGATGCCCTTACAATGAAAGAGTCACCCCTCAAAAACTTGATACAGTTCTTCCTAAGGCCCCACCCATCATGCAAATGACAAACAGTTTTTGCTGCCTCTATCTTTTGTTAGTTTTTACTGCCTCTATCTTTTGTTTTCTGTATCAGTCCCTGCACCATCATCTTTTATTAAAATGCTTGACCCTTGCACCCACAACGTACATGTATTATATGTATGTGCTTGTTTACTCATTGTTACATATGTGATTCAATGGCTGGGCACTGGACAACATCACCGCCCTGTTTACAGGTAGTAGCACCAGGGCACAAAGAACATGAGGAGCCTCTAGCCGTGTCCATCCCTAGCCACCATTGGATGGAGAATTACAGTTCATTGGGTTCAAAGTTCAGGTCAAGACTAGGAGGTGTGACCAGTAGCCAGGATGCAGCATGAGGTGCTGACACAGAGAGCAGCCAAGCCTTGTCAGCAGGTGATAATGCTTTCAACAACAATGAGAACTGGGTCCTCTAGTTTCTTTGACAGTACCCTTTAGTGGATGGGTGAGGCTGTGGTAGCATCCACAGATATTACTTCAGACAGGGAGATTATGCCTTATATTTGTGTCCCATAAAACAAATATCAGTCCTAACTATCACCTTCGGAAGCAATTCTTTCCTTAAAACAAAAGCTTACATATAATTAAGTGGCCAGACAAGAAATAGGCCTGTGATGAAGTACTGAAATGACTACAATTAAGCACACACTAATGTATCATTAGCTCCAATAGTCCTTAATCAAAGTTCAACTTGACTGTGACCTATTTTACATCTTGCAGCACTCTTTCAGGCGGGAGCATGCCGGATAGTTCAAGAGAGCTGATCAGCACTGAATCACCAACATGGTTCTTCCATCAGTGAGTCTCTACAAGGCTGAGAAGACATGAAGATCAAGAACATAACATATATACATGTACATAAACACATACATACATGTACATACACATACATGTATGCACACATATATGGGATGTGGAAACTGCCCCTCAAAATTCCCTTGCGTTTGAATCGCTATAACTTCCAAACGGTTAAGGCTATTGACTTCTTATTCTCAACACTTCATACTACACCATTTCTGTATGGTGAAATACGTTTTGGGGTATTGCAATGTATGATACCCCACTAGGTTCAAACCCGCCAAATACCTTTCGGTTCTCCTGTAATCATATCGCTTTTAAAATTTGGTTTGTGGGTACAGAGGTTCCTGTACCTATCGCGGCAAATTGTGTCCTGCCATATCAAGCGGGAAAATGTGCATATAGGGACCTCTCTATTTACAAACCAAATTTGAAGCGATTTGATTACTCCTACCAAAAGTTATGGTAGGTTTGAACCCGGTGGAGTATTGGACGTTGCGATACTTGCACAGTCAAGTGCAAGGCCCCCAAAATGTATGAAGTGTTGAAAATAGGAAGTCGATAGCGTTAATCATTCGGAAGTTATAATGATTCAAACGCAAAGACATTTTATACAGTCATGTATTATATGCGATGGGCCGTTTTCGTGGAAACTGTCCCATATACATGTACATGCATGTACATACACATATGGGGCAGAGAAAACATGGTAGTTTTCAAATGTTATAGTTGACACAAATCTTATGCACCTCAACTTAAAGTCAGACAAACTGCTGCAAAGTTAAAAGTGTGGAATCTTTAATAAGGCATTACTTTTCAATGGGAAAGGTCAATAAAGTGCGTACCGCCAGTGTATGACTGCTATTGTACATTTGATGCTTCCACCGTTTGTACCAGACGTTACCATACATGTAGATAGTTTAGAGATCTATATGTGTAAGCTCTTATCAGGCCCATAGCCAGGGGGAGATTTCCCCCTCCCTCCCCCCCGTTCGATGCTTGAAACTTCCGCCTCTTCTAGATATGGTACATGTACTTATAAAAATGCATCAGGCCCGAAGGTGTCTCGCTTTTCGTATTTGGCCCCCCCCCCCCCCCCCCGCTCTCGTATTTGGGCCCCCGGATAAATGCTTTCAGAAGTATTAATCGATTTCCCCCCCCCCCCCCCCCCCTCCCCCCCCCCGCCTAACTTCCTGGCTACGGGCCTGCTTAGATATTACAGTTGCACAACCATTTAGCCTATTACGGACGTAGCTACTGTAATCATGTACGTGTCACATTCATGCTAACCTAGGACTCTGAGACTTGCAAGATGCTTCCGTAAGAAGACTGGTTGGTTGTCATGCCCAGGCACTCCTGTGTCGATTCTATAAGTGGCAAACTCCTCTGTGTAATCGCCACCTCCGTCTTTGCAGCATATAATCCCAATTAGTGCCCACTCTTACAAGGGGTCATGCTAAGTCAGTATAGGTCATTAATACAAAATCAAAAAACAACCAGGTCTGGGCACGGCTGACTGACGATAGGGTGGCACGTGATGATCGTGGTAGGCACATTGAATTTGGGGTGTATCTCACTAACCATTCAAGGGAAGTGCGATTTGAAGGCCCTAAGCTCTGAAAAAATAATGATAAATAAGTTCATTGATTACTCTCATGTAATCCGTGAGCAGGTAAGGAAAATATCATTTGGTTTGGAAACTATTGATGACTGAATAAGGAAATGAGAAAAAATGAATGGACATTGGAAACCTTGCATAATTAATGTGGAAGTGCGGATATAGGTACTGAAGTTCCGAAAAACTACACACAATACGTCAACTAGTTCCCACATTGCAAATCCGAGAGCAGCTAGTCAATTTTTGGTTTTTTTTCTGCAGTTAGCTGCAGTTTTCTGAATGCGTCCATACATTTTCTATGGACATTGAATTACGCAATGACCGAATACCGCGTAATCCTTTTGACCGCCAATTTCTCGATATGATTACCGCAGGGGTGCAGTCATGTTATCTTGCACCGTATTGTCTTGCATAATGCACAATTCACTTAACCTAATTAATCGCAGACTATGACAGCATAATTGGATCATGCACCATCAACCGCATGCATGTACCGCAATGCATGCATGCACGGATAATGCTCGTAACTAGTGAAATGAACAAGAAAAGCGTGGAAATTGTAACTGAGAGTTGTCCGAGGTTACCAGGCAAAAGAGTCTATATAAAAATCGCCGAGCTTTTTCATGTATACCGATGGAACTATAACGTATAAGCGTTGAAAAATACAATCATTTTGAAAGTAATGCCTCGAGTGCTACTGACAAAGAGAATGACATGAGGCATATATCCCACTGGGTTCGAGCTAATAGTCAATAATCCTTGGTTAGAGCTACTAGCTGGTTCAAGTAGACAATGATAAATTAAAAGAACAGATCTGCAATGAGGCATAACAGATATATTGTGTGCACACATGATTTCTGAATGTTATGGTCAGTCCCTATCGGGATACGTTGCATGATTTATTTATTACCTAACTGCATATGCGTGGGCGTACCGCAGTAGCCACACCCTCGCGCAGAAGCTGTATTAAAAGACTTTCATTATTTTACTATTTAATTATACCAGATTTAAATCAATGTTACATGTGCACGTGAGCCAAAGTTTCGTCGTACACGTCATGAATGGTTATTTAAATATCTTGCGTCATCTTTTAAATACATTTATGAATAAATTTTACTAATTATGCGCGGTTGAAATTAATTTAAATGTCTTGATTTTAGTAAAACGGTGCTTAATGTTTTTTTTCATGAAAAATGCATATTATAATCAAATCGATTTTTAGAGTATATTAAACATACTTGAAATTCAATGTGGAAAAAAACAACCGGATGACCGCGTATGTATGGGCCATTTCTGGATATGCAACGCTTTACAACAGTACGATAACACGTCAAACACACATAGCCTTCTGCAATTTTTTTTTTCGCGCATCTTCATGGTCCCAACCCGACTGCGTAGCTAGATCTACCAATTTGATGATGCAGCAATTCGTTGACAGCACTCCAAGCTTCTTTCTGTTCTTTCGTTGCAGAACAGGGGTCGAGCATACCATAGATATTAGAATCTACTCTAACATCTAAGAGCATACGTACTTTGCAGCGGTTCAATCATCGTTGGGCTTGTGTGAGCACTGATATTACATTTAGATGTAAACTTCCGTCGTCACTGATATTCACAGACCCACCTGTCGTAGCGATAAACGCTTACGTCATGGTGGGTCACGAGACTACTGTTTACCAGCAAGTACACACCTTAGAAGGAAAAAGAAAATAACTTCCATTGCTTTGCCCAGCCTTGTCATTCATCTCCTCGAAAAGGTCTTCTAGCAGTCTTATCTTCAGCTTCGTTCTCAATGTTAGGCATATGCCGGGGAGAATTAATTCGAATCATACACGTGCTGGTTGATTCACTCACTCGTACGAACTACTCCCGTCTTGACCTGATCGTCAACTCATGGAGGTCCAAGAATTCAAGCACTCCATCCCCATCAAGCGCTCCGTCGTACCCAGACCCACCACGACGTAAGCGTTTATCGCTACAGTATTGTATAAACACTGTAAGCGATAAACACTTACGTCATGGTGGGTCTGGGTACGAGACTACTCCTATTATGCATCTGGTACATATTTATTGATAGCAACAATATGTATCATATCAAGTATGTAGCAGGATGTCATTAAACAGCCATGGTACACATGTTGTCATCAATCTGTACAAGATTGTTGCCTACGACAGATATGTTGAGAATTGGCTGTGTACTCAGTAGTAAGTAAAAAAGTGCTTCCTTGTAGGCCTGTCGAAAAAATTCCACCGGAATTACGGCATTTTTAGGCACTTTGTAATTGCACAAATGCCAGCATTTTCTATTTATAGACACCAGAATACTACCAAATAAGGGGAATGACTATTATTCGATTGTAACAAATTAACCTGTTTTGGCGCGTCAGGAGCGTATGACTAAACGATAATAGTCAAATGCTATATAACAAGGTATGGTCTACGTGTACCCATGTGTGTACTTGTGTGAGTGTGCAATTGGTGAGGGATCGATGATGGTGGATTATTTGTATTTTGTGACGGATTGTACTTGGCATATGGACGGTCCGCTTCTAAGTTTTTTTTTTTAAAGACCAGTGTGCAGAAAGGGGTCTTTGAATTGTGAATATTGTGTGGAGCTGTGGAAGTGACAGTAACTGACTTCAGGGCCGGAGACAAAGGGGGTTGATTTCACTATCATATGGTCTTACTACTACCATTATAGTACCATATATGGCGAAAATTGATAGTGAATATAATCTCAGCCCCCCTTTTGTCTCCGGCCCTGTGACTACAGTGTATGTGTGTACCGTGCGCGACAATAGCTGCTATAGATATCTGTGAAGACAGGGACAAAATAACCCACAGCCTGGATTTTTAGTACTAACGCCAACGTACGCGTTTGCACGGGAGTCCTGTCATACTTGTAGGCCTAGTCCGGGCAAAAATTGGTCCACTTTCCGTTGCCAAAAAGTGGACCGAAGTGCATGGTCCGGGCAGAGATAATCTATATATTATCTCTAGTCCGGGTGTTTTAACTTGCAGGAACCGCTCTTGCCTTGGGCTATTCCATAATATAATTGTACACCCCTACTGATGACTAATATCAAGGTATCCCCCCAGGACATAAAGCCTCTACACCATACCCCCCCAGGACATTTATTTTGGACCCCCTCTGGACACACTTTCCTGTACATTACCATTGAACCCCCTCTGGACACAACCTGATGTAGGATACCCCCTTAGGACATTACCATTGAACCCCCTCTGGACACATCTCGATGTAGGACACCCCCTTAGGACATTACCATTGAACCCCCTCTGGACACATCTCGATGTAGGACACCCCCTTAGGACATTACCATTGAACCCCCTCTGGACACATCCTGATGTAGGATACCATTACCTTTGAAACCAATCCGGACACATCTCACTGTGCAACAACCCTAGGACATTGCCATCATTGCCATTGGACCCCGGTCCCTCTGGACACATCTCACTGCAATAGAACATCCCCCTAGGACATTACCATTGGACCCCCTCTGGACAACTTTTTTGGTCATCAGTAGGGGTGTACAATTATTTTATGGAATAGCCCCTTGTAATTATGCACCACTAAGAATCATGTCAAGTTATATAATGGACCCTCTATGCCCTATATAATGCCATGCACCTGCTTTGTTTCAAAAATAAAAAATGCGCGCCAGGGACGAGCTGAAAGATTCGTGCATTAGTGCATGAATATAAACAGTATGTGCATGATAGATCACTTAAGGCTAATGGATTGCCCCGTGCTAATGTCAGCAGTTGTCTGCAGTGCCTTCAATCACCTTAGGCTCATCTACATCTATAGAAGCAAAAGAAGTATTGCTTCTCATTTTATCTCCTCCCCCCTCTCCCAATTCCCTCCACTCATGACTCTAAAAAAAGCACACATGACAAAGTATATATACTGTGCGGATAGAAGAATATTTGACCCATATGTAGTCGCTCCCGGGATTTTCATTGTGTTGGGACCCAGATCTATCAAGTCACACTCACTGATAGAAATAGAGCAATCATAGATATTATGGTGCAAACAATGAATGAATCAAAATGCAACTTATAATAATATGTGCTGTGTAATCTTATTAATTGGATCATTGCTGCGAGAAGGGACCAAGCAGCACATACACGTAATTTCCAGTATGCGCAATCGAAATGATCAAGAAATGTAGAAATGTAACGCTTGTGTTGAAATGTATGGCTAATTAAACACTCAGTGCCTTACATGTACAATTCCATGACAGATAATTCAATTCCCAGTGCGTAAGAAGCAATGTGTAGAGGACATTTCAGACTTCTAGAATATCAACAAAAAATAATAATAAAATGAATCTTGAAAAAAGAAGTGAAATGTCCCATTTTACGGAAACGATCCAAATGATATTGGCATGCGATTTGATTGGTCATGTGCATAGTTGTACGTGTATATTGTAGAGTGGTACGTACAGTGTATATGATATCGTCTTTTAGGTTTCTGTATCTTCAACTCTTATTGCAGATGAAATGTTCGATTGCAAAAATGATGCAGTTAGAGGTATGGTCAATCATATGTCAGTATGTGAGTAAATAGGTGTGTGTAATAGAGAATGGTGATAACCAACACAAAACTCGAGGTCTCTCACCATGTTCAGACAATACATGTATGTAATAACCATAGCCTGCTACATGAATTCACATGTATGATATCCTTTAAAGCCCCATTCATGTTAAAACATGTACCTGTATATTTTGATTTGATGTACTTTTGTACTTTGACACTTATCTGTAACATTTTGCTGAGGTCAAATAACTAGTATTTAATGTGTGTGTGTAGCATGTTTTCCTCTCCACCTCCCTGTTTCGTCTTAATCGTGCGTCACACTATCTAAAAAATATGAGTTGCGTTCTTTTAAAACATGAATAACGCTTAAACATGAATAGCGAAAGTGATACAACTGTTTGCTGCACGTTCCCTTAACCGTCTACACTCAGTGACAGAAGATGAGCGTGGTCCACGCAAACTCTGTAATTCGGCCACTTTGGGGCCTGAGTGCCAGCTCTCTGGACCACACTTCATCTCCAAGTTTATGGAGGGTCAACGCATGTGTGTTTGGTGCTATCATAACACACAAAATGCAGTCAGACATCATATTATTGTTCATTGTGCAAGTTTGCACTACATGCAGATTGTTTTTTGCCTTTTCATCAGGCCCCAAACCTATTTGATAATTAATAAGTCTTTGGCAGTATTCATGTTTTGAAATGAACAGAGTTGGGGTTTTAAAGGATAACGATGTTCTTGCTCCAAGGATACACAGTGTACTTTGTTGTTGCATCATAATACATGCAGCAGCATGGCTAGTAATGCTGATCCACATACAAATATTCTTGTCTGTACTTTAATACATGCACCTTTAATTCTGCTCAGTATGTACCAGCATTATTCGAATAGCCGCTGCAAAGGCTATTGTATTTGCACCTGCTTAGTAAACAATAATTGCAGCCAGACATTTAACGATGTCATTTGCTGCCTGTCAGTGTACTTTATTATTGCATCATGACGTGACAACTTATGTTGTTATTGTGAGCTCTGACATACTTAGGCCCTACCAATCACAAGCATTGGGGCTGGATAGATGTTTCAGATTCATACAGTGGTGTGCATGTAATAACTCTGGACAGATGCCCAGTATCTACATGTAGCTAATCATAGATATTAGTACACCCAAGTAAATAAAAACATTCTCTATACGAGAAAGTTGGTGGCATATAGGGATTGAAAGGCAATGGCGATGTAAAAAACATGGAAACAAGATTTGACTGGAATGGGACTGCCGGGTAAAATGAACTAGGGAACTAGGCTTATATTTAGCACACTCAGTACATTCTAAAATAGTGCATGCTGATGCCGGAGTGTGCTAAATATAGGCAAAAGTCCTGAATGGTTCTGTGCAGATCCCTTACATGTACAAGTTAGTGTTTTACAAATATTCCATGCACCTCAGCTTTTTAATGCTAGTGCAATGCAACACGCTATAACATACCTTTGGGTGGTCGTGCTAGTTCTAAGACCCCTGTGATACCGCATCCTCTCAGCAGCTCGCTTTAAGTCTAGACAGGTCTGGTATGGCATATGTTTAGCCACGTGGACAGCATCAGGTCATTCCAATATTGACTCCTTTCAGATGCCTTAATGTCTTGTGGTTCGTAATGGGGTTAACCCCGTACATTTTGAAGTCGAAATTCATGGTTCATTTTTGCAATATGGATTATACCAATTGTAAGAGCAAACAGTCAACCTATTTGGCACTTACCATTCGAGGATACGCAACTTTTATGGATGGTTAAATCAAATTTTGCGCTAACCAGAGCTAATATACGCATGCGCGGTATTTCTCAAAATATTGAGATACATTATCGCTGATATAATGTTGCACTAAAATATATTTGTGTTATGAAATGCAGTACATCTCTTAGGCAAAGGTAGATAAACAAACATGGTAATTGGTAATCTTCCACTGAAAGTATATTTAAGCTTTTACTACTCAGGGTTAACCCCTTAATTGTAATGATGAACCCCGGACCGCAAGACATAAATGGCAGCAGAATACTTCTGCCTTCTGCTCTTAGTAGCATGGTTCCCCTCAAGGTCCTCTTGATATCACTGCTTTTTACCAAATCACTTTGATTCATTGTGTACAGAACCCTTCTTTTCGGGATCAGCCTTGGAGCTGTTGCATACAAAGGCCATCTTTTCGGGGTTTGCTTGATAGCGTACTCGGGATTTAGCCTTTATTGTTCTCTTCTGATGATTTCTCTACACTGCCTAAACATTATTAGTATCAGTAATATCACTCACTGCTGTACGTACATGCCATTAGTTTTGCAATTAGATGTTTAGAATCGAAACCAACACCCTAGCCAAGGTTGTGTAATCACATTATGGCCATTGCACCACCAAATGTCACACAAAATGTCCTTCAACCAACATTGGCTTATGCACAACTACTGTCTGCTGTGGATATGCTGTACTGTCCGATATGACTCAGATAGCCAATACAGCTCTCATGCGATAGACTTGTATGTGCTCAGTACCTCATTGAATGGATCCACATGAGAGGTTCATGTTATCCCTGCTGCTACAGCCATACTCCACTAGCTGGAGTGCACATGAATAAAAACAGCAACCAGAATGATTCAGCTACAGCTAAATGATGTGATGGTGCTGTGTGCAGAATGTAAGAGAATGTCAAAGCTGTCCACTATGACACCCACTGCTGTACGAAAGAGGTTAACAAAGAGGAGATGCAGCTACTGTAGTACACACCATTGTGTGTTGATGAAACTCTTATTTTAATAGGTCATGTCACCAAGAGCTACTTTGCCACCTTTGATAGGGAGTGCCAAGGTATTAGTAGAACAGTGAAAATGCACATTCTTGAATGTCACTCTGTGGAATGGCTATCACTACACCAGGCAGGATGTGGCCTAATGGGTGTGCAGGGTGCTGAATTGATACACATCAAGTTCAACTGTATCAGAAACCCATTGGATATGTTAAAAAAAGCATCGTAAAAGAACACTAATGTACCTAAATGTATCACCATGTCTGTCTGCTGCTGTGCCACCTATTGAGAACGAAAAACATATTAAACATACTAATCGATATTGATGTTGGTCTGTATTCGTGCATGTACATGTATATTAAAAGCTTACTATCGTGTATCATTAGGACCCAGAATCATCACAATTCAAGCCTGTGTAACGGTTGTGTTGTTGAATCAATGTCTGTATGTTCATTTTAAATGACATGTCAACGCGGTTCAGAACCTGGCTAGTATCGTTATTTATTTGTTGAAAGTGGAGGACCGAAGAAGCTAGTGTGCTTAAAGTATAGAAGTATACTGCAGCGATCACATAGGTAAATGCTATTATAATGTATAGTTATGTTTTGAAGAATGTTAGCACTACATATCCAAGAAATAGACTGATTTATAGATGCCATTCGAGAAATACGGGCTCTCGAAACCACATCAGTTATCATGCTATGGAGTATTTGTAAAACTGCAAGAGAAAACCAAACCAAGAATATGCGTAAAAAATTTAATTACATGTGCATGTAGGCATGGACTATGCAAAATAGTCCATGCCTACATGTACTATTTATTCTTTTTTTTTTTTTTTACGGGACACATTCTTGTATAGTATGTATGTCTGCAATGGTTTCTGTTCCATGTCATCTTGGCTTACACTGATGGCATTCCCATACTTTTTCTAGAGGTGATCTTGTTCTGCCTTTTTCACTGTGGCTTAATCTCGTATTTGCAATTGTTAATTCACAATCATGCTGTTTTACTGCCATTGTAAGCAGCATTTTTTCCCTGCTGCACATAACATTTCATTCCTTGACTGACTGGTACGACCACTTTCTTTCTCAGTACATGGGTAAAGTCACGTCAGATGGATCAACGTTTTCTGACATAGTTCAATGTTGTTCAAAACCCCATCACATTGATGATGCCGCATTTTGATGTACAAAAATCACTGTTGGGGTCTCTGTTATTAACCACAGATAAACTGCAGCTGATTTTGATTACTGCCGTTTTTTTTGCAAGCTAAAGTAAACAAGGGGGCGCTTTTGCTAAAAGATGCTCTATTGTTTGTAGTATGTACTATCATGCAATACCATTTGATATCATTTACTTGGGCGATGGTTTGGTATAATTATGGGGAAAAAAATATTCAACTAGCACTTTTGTTTGTATTTTATAAATTGTAGAACTTTCTTTTCAACCAGAAAAAAATTTTCTTAGGTTCCTGCCAATAAGTTTGTATGATAATTATGTTCAACATATGAACAACTAGAATCTGCAATTTCCAAGAAGAGGACTCTGCAGATTTCTGAGATATGGAGTGAAATGTGAAAAGCATTACAATATATTTGCAAGATGTATCTTGATCAAAACTCACTACCATACTTGGGCATTAGTTTAAACAAGTGGTTTGCACAAGTTTAGATAAGCAGCTAGGAGTGCTTAGGTGATAGATTTACATGTACACCTGTATCTAGTGCCTTAGGGTACAAATTCATTAAACCACATGTGTAAAGTAATACTCAAATATGGCAGTGAGTTTTGATCAAGGTTGTAATGCTTTTCACATGCATGTATCTCAGAAACCCATTGAGTCCCTTTCTTGGAAATTGAAAGATTCTAGTTTTATTTGGTTAGCAACACAATGCACAACATTGTCATGGACACATGTTTGTGGTGTGTTTGCAGGAATGCATATGTGTGTATTTTTATCTGTTGGGGTAAGTAACATGAATCGGATGTCATCACATCAAATTACATTCTCCAGGTACATGTACTGTAAGTGTAAATCTTCACATACAAGTACTGCTGTAGTGCTAAAAGTCTATGTAATAAATTTAAAGTATGAAACACCCAAAGTACAAAATTAACTTCTTTTTGTACCTAAAATGGATATCTCAATGCCTACAGTACCTCTATTCTAGATTTATATCACTTTTTTTCTGTATAGCCATTGGCAATACACATCAAAATTCTTAGACTGGGCTACACACTACACTTATATGCGCATGTGATGATTCTGCTGTTACTGACTACCGGTAAGATATTAAAATAATAATATATTATTAATTATAATATTAATTTGTACTGTACTTATGTAGATTGTGTTTCAATTTGTTAGTGCTTTAATTTAGTGTTCAGTGTTCTGTGTTTTACTAATGGATACTAGGGTCCACGACTAATGATACAAGTTATTTTTAAGGGTGACACTGGATAATGTATGTTTTTAAATGTGCTGGAATTTTGTCATTACTTTACATGTTATACATGTACATCAGGTGCTGTTGGAATTGAGATTGCACCTTCAAAAGATCAAGTCTATGTAGCATTTGAGAATGTGAGTGGAATCTGTATATTCACCTGTTCTGGAATTGGAGCCCATGTTCTGTGGAGTGTGGATGGATTGGATGCTACTTCATCACATGTGCTCAATAAAGGAATAAGAATACCTGGAGAGCTGGCGTCATCATATAGTCGTAATATCACATCTTGGCTCTTGGTTCCAACCATCAAATCTAATAACAACATTTCTGTGGGATGCACACTGTTGGATGCATCATATAGAAACCCTCAGTCAGCTGGTCCAGTGTCACTCCTCATTCAAGGTATACTTAAAGTATTCTTAGCAATCTCCATGTGCATTAAGTGATTGTGTTTGTTGAATTTCATGTGCATTTAAGTGATTAGGTTGGTTGGATTTTCATGTGCAGTATATATTGGAACAAGTGTGCTAATTTCATTTTCATTATCAGGACTACTTCACTTACATGTACACTGTACATGTACAGCACATGCTCTCTACAAATTAATTACTATTACAAGAAGTATTCTGGCATTAGTGTTCTATGGTATCATGAGATATAATGTACACCAGGCATATGTGTTGCAATGAATACAATATTTTTGACATGAGTAATTTCCATGCCAAGGACTTGGCTTTTAATGACATGATCGTAATGTAAAGCTGTAGTGCGCATACAGTACATGTATACAATTGTATATGACATAGTTTTCAATGAACCTGTGCAATTCTAAAGCTACCATTTACTATACCGGGTTCATTAATCAATATAATGCTTCTGTACATGTACATGTATCTTTTACAACTGATGCTATTTATTGTGGTCTTACAGTGTAAATCGCTCCATTGTGATTTAAACTGTATATTGAAGGTGATGATGCATGACAGAAACTTTGATTGAGCATGCCACAAATTACCGCAAATAAGCCCTCCACCCCCAACAAAAAAATCGCTCGTGTTTAAATGTCTGTATATCCATAATCACAAATGCTTCCTCGTATCTATTTTTTGTTTTAAATAGTGTACAGGTACCATTTATTACCTGAAATGCTGAATAAGACACTCAAGGTTACAGACGTTAAACACATGCCATTTTTTGTTGGGGGCGGAGGGAGGTGGGACGTATTTGCAGTACTTAATGGTACATGTATTAACACTGTGAACACCATATACACTGTACAATGTAGATTAGCCTCGTCCCCAGGCCCTATTTGTTAATTAAAGTTACGGGGTCGAAAAATAGGGCCTGGTAGACACTGCCAGGGTCCTAATGCGCATGCGCTAGCCATTACCAAGAAAAGTGGTAATCGTATACTTTTGTAATTTAGTTTGGAAACCATTCTGTATACTCCTCGTTCCCAGCGCTGGCTTTTCCTCGTCTCGTATGTGTGTCACCCATAGATTTTCATTGCACTCCATTTAGAAATACACAACGCGTATACAAGTAAAATATTTCTACTGAACGTGTAATCAACCATGGCTGCCACAGAGTCAAGGTCTTGTAGGATTTGTAGCAACGCTGTTATACACATTCAATTATGCTATTCTCAAGTGTTTCTTTGGCGTCAGGCCTTGCCAATAGGCTCAGCAGGGTTGTTGATGTCCCAGTAGCTGCAGATGATGGTCACTCAAGGTTCATCTGCAGGAGTTGCAAAAATAAACTTATGTCAGTTGAGTCCTTCAGAACCACAGCCAAGGAAACGTATCAGAAGAATAATGGCTCTCTCGAGCTCATTCTCTCTGGCACCGGTAGAAAGAGAGCAAAGAATACCAGTGGCCCTGGGGCATCTCCTCACACTAACCAGTGTAGACCTGTGGCCAAGCACTCTGGAAGAAGGCTTACTTATCTGGATAGCCATGACTGTAGGGGAAAGAAATTTTATACCTTTAAATTTATTTATGCTTGTACAGCTCTAAGCACTGAGCCCCTGAGTACAGCCATGTAGCTCTTACTGGGGGTGATCACGTCACTTGCGAACGAGAACAGGGTGCCAAACGTCATGTGATGTGCTCCAACACACGAGAGGGTCGACTTGAGCAGCTGGAGCCATGTGTAGAGGACTGGCACTGTGTCATGAACTTCATGATAGGAAGTACATGTAGTACATTACATACACATGATAATTCAGTGTGACTATATTACATGTACATGTATGTACCTTTGATTTTCTGCAGTTGATTTGGCAAAAGCTTGTGAAGATCAGTTCATGAGCCATGGATCACTCACCCAACTCTTTACAAGACTTGGACGGTTGTCCAAAGCTAACAAACCAAAGGATGACATGCATGCTTGCCAGGATGCATTACTCACTGTGTTCAAGGGTCTCTCTGTGATCTCTGCCAGCTCTGCTACTCTCCTGAATGTAGTCTTCAAGCGAACGAGGAGCACCATAGTGGATGATGTAGTCCAAGCTCTTGAAGTCAACCCAGCCATTGTCGCAAACACCACTCTAACAACACCATCAGTTTCACTAAGACTAGACATTACCACCCTCTTATTACGCTCGTCAGTACAGGAGTGGAACATTGCAAATAGTCGGTTGTCGCTAACATGTTCAGCACCTGGCGGGTAGTAACTAGCATCTTGTAGAGCTTGTAGAAAGTGTGTGTACAGAGATGCACACATATCCAGGGATTGGCAGTACACCACAACCCTCTGAGCTTTGATATCGTTTTCAGCCACATCCCTGACAACACAGTTGAAATCCTCCTCCATGTTATTCTTTCGAACCGCCTCATAGGTGATGTTTGGCTTGTTAGGAGACTAGGGCAGTACACAACAACCAGCCATGTCTAGCTTCTCAATAATGCCATTCCTCATCGCCGTGGTTACAGTAGCCGTAGTGGCAAGCATCGGAGCACCAGACGGCACAAAAGCCCTTAGGTTCTTCAGTGCACCAAATGAAGGGCAAAGATCTTTGCTCCTGCGTACTGTAGGCATTGATTTATTTTTATCATGTGTCACTTACCACTTGAAGACACAGTGTGACAGCTACTGCTACAACAGTTTCTGACAGAGGAGGGCTGACGAGGAGTTGTCTCCACAAGGTGTCTGTACCAAGAATGGCCTCAGGAGAGTGGTACAGGAGCTGAAAATGACCAAGAGACACTTGTCTCTCACTGGCAATTAGTTCCTTGTCCACATTTGCACAAACGATAACAAATGACACATTTGCATCTATATAGCTAAGATTGCAGAATATGCATTTATAGGATAACATACATGTACCAGCGTTTCCAGACAGTATTGCAGCATTTACACCTCTCTTCTGCAAACCAGACACCTGGTCAACCATCAGGGAAACTAGTGGTGAAATAACTAGCACTGAGCTACGTTTTGCTTGCGGAGCAGTGGTGGCGCTTCAGTTTGAAGTTGAACATGAATGGTAGGAGTTGGTAGCATATTGATTTCCCGTACCCAGTTGGAAACCAGGCGAACACATCTCGGCCACTGTACAGATGGAAAAGAGCTTCCTCCTGCTTAGCCTTGAGCGTAACTTTGAAGGTGAACACACAATAGAGAATAAGCCACTGCTTCTCGGAACTCAACAGAATATGCCATCACGCAATAAGATGAGTATACGGAATGGTTTCCAAAATAAAACTACAAATTTATACGATTACCACTTTTCTTGGTAATGGTTAGTGCATGCACGCTAGGACCCTGGCAGTGTCTACCAGGCCCTATTTTTCGCTCCCGTAACTTTAATATAAAAATAGGGCCTGGGGACGAGGCTAAATGTAGATGAGCTATTACCGTTAACATTGAATATCATTGGATACAGAGTCTTTATTTTCTGTTTATTATAATATTGCACCAACATTATTTGTGTCGTTTTAAGTGTTGCAAGAGTCAGTAAGCTAACTGATATTAATGGTGAGAAATAACTGTTCAAATCCTTTGTGCTTGTTTGCAAACACCTGATTCAATATGCAGCATGGCACTTGTAAATGTTATTGAGCTAGATGATATTGGGGAGGGTAAGAGAACATGGGGGAGATAAAGCAGTGCCCAACATGTGTGTACAGCGTAGAATGTGATTTCAAGCATCTGCTGGTTGTATAAGTCCCTCTTTATTTGAGCTGGGTCCTTGGTTAATTGAATGGCAACACAGATTTTGCCTTACGGAAGTCACGAGTATTTTTCACATGATTACGCATGGCTGTTGCCTTATGAGTGAGATGGTTATTAAAGTAGTTATATTCAGACACAAGGCAGTGATTGTACTGTTTACAACACTTATTTGATGTCAATTGTTATCTCAACACATTATTGAAATTACACTGTATACATGTAGATGCATTCATGTGGTATTGAGATCTAATCTAGCAATGACCTCTGGATATAACTTGGGCATCAAGCCCCCACTCTTTTAGTAATTATATAAAAATGTCTTCATCTCTATCTAGGCATATTGGGACCACCAGACCAACTAAAAATAGATGTTTATGTCTCAAATACCACTCTGAGATTGTCCTGGATTGCCCCACCATCTTATGATGTATCTCCTGCTGCAATATTCCACTATGTTCTCTCCAACAATGTCAGCAATGGGCCTAAAATCATCAAAAGCTCATGTGCTCCTTCTATGCCCTGTACTGCTTCACTTGATCTGCGTGATCCTTTGTTGCTAATGAGCCCCAACACATCCATCCTGGAATACAATGGCACAATTGAGTTCACATATTATGCTGTTAATGGAGCAGGAAATGGAAATGCGACTACATACCCATTGAGACCATCACCTGGTATGTGCACAGTATACAGATACATGTCACATGCATTATACATGTAAATGTGACATGCACAAACAGTATGTACATGTAACCACATGCATGGAGTGCATCTCTAGTTTGTGGAATGGTGCTGACAGAATTGCATATAGAGTTTGTCAATTTAATTGCAATTTGTTCTAAGGGCTTATATTAAACACCTACACTGTACATGTACTGTACATGTACATTGTTTAAGTTTAACATTATAATTTAAAACATTGTACACTTATTTGATGTCAATTGTTATCATACCAGTGTACAGGTACTCCCAGATGCACATAAACACACATTGATGCACAAAATCATGCACACACACACACACAAACACACACACACACAACACACACACACACACACACACACACACACACACACACACACACACACACACACACACACACACACACACACACCATACAGCTGTACGATAGCTTAATATGTAAGATCTAAGTTTCGGTAACCCAGCTCTTCCTGTTCACTTCTCCACATGTACTGTTACAAATTAGTGGTTCTCAAAATGGAAATGCAAGAGACAGTGTGACTTGTTTCCATTCTGTAACTTCAGGGAATTTGACAGCAATTTTGTCTGCTGGAGTTTGATAGCTTCTTCCTCTAGAACTCAACAGAGACAACTAAATGGTGTAAATGAGGCATTGTGCGCTTTCATACATGTAACTTATTTTCTAATCAGCTGGTAATAGAATGGCAGCATCTTTTTTGTTGATTTAAGTAGAATGTTTTAGTGATTTCTGGTTGCATTCTTACAGTATATAAGCCAGGAAGTATTGTTTTGACTTGGGATACATCAGGATATTTCTTGTGGATATATAAGTATCCTAGGAGTGGTCACACGCGCGGCACGGAACTGCTATAACAAAATCGAATAAGAGACGTGTATCTAATGATATCTCTCACGTTGTGATTGATAACAAAAAGTCCAATAATCTCTATTTAAATACAGTGTACGTGTAATATAAAATCAGTCAGGCCAAGTTTACTGGTGCATCAGCTGGTTACAACCAGTCAGACCAGTTTTACCTGTGTGCCAGCTGGTTTAGCAGGCACCAGGCCAGACCTACACAATGCACATAAAATGTCCATTGTCTAGGTTCTCACAATCATCTATATGTTTTGAATAGTATCAGGACTTAGTACAATGTGCACTGTACTGTGCATACAGCATGTATGTGTACATACTGTACATAATATTGCTGCACTTTGTACATGTTTGATAATACAGTCTGTATTATTTTCATCTAGGAAATAGAATTTCAACTCACCCAGTTCCAACAGCTGCAAGTGGGATAGCAAACACAAATGTTGCCACTAATATTATACAAACGAATAATACTAACGGTTAGTTACTGTATTTATTGTGCTGTCAAATAATCTGATTTTCTTATCATTTTCAGAAATAACAAAAATAATAACGCCCATTATGATGATAGCAATGATAATAATAATTATATCGATCATCATTATCTTATTCATTGCGATCAAGAAACATAAAAAATGTAAGCCATAAATTAGATCTACTTGTACATGTATATATTTTTTGGAGCTGTGCATTAACACCGTGTCCGCGAGTAAAGTGGGTCTGAATTAGGGGGGAAACTAAAAAACTAAAAGATTCGCTAGCAACAGAATCACATATACTAGTTGTAAAATAAGTAGAGTAACCTTTTACACTATGTTCGCATTATAATTTATAAGAGCTGCAACTGTCACAGTTTTGATGCACGCACTTTACATAAACTAGTTCGGTACTACGCTTATCGTTTTATCATTTTACACCCCTTCCCTTCTTTACTGTAAATTCATAAGCATGTACATGTATAAGCCATCTATATCAATGCAGCTCTTGGTTTCCATGAAAATAAAAATTACGTGTGCATGCAGACTCGCAAAGCAGCGTGCAAAGCAACAAAGTTAAACCGCATGCGGTAATGTATAGCGTTCTATAGACACGATAAAACACATGCACACAGTAAATAAAATACATTGCATATGATTGAAAAAGCATTGAAATGTTTAAAGCTCAACTTGGCTTATACAATGTGATTATTGCCGTTTTTCTATTATGATGAAATATAGTTTAATCGACATGGACCACTTATATCGCCGTATTTGTAGCATCCAGCAAGTGGAATGATCTCTCACAAAATACATCCAATGTTGTCTCAAGAGTTGTACTTCCACATTCCTGTATTTGAAAAGAAAAATACTCATCAGCGGATCTTCTAGTTTTTTTACTTCCCCCTAAAACGGCCTAAATTTACCCATTTTACTCGCGGATGCGGTGTTAATTCAACTTTGTCTTCCAAAGCTATTGTCACTACATCTGCTGATCCTGAACATGGCAGTAAAACCAATGAGTATATTCAAACATTATGTGTAACACAGTGAGTCACTGCCATCACACACTTTCATTGCATTAGAAGGTTTTCCATTCTTCTTCAGACAAGATGACCCATATCATGTTGTTGTGCCACTGGAGCTGAGAAAGCTTCCTCATGGACACCATAATGAACCTGGAGAACATCAGACACAGCCACCCATTGAGAACAAGGTTAGTGACTGGATTAATTTAGAAATTATTGGAATGGTGCTGCGAGTGCCAGGTTAATAACAAACCATCCAGGGCACTATTAATAAATGGCAGCCCTTTGAAAACTCCATGATTCAGTGATTGAAGAGGAGTTTCACTAGTTATTGATCTCTGAATGTGCATAAATTGGCTTCATAGGACTGCACTGGTCACCCTTACTCTGAATCATCCCCAATAGTAAAGGTGCTTTTACTTTGCTCATTGTACTTACATGTACATGCATATGTACAAAGATGGCTTTCTATTTTATAAATAATACGAACTAGGGATATAATGCTACATGTACCCCATCACCATCAATATTTCCCCACCTACTAAATTATGTCACATTGGGTTCTCCTCCCCCTTCCCACACATACACACACACACATAATGTAATTTTAATCGCTTTAAACGTGCACAAAATGCGCATGCGAGTTAAGGATGTGTGATTTTGAAATTGTTCGGTAGATTTTGAAATAGGGTCGTAGTTTTAAAATTGAAAGACAATTATTTTGAAATGGGTATACAATTTCAAATTGGGTACAAAACTCGTGTTCTTCAAGGCCTTGCACAATGAGCCTGTTAACAATGGAGCCTCTGGATGTGCACCATAACAGTACCGTTAAATAAAACGTTATCAATAATATTGTGACATCACGCTATCTGAAGCCCCTACAAACCGTCACAATTGTTCAATGCCCCCCCCCCCCCTTTGTGTGACGTAATGTAAGAATTTCCCCCCAAATGTCACATTATTTTATGTATCATTCATCATGCTACATGTACATGTACTGTACGTGTGTACCCCTCATTTTTTAAGAGGTAACTGTTGTACTAAAGGTTCAAGCTATAGGTAATATTTAGAATTAAATATTTAGAAGATTGTCAAAGTCTCAAGAAAGAAAATATTAATTCAAATGCAAGTACACTTGCAACGCAAATAGATTACATATTACATGTAAATCTGTATTGTACAAAAACAAGTTAGCAACGAACTTTTGTGAGAGAATGCAGCTCTGACATTGTGAATGAATGTTTCTTTCTCAACAGGCACTTCAAGATTATTCCAATGTTGAATATCAATCACAATCGAAGTATGAAAATATAATATGTTGTATACATGTACATGTATCCCATTTGTTCTATTTTACTATCTACTGTATAGCAGTGACATTGATGCTGATGAATGTGCTGAACAAACCAGCAGTGATGAGATAACCACACCTGTTACTGTAAAGGTACAAAATGTTGTCAAAATGAAGTACAAAGTATGTATATTGTGATGAAAGAGGGAATCAATGCATTTCTATAAATGTGCATTATATTTAATGAGCCAAGGTTATTGGATTTTGTTGGGATCAGTAATACATGTAGCTTTCACTTAAAATGCCAAGTGATTCCTTTCTCAGGAACTGCATTGCTGTTCAAATCAAAATCATTGCAGTTTGTTCTCAAAAGGTGTTGCAATTGAGCTCCTCGTTTTTATAAATTTGGCACTCAGTCAATCAACTCTTGTTTCAAGTCTACAGATTAGTTTCATTGTAGCAAATTTCAACAACCTACAATGATAGATCACATTTGAAGAGTAAGTGTAGATGTCATATTACATCTTAAAAAGCATTAAATAATCTCCAGACATAAATAGACACATAAAGTGAAGCCAATTGCTCAAATATCACTCTCAGATGTTTTTCAGCATTTAAACAAATGGGAAGTCATCCCAACTCTAATTTAGTCTTTTCAACACATTTGCAACACTCAAATGTAATTCACTTTAGTAATGCATACACATTTCTGAAATTCCATGCCATTCATGTGTAATTTTAAACAAAACCCAGCCTATTAACTGAATACTTCGTTTATGTACATATACTGCCTTACATAAACTAATTAGTTCTTCACCCCTCCCCTCCACCTCCTTCCCTTTAATTGTCCATGGTGGCTACGGGCTTACATACATGTAGGCGCATGTTGCATTTTCTAAAGATGTTCACTGCAGTTATGTATTGTCCTAATAAAGGTTTTTGAAGTTATGGTGCCTGCACAGGAAGCCACTTCAACACCCTTGTGTATAACTGATACAAGGTGAGTCCTTTGACGATTGGGCTGTTCAAAGAAGAATGATATTATTTCAGCACAATGATTGGAAGTCACAATGAAGCCAGTGAAGGAACTATCATAACAGGTTGTGCCTGTAACCAGTTGGAGAATGAAGGCACAGAACATTTTGTAAGTACTGCATCACCTACACTCACTGATTCCAAACCCATGTACATTATCATTATTGAAGGAAGGTGAATCAGGAAAGCCAACTTTAACAAACAAGATGCAGTTAAGCTGTGATAGGATCAATAACTCTCGCAGTAGCAGTGGGAGTTCAGATAGGTATGTCATATTTCAATGCATACTAATGATTAAATGTGTACTACACTGTACACTGCTGCACGTTACATGATGCAGTGTTATATTGTATACAGTACAGCTGGTGTTCAGCAGGGAGACCCTTGGGCCCTCTGCTTTTGTATCTGGTTTTACATCAGGTAGTTTGTGCCATTGCTACAGACAGTGAGTATGCCTCCCTGTTGTTTCATTGGTGGTATATTAATGATGGTGTTGTGGCTGGTCCCATTTCTGCTGTTGTACATGTGCTTTCTATCGTAAAAGCCTTTGGACCTCCTCTTGGTCTTCATATCTATTTGTCCAAGTGCAAATTATTTAGTGTAGATGACCTCAATATGTTCCCAGATGAAATGAAAAAATCTAAAAATGTGCCTCATTTTGATGTACTTGGGGCCCCAATTGGAAGTTTTGTGCCAAGTATGTTGCTCAAAAGCGTATGGACACCTCCAAGCTGTCCAGCAATTAGCCCAGGTGGGATGTTCAGATCCTCATGTAGCCATGCTCCTACTCCGTCAATGTGGGAGTTCTTACCTATGGCTATAACTATCCCACCGTCTTTAGCTGGTGATGCTCTCAGTCTATTTGATGATGAGGTGTGGCAGTGTTTTGCAGAGTGTACTGCACTAGACACTCCTGACCCTGCATGGCAGCAGGCACAGCTTAGTCTAAGTTGGGTGGTCTAGGTTTGCTTGTGTATCCTACCATTTTCCTGCATATTTAGCTTCAGCTATCATTTCAGGCTTATCTTCTGAGGTGTTTAAGTACTATAGACCTTAACCACCTTGTGATCTGTCCTGACTCACTTACTGCTCTCCCACACTCCCTCAGAAGTTCTTGTCAAACAAAATTGAAGATTGCCAGTTACTCCACCCTGATTGACAGGGCTCATCTACTTTCTGTTTCATCACCCCATGCTTCAGCTTGGTTATCAGTTACTCCTCCCCTAGTGTAGGCCTTCACTTAGAACCCTCAGAATTTCAGGTGGCGATAAAACTCGGTATCCCAGTTGCTCATGATCAAAGTTATTCTCAATGTAATGCTGCTTTGGATGCTTACTGTGCGTCTCTAAATACCTGCAAATAAAGTAAAAATTAAGTACTCAAAAATTTAGAAAGTAAATTTTGAGAACCCAGAAAGTCGACAAAAAGTGGCGGTGAATCCTAAAATTTAGCCAGCAGGTGGGCATTAGAAATTTGAAGAGGAATGCAGGAACAGCGAGTAATTAGGTGCAGGCGTACAAACGGTATCTCGCTCACTGCAGACTAAAAGTTCAACTTCGTCACTTCTTGTGGCACTATCAAGGGGCGTGCTGAAATGGAACGCGTTCACCCAGTAACAGTATATCGTTATGATAAATTGGTAAGCACGACGGGGAGAGTGGATCGCATAAAGAGAACGCCTGGACGCAAGAGGAAGATGAGTACTAAAGACGCACTGGGCCTCTTTTTGTATAAGACAATTTATCCTGCTGCTCAGTTATTTGAGTGCAAATCGTTTCTAATAGTGACACAAGGTTCAGATTTTTCTCACTCGACCATTTCGTGAATCTCTCCTTGACTTACAAGACCATGAGGTAACTACTCTAAGAATAGAAATGAAACGGACCGAGTGGCATTTTGGACTAATGCTCCAAACCATCCAGTTTGACCTGGTGTAGCAGGAGTTCATCATAGTTACATTGTAGATATAGATGAAACTGGAAGATACACCAGTGCAGCTTGCAGACACAGGGGACACTCCCTAAGCGGGACAGTGGGCCATCCAAGCGCAGTGACAGCCGGCTAACAGCTGTAATTGCTGTGGACTCTGTCAAAGGTGTCATCAACAGAATGCTGTATGAGAAAGGGACTACTGGGGACAAGTTTAGTATTTTTGTGCAGCACTTGTTGCTGCCCGCAATCCAAGGGACTGGCATCCATGTTATCACAATGGATAACCTTGATGGGCACAGTCCAGCTGTTCAATTCATCAAGGCAGCTAGTCACTATATTGTTATTCGCCCTATACATTCCCCTGACTTTGGAGGAGTTGAATGGGTTTTCAATTTTTTGGATTGCTTCCTTCATGCCCATCAATCAAATGTGTGCAACACCAATTTGCGTGAAGCCATGGAGGCAGCATTTGACTGTGTTACCCCACAAGATGTAGCAGGATACATGGCCAAAGCCCAATTCTGTGTTGAGGGTCACATCTTCAAACCTTACATGGGCCAGCAATGATTTTGTTGATAAAAAATGATTGTAATTTGGATATGTACATGTGTTACAAGTACAATTATATAATGAGTCTTTTAATTTATTTGTGGTTATTTAGCTAGTCATCATTAAGAAATCTAAACACAGGCATTTCAACATGGTTGGGACGAATGATTGTGAGTTGCCCAAACAAATCATCATCATCAGCTTCAGCTTTTCTCTTTCGGCCCATATTCACTTGTTCCAATGCTGAGTTCACCATGTGCACTCGGATTAGTGTACTTGATGAACTACCATTTTTTGTCTTTGCAGGCAGTCTTGAGATATGGAAGAAGGTCACGATGATCATTTTCTGATGGGTTTGCTAGTACACTGAAAACATGGGAGAGGACGTTTTCATTGTCACAGGTACCACTTCAATGGTTGCACCACCGGTGTTGAGTTGCTGTACCCGAACAGCAGCGTTGGGTGGTGGCGGGGCTCCAGGATTGGCATTGGGTGGTGGTGGTGGGGGTGGGGGGGGGGGGGGGGGCTCCAGGATTGGCATTGGGTGGTGGGGGGGCTCCAGGATTGGCATTGGGTGGTGGCGGGGCTCCAGGATTGGCATTGGGTGGTGGGGGAGGGGGGGGGGGGGGGGGCTCCAGGAGAGCTTCCTGCTGTTCCGGCAGGATACTTCGAACAACCATTGCTCTCTGAATCAGGCCCTGCATATTTCCAATAATGCCCCCTACCCTATGATCTGCACGCTTAAGAGACTCTAGCTATGGTCCAGCACGATTAAGAAAATGTGGTTGTACATGGAACATGCCGTGGCCTTGGCGTCTACGATTCAACTCATCCCTGATTCTGATCAGATGCTCCCCACCGATCCAATGTTCCAGGTAGCTGTTCCTCTAGTTCTGCAATTACCATGGGACCATCCGCCTCACTCATGATACGATTGAGAGGTGCAGCCACAGCGGCTGTAAGATTGCTGAAGATGTTAACAAGTGGTCTCCTTTTTTCTTCATTCTTTTTCTTTACCTCATATCCATTAGATAGCCTTTTGTTGTGAATGTTCACTTCATCTGCAGTTTTAGGATATAGTGGGAAAGGGTTGTCTGCAGTTGGATTGGCAACATATTGCCAAGTCTTTGCATGCTTTGCAATATGTTGCCAATCCAACTGCATACAACCCTTTCCCACTATATCCTAGAACTGCAGATGAAGTGAACATTCACAACAAAAGGGCTGTCTAATGGATATGAGGTGAAGAAAAAGAATGAAGAGAAAAGGAGACCACTTGTTAACAGCTCTCACAAGACTGGAGGGACATGAGGCTAACATCTTGATTGCTGGTTGGGCAGTTGTGGTTAACTAGAGACATTAAGGTCGGCATACACGGGGCGACTTCCTGCCGACTTGTCGCGTGCAACTCGAATGAATATGGGTAAAAGTTCCGTAATTGTTTAGTTTACTGATGGTTTGCGGAACATTCATTTGAGTTGCATGCGACAAATCGGCAGGAAGTCGCCCCGTGTATGCCCGCCTTTAGCTGCTGGTCTTGGCTGCAATTAGGACACAACTTACACATTGGGATCTTCCCTTTCTCTGCCTCCTGCCAATGGACTGCTGCACTGCACTCGAAAGTATCGGCCTTGGGTATTTGTTCCTTGGGCACTTGATTATCTTTTGGTATCAAGCCTGGTTGTCGTGTGTACAATCTGATACGCTTTGTCAAAAGAAGATGGCACGAAGGACAACGAGCGCAGTTATTACGGTAGTTTTCATTCTTCATACCGAACTCATACTTGATTCTCCCTGAAGGTGCAGCCTCATTAGAAGGTAGCAAAAGCAGTTCTTGCCGCCCTGCATTCAGTGTAGACAACGTAGGTTCATACCTGTACGGCTGAGCTTGCTGCTGTTGCTGAATCGCTGCCATAATGCATATCTAAAAAGCTTCTGTTTCTCTTTCAGGTCATGCCGAAACCAACCGACCCTCCCACTTTTTGTCCACTTTCTGAGTTCTCAAAATTTACTTTCTAACTTTTTGAGTACTCAATATTTACTTTATTTGCAGGTATTTAGAGACACGCAGTATGGTCATCATGCACTGTGTTGCAAGTTGGGGGGTGAGGTCGTCTCACATTACAATAGGTTGAGAGACATCTTCAATGATTTTTGTCACCATGCATATCTTGCTCCACAACTAGAGGTGGGTAGGTGGTCTAGGCAATATACTCATCTACTCAGGACCAGCTGATGTTCTTGTCCCAAACTTGATCCTAGCTGCATTTGACCTGTCTCTCACATCAATGCTAAATACAAAGTTTTTCAAGAAGCGAGTGTGACAGCAGGTTCAGCTGCCTTGGCTGCTCAGATTCGCAAGCATGGACTGAAAGATGAAAGGTGCAAGGAACTGGGCTGGGTTTATATTCCTTTTGTGGTGGAGACATACGGATGTTGAGGTGTTTAGGCTAACAAACACTCTAGACTTGTCACTCGTTTGTCCACGAGGCAGCGTCATTCCAAGTCACTTGTGTGCAATGAAATATATGGAAGGCTTAGTTGGCTCTTGTGAGAGCAAATTCCCGAGCCATCCTGTCTCTCTGTAAACTTGGCTGTATACATGTACTATGCGTACTGTACATGTATTTGTGCGAAAGGTGATAGTAATACTGGAGATTTGTATCGATTTGTGTATCCATGTATCGATAATAATATGGGACAGTTTCTGCGAAAATGTCCTATGTTTTATAACATTATACACTGTAACTATTAAAATGCTCTGCGCGTGAATTGTCGTAGCATCCGAACGGTGAACGCTGTCGACTTCCTATTGTCACCACATGATGCCACACCATCTCTTCGAATATTGTCTCTTAGCTCCACTCCCTGGGGAAAATACAAGAGGTCGTACCTCCCCGGGTTCGAAACCCAAGTATTTCCCTGCAGGAGTGTCGGCATTGCCTCAAATTTGGTTTCGCGCCATTTAGCTTGGATTCTTTGTTCGAAACCTGTACTTCAAAATTATTCCAATGTTGAATATAAATCAAAATCAAAGTATGAATATATAATATGTTGTATACATGTACATGTATCCGCATTTGTTCTGTTTTGCTATCTATAGCAGTGGCATTTAGTAAATTTTAGTAAATTCTGCTGCAGCAACCATTTGGCATGACTATTAAAATATTTTATAATGGTCTCTTCACATAAAATATTCCAGTGCATTGTCATTCATTAAGCACAACACGATGACAAATAGGTGTGCAACAATCTGACCGCATTGGGTCATTTTTTCTTTGCATTTCTAGTTTCCACTATGTCAGCAGATTAGAGTACATGTACTGTACGTCACTTCTTAGTAGATATTTCACAGCTTATATTGTTGATGAATCGAGAGTAATAATTTCCCTCATCGGTGAGCTTTGTCCATGTTCCTGTTGCTAATCAATGAAGCCCCCAGTATTTCCTTCAGAGAGGTTGCGGTTCCAACACACCTACATGTAACATATGACATGTACCTGTAACCTTTGAAATACTAGATGCATGTACATGTGTACTGGTGACATGGTACCATTTTCTGAACAATTGCTTTGATCACAAGAATTGGTTCCCCAGGACATGTAGCCGTCTAACTGGAGTGGAGAGGCCGTTGCTTTTGGTGTATCTGCCATTCTGTTCAAGTCCTCTGATTTGTGGCCATGCTGCAACGGAGCTGATCGTTTGTGAGAGCTCGCAGTATCATACTTAGACATGCACGGCTTAGCCTTTGAACTTTCACAGTTCTTTGCGGTGGAGTGCAAATGGTTAATAAGTGTTGTTTGTCTACGTTGCTAATTGCTGATAACACCTTCAGCAAATGAATTAGCTGAAATGTCTGTGCAGCTCATAAATTGGTGCTGAACATTTCAATAGTGTTAGTCAGAAGAATGTGAAATGGCCCCAGGCAAATTAGAACCACCAGGGGAAATGAACCCACATAAATCGGAAGTTTCGTTAGAAACTTCCATATACTGTAGGATTTGACCCCGACTATGAATGTCATAAAAAAAATGCGACCTGTCTGTAACAACACTCCCGACGATCGGATCGTGTAGCTTGTTTTAGCAATCGATCTAGAAGTCAAAAATGAGTAGTTTCGTTTTTGTTTCATGTCGCAGAACCGCGTGGTTGTAGAGAACAAGAGTGTACTGCCCGTTCTCGTACCCAGTCTCGGAACAAGGGGCGGGTCGTCTTCTTCTCCTTCTTGGCAACGCATAACTCGGGACAGGAACACTTTTAAGCGATCAAAATTTCATCACTAGCTTCAGAATCGGATGGAGGACTCGCTTTGAATATATAACTAAAATCATAATGCATGTAAAACACTTATAGCTTCTCTCATGCATACATACATACATACATACATACATACATACATACATACATACCCTGACACACTGAGACACACTAGCTATGAAAGTTACGATGATGAAATATCCCCCTCCTGAAGGGAACATCCACATCGTAAAAGGAGGGCTCGGGCATTGGCTCGCACAAGAGTCAAATTAAGGCGGCCGTACAGGCTGCAGACAACCTTGGACCTGGGGGAGTTGGTCCTTGTGGCAAGGTATGATGCGAGCCGTGAAAAAGCTTGCACCGCTTCGCTGCCCCAAGCTCCATATGACTCGGCCACAAGGGGAATACACGTCCACCCCAACTCGGAACACTTGGCATCATTGGCAGAGTGCTTCCTTAGCTCAGCGGCAACCGCTGCTGACCCTGCTGTGCGACCCGCTTCAGAGATAAAGGTAGGGTTAAGCGGAGACACCACAGTAAGGTCAAAGGCAGCAGGCTTGCCACAGAGCCAATTTTATATAAATAATCGATGTTATACTCTGATACACAATCGACTATCAGCCTATGTCTTGTATAATTAGACATTGGGTGTGAAAAAAAATTAAGAAAACAAGTAAATAAAAACATTCTCTACGAGAAAGTTGGTGGGATATAGGATTTGAAGGCAATTGGTGGTGTAAAAAGCAAGGAAACAAGGTCTTATCAGAAGGGAAAATGTAATAGTCCTATATTTAGCACACAAACAACATACGCCCTAGAAATGTGCTAAATATAGGACTATTACATTTTCCCTTCTGATAAGACCTTGTTTCCTTGCTTTTTACACCACCAATTGCCTTCAAATCCTATATCCCACCAACTTTCTTGTAGAGAATGTTTTTATTTACTTGTTCAGAATTTTGTTTGAAAGACAATTGTACCAACATCTGCATATGATGTACCTGTGCAGGAAGGATATATGAGAGACACAAGGACATTGGCTCACCTCATTATAATTACCCATTGTGATCTATTTGCAACTGTTCAAGAATATTTTAAAACCATATTTAAAGCATACATGTGTGTGAAGTAGGGTATGATTGGACAATACCCATGTTTCCTGAAGCATCCTAGTGGGTCTCAATATTCATCAATGTGACCAAATTTACCCTCACTCATTTCATCATTCGATTTAGTTCTCAATGCATAAATAGTTTGAATACCGTTATGCTTTAAGAAAAGGCAAGTAATGGCTTAAATAGCACTTAACTACTGCCTATTTTGATGGACAAAGTTTATCAATATTAGCAGTAATAGACTTGCATTGACAAATATCATTCGGAGTTTATAGCTGGAGTTCCATATTGGTATGACTGAGACAGATAAAATTGGATCTACAATCACAACGTGAGAGCTCTTTTAGATACTGTGGTTGTAACTTAGGTCAGCAATGGAAAACTTGATCAAATGGAAGATAGGTTTTGTACTGGTATCTTTTATAGGCTGTGGACACATTAAGAATTTTTTTTTTACATTTAAAAGTAATGCGCTGGTAATTCTTGGAGATCATGAGTTGTAGTTCAGCCAGAAGGGCTAACATTGTGTGCAAGTATCATTTCCCCTCAATCCCCTGACTTAGACTTCAGAAGCCACTGATACCTTCCAGCTAAGACTGAATAGAAAACCCAGGATAGTCATTACAAAGAACTTAGTGTACTTTTAGATGGAGCTTTCAAATTATCTTTAGAACATTCCGATAGAGTTGCTAGGTCATGTTATGTACATGGGGGAAGATGTGCCACATTATCGGAAGTTTTGTTAGAAACTTCCATATAGGATTTGACCCCGACTATGAATGTCATTAAAAAAACGCGACCCGTCTGTAACAACATTCCCGACGATCGGATCGTGTAGCTTGTTTTAGCAATCGATCTAGAAGTCAAAAATGAGTAGTTTCGTTTTTGTTTCATGTCGCAGAACCGCGTGGTTGTAGAGAACAAGAGTGTACTGCCCGTTCTCGTACCCAGTCTCGGAACAAGGGGCGGGTCGTCTTCTTCTCCTCCTCCTTCTTGGCAACGCATAACTTGGACAGGAACACTTTTAAGCGATCAAAATTTCACCACTAGCTTCAGAATCGGATGGAGAACTCGCTTTTATATAAATAATCGATGTTATACTCTGATACACAATCGACTATCAGCCTATGTCTTGTATCATTAGACATTGGGTGTGAAAAAAAATTAAGAAAACAAGTAAATAAAAACATTCTCTACGAGAAAGTTGGTGGGATATAGGATTTGAAGGCAATTGGTGGTGTAAAAAGCAAGGAAACGAGGTCTTATCAGAAGGGAAAATGTAATAGTCCTATATTTAGCACACAAACAACATACGCCCTAGAAATGTGCTAAATATAGGACTATTACATTTTCCCTTCTGATAAGACCTTGTTTCCTTGCTTTTTACACCACCAATTGCCTTCAAATCCTATATCCCACCAACTTTCTTGTAGAGAATGTTTTTATTTACTTGTTAACAATGAAAACGATAGGGTAATCAGGTTAAAGTATTTACAGCCTCTCTTCCATTAATCGCATATTCATGTAGCATTGGTATACCATTGTTTTTAAATTAAAAATTCTTTTACTATACCTGTACCACATTTACAATTGTTTTAATGAGAGAAACAGATACATACACTTTTCAAGCAACAATGTTAAATGTCTTCCTATTGAAGTGCTAGTTCAGACATCAAAGATCACAGATGTATTGTTTTGTTTTACATGTAGTTTTTGTTGAACTGTTGTAGTTTGAAGTACATGTAATGTGAAGTTAATTGAATCACAGTATTATCTTACTTTCTATTCAGGTGCTGATCACTCATCATGACACCATTTTTTTATAACACCAGAAGATATTTGACTGAAATGTATACATGTATAATCTAGTAGTAGTGTTTAGATACATGCATACTTACATGAAGCTGTCCGATGATATCTATGTTGCTTTTTTTAAAATTTGTTGTTGTTGTTGTTTTGTACTTGTAGCTTATGGAATGTTAAAAATAAATAAATACTGCATTTGTCCTAACCTGCTCTTCCATGTGTTTGTATCCATTGCTGGAGTAGCTGGATTAACTGTGTTATGTATGCCGTCGTGCAACAACACCAAACACCAAATCCTGTCGTGTTCTCAGAGTACCAGGATCAAATAGAATATAATTGCAGCAATAGAAATGGCAAATCACGCTGTTCAAATTCCTACACACATTCCATGCCTGATCAACACAACTTTTGCCACGACCATATGTCAAATTGCCATTAAAAAAATAAATCAGAGATCTTGTGCTGTATACAGTGTAGTTATTGTGCAAAGTTTCACTTTCAGAAACACTTCGGTTCATTAAGAATTATTTGGCAACTGTGGAACGTCCTACAATAATTTTGTTGATATTAGCATGATTGATATCAGTAAAATATACCACAAGTAAGGACAAACATGTTAGCATCAATAACTTTGCCCACTTTTACACTTACAAACACCCTATTTAGATTTTCGTCATTTTTTGGCCCATGAGTTGGTAATGTACTGATGTATTAAAATGTTGTGGGTATTCATTTAGTTAGTAAGCTATAAATGAATTAATTGTACCAACATGTCATGTTTCTTTGAAGTATAGTATGCAGTTTAGTGAATTTACACAGACGCCACATAGATATAATTATAATTATAATTATATTGCAACATTCACGCGTTTGTAATAAAAAATAATGGTTGCTCCTGTCCGTGGCATTGCTAGAACGTTTTGTCTTCTGCAACATTTAAGCTTCTTGTATAAGTGGAAGGTATGATCTAACATTCCAAGGTGTGGAGGAACTTCATAATTTATGCATTTTTCCTAGCATATGCATGGGATTTCCCCTCAAGAGCTCCATTGCAAAGTGCACTGAGTTGGGGTGGGTGTCCATCCCTGATATGGTGTAGTCTTACGAGGTACGGGGCAAGGAAGCCCAACAGTGTTTATCAGACTTGCATTTCGCCTTTGCTATCAAAAGCTGTTAGTCCATTTATTTATTTTGTGTTGAAACGCTTACCCATTGCATGCATGTTTAATACATTACATGAACGGCATTGCATCATGACAGAGTTAGTGTTATGAGTGAAATGGTATCACTGAACGCTTCGTCATGTACTATATTCCAGTTTGATTGCAAGTGATCTCAACCATAGAGGACCTTGAGTACTGCTGTGAGTGCAATGACAGCAGTGACATAGGGACCATATCTAAATTACGCAGGTGTACTATAGTGAGTGCAGAGACATCAATTGACCTTATCTGAATGTTTCTATGCAATAGCCTCACCAGTCCACCCCTCCCTATGCCAGTCCATTCTGCTTGTGTGCACACACACACACACACACACACACACACACACACACACACACACACACACACTGACACCATGGCTTTGTCAACTTTATCATCAGAACCTGTGAGCGTGCAGTGACATCAAGGGACCTTATTTGAGTGCTTTTTTACTACCAGTCCCCCCCCCCCCCCCTCCTCCCTATGCCAGTCCATTCCACTGCAGGGGCGGATTTAGGGGGGAGGTTCAGGGGGTCCGGGTTCTAGCCAAGCGGGGTCTATATCGATCTAATTAAATCCTCCTACATGTGTATTAACGAAATATTTAATCGCGCGATCGATCGAATGGTGCGTGTGAGCAGGAATTGAGGTAAGCGATCAAAAGACGTGAATGGGATGGATTCTTTTCCTCAGAAAACAGATAGCAATAGAGCTAAATAAACTAAAAATACTAATACTATAGTAAAACATACATGAGTCGTTTATAGACCGACATGTAGCTGGTGCTTGGCCACGCCGTGCACGCTTCGGTCACAAATTCACAAATTTAAAGCTTTGCGTCACGAATTTAATTGCTGAGCAGTAGGAACCATAGCATTGTGAAGAATGAACAGTTTTCTCGTCGCTGTCCATGCAGGCTCTAGTAATCCGTGATGTATATGTATCGGATATCACTGCCAATTTCATGCTAAATAAATGCAAAAGCAAAACAGCGGCTCGGGCTTCGCCCCAGACCCCACTGGGAGGGAGCATGCCCCCTCCCGTACCCTCCCCCCAGTTGTGCATATATTTATCAGACCCCCCCTTTCCCAAAATCCTGGATCCACCCCTGCACTGGTGTACACACACACACACACACACACACACACACACACACACACACACACACACACACACACACACACACACACACACACACACACACACACACACACACAAACACATACACACACAGACACTGGCTTTGTCAACTTTGGTCTTCACAACCAGAGGACCTGGGGTAATGCTGTGAGTGCAGTGACATCATGTGACCATATCAGAGTGCTTTTGTGTAGCCTCACCAGTCCTTGGCTCCTTATTCCAGTCCACTGTGCAGTCTGTGCTCATGCGCACACATGCACACCAAGGCTTTGTCATCCTTTTTCAAATTTGATCTGTATGACATATCCTGTTTTGCTGATAACAATCATTATGACTGACCTCATTATTTAATTGATGGTTACTCTAATATGTTCTTTTTGAATATATAAGGGATAAAAAAAATCCGCTTGCAATACAATCTGTCGTAAAAGTCATGGTATGTTTACTATTTTGTATATTCTTTGTGTATATATGTTGCAGGGAAAAAAGAAATACAGCATTGATATCGAAAGACTGCTGCTATTCTTAGGGAGAGGGGCTGGCCGCCTCCTGATGCATCCAAAAGTGCCCCCAAGGGGTACTGGTTTTCAATTGCTTCAGCTTTGTCGAACTGCAACAAGCCATGTGCTAAGTATGTTTTAGCGGTGTACAAATGTTGGCAGACCAACAGAGGCAATGTGCGTACATCTGTTGGTAATTATGAAGCAAATGACTGCATGGTACTGCATAGTTACTTGCATTTATGTGTGTGTGTATGTGTGTGTGCTCAGTTCTCTCTTGTCAAGCTATACTTGCATTATGATTTGGAGGGTATTGAGGATTGAAACATTTCATTAAAAATAAATAAATAAATAAAAACGGAGCTACAATGAAAGCAAATCTGTTCCAGTGAAGGATGAGTCTCAAGTTCTGGTGTATTGCATATGCCGAAAACCTTTTGATTCAGTACAGTAATTGAATTATAGTGCCTTTATTTCGAAAGTCGTATGATAATCTTAAACTAGGTTCATGATCAGATGTGACTTCTGTAGGGAATGGCTGAAGAGGAAAGTAATAAAATGGAGGTTTGCAAATGCCAAATTTGTCACATTGCTACTCCATTTTACAACGCAGGTCAGAGGTATTTTGTGTGTACTGCTGCTCATCTACAAGCACTTTTGCAGATGATTCATCACATGAAATTGTCAGTGGTCACACATTACAACAAGAGGTACAATCACTTGTAGCTTGAGATTGAAAAAATAAATGCAACACAATGTCAAATTTTAGTCTATTGGTTGCCTTATATGCAAATACAAATATTGCATCGCTATAGAACTGGATGAAGTATCTCATACTTACAGTAGTATTGTTATGCACCCGTGGTAAGTTTACACAACGCACCATATCAAAGACAATTCAACCTTTCTGTGAACTGTCGCTGAAAGAGTAAAAAGGTCCATGCAGCGAGCTCCTGCGTGTAATCATAGACAGTAAAGACTAATTTTCTATGTTTGGTGTAATTCACCGATTCACACAGGCAACGCAGGATTGCAAACAGTGCTCTCTACTTATATGTACGAAGTAGGCCTATAGTACATGGTGTCGGAGTGGTGCATGCAGTAATGAGTCTATTCTAAAGACCGATCACGTGCATATTGTGTGAGGCCCTCCGTGCGTAGTACACAACCACACTGCTGCAAATTACCCCCCCCCCCCCCGCCCCCCCAATATGGTCGACCTTAATTTCTTAAATTGTACTTCTGACCACGCCGAACGCACCTTTCTACTAGCTCTGTTGTCTGCGTAGAGTTCAGCATCACTTCGTTCCGAATTCCAGCGATCTCGGTCATCAAGAGTCCAAACTGCGCGTCCAGCAACGCAGCTCCGCCCGATGGTTCGTCCGTGGCCATTTTATTGGTAATTTGCAGCAGTGTGGTTGTGCACTACGACGCCTTAGATTGCCTTCTTTTGCGTCATCACACTGTATTTGTATTCTGTAACAGCTGCAATTCACATATACACCCCCTTTTTACTACCCACATTCACGTCGGCATCAACGGATGCCGCACCAGAGATCTATATATTATCTCTGGCCGCACCAGCCAGCCTGTCTGCCCTGCGCAGGCTGCGCTCATGCATATCCCAACACTGCGCATGCGTCATCTTCGCATTCCCGCAAGAGCATATTTTCACTGTCGTTCAAACGACAGAAAATGGTATATTCCCGGTTTGCGTAATCACGACATACTTCCGTAATCGTTCCATACACAGTTGCGTACTAGATGTTTTTCCCAGCATAGCTCCCTTACGATTGTTAGTGCAGCACATTTGAAAGATTTTTAAGTACGTCACCAGATTTTTCCCTAAGGCCTCGGTTCCATTGAATTTGCTGGGCCTTTTTTTCTGATGTACGCGAGGTCAATGAGTAATATTCCACGGTCTATAACTTCAAAACTTTATAGTCCTGTTGTCTATTCCCTTGTGAAACATATAAAGCAACGATTCTATGCTTTTAAACATAGGTCTTTCCATTTGAAAATTCAGTTCCATCCTCCACAGAAGTATTCCATATTGAATTTCATATAGTGCTCCGTCCCCTGCCCACAAAAATCAGAATACGGACGACGGCGCTCTTTCCTGCTTTTGCTGCAAACGCTACTAACGGCAAGGTTTGTTCCTCAATATTGAGCGCAAGCTCAGTGGCGGCGGAAGGGGGGGGGGGGGGGGGGGGGGGGGGGCTGGGGGGTCTCGAGCACCCCCAATATTGGCAACGGGGGGGGGGGGGGGCTCAGCCCCTCCTATCCTAACAACAGGTAGTGCATTTAATTAATCGATAATTCATTAATCAATGACCAGTCGGCAGCGGATCAACTATAGCATAGCCAAAAAACATATTCATATCCAGAACAGTAGCTAGCTCATTGACACTTTTGGTGTTATATCAGGCAGCTGTTAATGTTGTAGTCATTTGTCACGTGCTCGAAATGTATTCATGAAATAATTATCTTTGTGTTTATAGCCCCCCCCCCCCCCCCCCAATCAAAAATGTCTTCCGCCGCCACTGAAGCTCATTTATATATGCATAGACTACTGCATAGCAAAGTGGTCACGAAGTAGTAGCTAGCTTATTCAGCCGGTATCTAAGACACTTATTCACAGCTGCTTGCTATTGGTTATATAGTGCCGGAGCACTACACGCCTCGGTACCTACAGCTATAATCTTGAGCACTAGCAGTGTCATAAGTATATATAGCCATGCGTGTTGTTCTAATCAATGCACACGGGGGGGCTGTTGTTTTAATTGTTCTGTCGCGTTTTGCTGTACACGAGTTGACCCATTTTTCACCAACCTTTCTCTTTAAGTTACATTACTTATACGTATGATCAATCGATCGAATATTTTTGCTCCCACAGCATTATAGGCACACTTGACGCCACAATCGTCTGCAATGAATTGCCACCACAAGCACAGGTAATAAAAATAAGTAATAAATGCAAGGGTCATAAATGTAGTTTAATGATAGCCACTACTTCAGGCTCTGGCTGTCACTGATAATCTGATCTATGGATCAGCCCTACTACAATATAGATAGACTACTTTGGCTTGAATTAAGGGAGGGTGTAAGACGTAATATGGAAGTGATGTGAAGAGACTTCAGTCTCTCAGTCTGCCCCAAAATTAAATTAATTATGATTAGTAATACATTATACACTTGTGGCTGAGCCACTTTGGAGTGCTCCCAAACCAACTCCATTTGGGTTCACATGGAATAGTTCACATGATTATCACATATTGGTCCTTTAGGATTGCTCCCACTTAGCCACATAACCCTGTACTCAATCGTAAGGGTGTGCATAGGTACACAAACAAAGCTGCAATCAGAAAATGTGTGATCTAGTTTTTCCAATTGAAACAGTGTAATGGAGCCATGTGCAGCATTGGTGCAATGTTATGGGCAGTGGGCAAGTCCTAGTTAGCTAAGGGATAGTGATTTGTACAAAACATGTAGCTAAATCATGAACCTCTAATCAAAATCATGACATTACCATAAAAAGAGTTTGGTAGCCTTTGATCATATGTGCTATACTTAATAAGGGTGCAGCCCCCTCCCTAAATCATGCGGTGTCAAGTTGATGTTATCTTTTCATTTATAAATAGTTTGGACACACCTGAGGAATCAAACCCTCCCAATATTAAACAAATAAATACACTGGCCACTAAAAATATAGCTTTGCTTCTTATCTCAAAATAAACTTGAATTTGTAGGGGTTGGATTTATAAGGCATGGCTGTGTGGTGTGTGTATGTGTTTGTGAATTGTGTTAATGTGAGGTATGTGTGGCTATATGTGAATCTCCATTGCCCATTACTCCCTCTCTCTTTCCCTGTTATCTATCTCTATGCAGATGAGAGATTGAGTGAGCTGGAAAGGTACATTATTCAACAGTGAAAAACGTGTGGCACGAGAACATATATATAGTAATAAGGCTGTTCTTTGTGCATGTGTATTTTGGTATGTGTGTATTTTGGTGCATGTGTGTGTATGTGTGTGTGTGTGTGTGCATGGGTTTGTGTGCGTTTCTTTGTGTATGTGTGTGTATGTATTGGTGTTTGTGTGTGTGTGGCATGTGTGTTTTAATGTGTGAAGTAATACTCCTTGTGTCACTTGCTTAGGTAGTGCTTTTTTAACCTTAAGTATCATTTTTAAAGATATCATTTGGAGGACTGGTTACAAATGTATGTGAAGGACATAAAGATTGGCACACATCATGGCTATGTATTAAAAGTTACTTCTGGTTATGTGAATGAACAAGGACGAGGTGTAGTGCTATGGCACAGAATTCAACATTAGTGGTTACAAATAGCATAGTTACTATAATTACGTGTATATCAAGCTGTAACCTAGCATATTTCTAACTTTGAAGTATATGGGACGTTGTGTGACAAAACCAGGTTTGTGGTATATAAAATAAAACGACTATGAACTAGCATCAATTTCAAACCCACATATCTTCCAAGCTAAACAACCCATGTCCTTCCTATTGCCACATATATTTAACTCTATTGTTATACACTATGAACCCTTTACACTCGTCCATACTAACGTTCGGTACCCTTCAGGGTTAAGAACGTGTAAAACCTAACAAATGAGTCCTGTTGCTATCGGATTCTACAGATCGTTGAATTTACTTAATCAATAATCAAGATATTGATGATCAATGTGAGAGCAATTTTCCTGGTCTTTTAGTGCCATTCTTTATTTTAGAAGAGATTCTATTTACCTGTGAATATTAATAAGCATCAAAAGACATATGCTCCCTAATGAAAGTTACCGCACTTATAAGGTCCACGATATTTTTATAATGGGACTATGGTATAGGGCTTTCCAGTTGGTTTTAATTTTAGAGCTCACGGTGCTACAAAATATTTTAGTACTGGTATTGCTACTCCAATTATTACTCAAATTCGCTGCACTGTGTGGGCAGACTGGCGATAATCCATCACACTATCGCAATAGGCGTGCATGCACCCATGCGTGTGATGTAGGTACAGGCTGTAAATACTGGACTGGGGGTGTGATGTATGTACTGTTGTATGTACTGGACTGTTGTTTTGAATGTATACTAGACTGGTATATGTTGCATGTACTGGACTTGTGTTGTATGTACTGGATTGGTGTGTTGTGTGTACTGGACTTGTATTGCATGTACTGGACTGGTGTGTTGTATGTACTGGACTGGTGTGTTGTATGTACTGGACTGGTGTGTTGCATGTACTGGACTGGTGTGTTGTATGTTGTGGACTAGTTGTGATGTATTTTGTTGACTGGTGTGATGTACTACATGGGACTGATGTTATGGACTAGTTGTATGTACTGGACTGATGTGTTATACATGTGCATACGGACTAGTGTGTTGCATGTACTGGACTGGTGTGTTGTATGTACTGGATTGCATGTGGCGCTGCCCCAGGCCACTGTGATCCAGAAACCTACTTCAAATGATACCAAGTGCTGTGATCTCAGGCAAGTGTGTCTCACTAGTTCCTGAGTCCTACATACAGTACAGAGGCATTAGCTATTAGCCAGCCTATCTGCTTGCCACCTCCTCACATTTCTGGGAGACTTTTTATTTGGTCATTGCAAACATCCTGTTTGTGTTTGTGTGTGCAAGCTACATGTATGTGTATGTGTGTGTGTGTTTATTTTTTTTTTGTATGCACATGGTTCATTTCTAAGGTTCCATGTCTTTTTACTGGAAGATTGTAAGGACTGGGCCACTGGAAAGTTTATATGCTGAGCTATTCACTGGTTTCATATATTCCAGTGGCTCAAGGCTTCAGAACTGGGGGGGAGGGGGGGGGGGGGGGGGCCAGATCTTACCGAGGGTGATGTATACTGGTGTCTAGTACTTCCCACCACCACCCTCCCTCTTTAGTAAAGGTGCAGGGGCAATGCTTCACCCCTTCCCTCCCCCCTCATGCAACACACCAGTCAAGTACATACAACAGTACATACTATATACCAGTCCAATAGTACATACAACACACCTGTCCAGTTCAACACACCCAGTCCAGTAAATACAATACACCAAACCAGTACATACATTCGACCACCTGTCCAGTATATACAATACTTCAGTCCTGTACACCTGAACATACATCACACATGCATGTGTGCGCTTGAGTGTAGACCTATGGCGATGGTGTGATGGATTATCACCGTCCTGCCCACACAGCGAACTTGAGTCCACGGCACCATAAGCTCTAATCAAAAATCCACTGGAAAACCAGGTCATATCAGCGGACCTAATAAGTGTGGTAACTTTAGTTGAGCACAAGTTTATCCCAAAACACCCTCCGTACTCATGAGCTTCTAGGCCTAGTATAATGGTGGCACACGTCTTTCAGATAGTTCAGGGCGTGATGTTCAGTACTCAATAGCCTAGAGTCAAGATGATAAAATATCTTTTGCAAGTAAGGATTTTCATTACGTCTTTTTATGGATGATTAGTATACATCATGGCTCGGGTGATTTATGGAATCTCACTCGGGTGAATGGAATCTCTTCTAAAATGAACAATGGCACGAAATGACTGGAAAAATTGCTTTCACTTTGATCATCAATATCTATATTCAATGATCTGCAGGATCTGATAGCAACTGGATTCCTTCGGGTATGTTGCAATTTTGACTCTGGAGAGACACTCCTTTATGCATTCTTAACCCTGAAGGTTGGTATGGGCAAGTGTAAAAGGACTCATAGTGTGTAAAATTAAATACCGATGCTGAACTGAACTGATGTGGCAATAAGTCGAAGGACGTGTCATTGAGCTTGGAAGATATGTGGCTTTGAAATTGATGCTAGTTTATTGTCGTTTTATTTTATACATGCATACCACAAGCCTTCATGGTTTGCATAAATTACGTTACTCAAAAAGGGGGGGGGGGGGGGGGGGGGGTTAGGATGGCGTGATGTCACATTTTTAAATTTAAAATTCATTGTCGTGGGTAACATCGTTCTATGATATGGTGACTGTGTATTTTACTGTTACAACTGTTATTGTGCAGCGTGAACAGGCGCACAAATAAGGCCCTGTAGAAGGCTCCATTATACTGATCGGGCCGAAGATGCATGATCCGCACTCGATAACTGTTTCCATTAAATTTTGGTTGCATTGACGGCACGAAACTTCTAATACGCACGCTTAAAGCTTATTCGTGGGGGGGGGGGGGGGGGGGGAGGAATTATTGTGACGGTCTGTGATGGAGGAGGGGGGGGGGGATCCAAAACAGTATTAATTTATGTGACGTAATTTATGAATGGTCCCATACTCTTCTGAAGAAATTTCTGTTTGCATATCCACGAAATGTGTTGTTATCAACCGTGTATTTACAATACAATTGTAAACAATAACATGTTATGCACGCATGCATAGCATGTTATAGTTTACAATATGTTTATGCACTACACTGATGCTGCCACAATATTATCATTGAAGACCAACATGTACATATATCAGACAAACAGTGTCAGATCAATCAAACCTTTCCATTAAGAAAAAATGAGAAATGAATTACATTATACAATCGCTTCCATACATAGCCTACACACATGTGTTGTCCGAATCTGATTGTAGTCTTTTATAAGATGGAATATTCGATTGTAAACAAAGCGGGTTCAAAGTGACAGAAAGAAAGAGGTAGGGTATAATGGTGTGTCCGTGTGTCAGTGTTGAATCGGTGAATGGTTGTGTGTAAGCTAGAATGGAACGGTGGTACCTAAAAGAGAGAAAGATCACGGGTGGAAATAATGCACCTATCAATGTCAACCCCGTCCCTCCCTACCTAACGCGAGAATATTAATTTTATACACGCACGCGTATAAATTTACCAAATCCCCTCTTATCTCCCCATACGGCAGTATGGTAGATGGGTGCTGGATGTAAAAATTTGAAGATGTTTGTGTGCGTACATCTGCACAGCGCCGAGGGTTATTATCTTTTTACCGATCAAATGATTTAAAGCCTATGATCGGTCTGAATAGTAAAGCTTTTTTCCAGAAGATAAACTCATGATGGAATATGTATTGTAATGGAATGCTGCAAGAAAATTGTGCGAAGAGAAATTGCACTGCACTGGTTGGGACTTGTTACCTGCAAAATATATACATGTACAGTGCATGTGCATGTAGCTGTTGCCTTGATCACAATCACACAACATTCAGACCTGTCTTTTCAATAAAATGCATATGCAATTACTGTGGCTTCTAATAAAAGTCAAGCTTCTTATTGAGAAACTGTGTACTATACATTTAACTCATGTGTGTATTACCTTGTATTATTTATCCCAGGTTTAACTCCAATTACACGTACTCATTGATTGGTGCTAACATAAAATTCTATGCTGCGGATTTTACAGGATTAATGGCATTGAACAATATGTGTAATATGAAAGCAGCAGGTGAATCATACATGGCAGGTAAGTAATGAGTACTAAACCATTTCTTACTCATCTCATGCAGGTGTTATGGTAGTGAATGCTAATTTGTTGCAGATAATGAGAATGGGATGCGTGGCAATGGCAATAAGCAGGCTTTGGCGTCCCAATGTCCTGAAGTGAACATCAGCATAAGATTTACCATCAGGAATGATATACTAACAGATCCTGAAATTAAGCAAATAAAGATTAGTTTTTACACCAAACAGATATTTCTGCCAGGGAGGGGGAGGGGGAGGGGGAGGGGAGGGGGAGGGGGAGGGGGAGGGGGAGGGGGAGGGGGAGGGGGAGGGGGAGGGGGGAGGGGGAGGGGGAGGGAGAGGGGGAGGAGGGGGAGGGGGAGAAGGGGGAGGGGGAGGGGGAGGAGGGGGAGGGGGAGGGGGAGGGGGAGAATGGTGGGGAGGGGGGCAAGTATTGTGTGCATGTACAGAACATCTTGACAATCAATTTTTTTAAAGCACTTTCAGTTTATGCTAAAGTACAGTTAAACAGTTGAACACATGATGATTACATGGTGACCTTTAAACTGCAACAGCAGGTGGTGTACATGATACATGTAGGGGACTAAATGTGTGGCAGATGTATGTGAATCTGATCACTGGTATCATGGAAGCCATTCATGACATTTGTGTTGTTCAATGTGATTTCAGGACATGTCAGTTCATTGGTCAAATGCATGATTTGTATTTAAGCAGCATGCATGTATTGATATTATCTGTTACTAACTGAACAATCAACATGATTATGTAGTGCGGACCACCATTATTCAAAGATCTGTTACAAGAGGATAGAACTGTTAGGGAGTAGATGATGGAACAGTACATGTAAGGGAGTGGATGGCAGAACAGTAAGGGAAGGTGACCATAACATTCAAATCACGTTTCCAAGTCTGATGTCTTTCACACATGTACAACAAAATATCACGCTCAAAATCTGAATTTGGGAAAGATTTGATGTACTATCTGCCTATCTGTTCACTCTCCATTCATACCTTCATTGCTGCACTTGCATAAAGCAGTAGAGGCTGCATGAGGGCTCTCTGTTCTGCCCAATATGCTGGGTTTTGTTTTTCCCTTTATTATTAGCAACACAATGTACAATATTGTCAAAGAGCATGTTTATGGGGGGGTGTTGTGCAGGAATGCGTAGTGTATTATTTTTATCTGTTGTGTACAGAACAGATGTCATCACATCAAATTGCATTCTGCAGGTTCATGTAAAATTGTATATCTTCACCAAGTACATGTACATCTACTGTAGTGCTAAAAGTCTATGTCCCAATTACAAAGTGAACTTTATTTTGTATCTAAATAAATGAATATCACAATGCTTACTTTAATTCCAGATTTCTATTATTTTTCTTTCTGTACAGCCATCGTCATGTACCAGGAAACAGAACAATATTCTTAGACTGCACTTATATGTATGGATGATGTTGCTTTTGCAGTTACTGACTACCAGTAAGATATTTTTGTTGTACAAAGACTGTATGCTCTTTCAATACTGTTTGCAGCTAGTGCATTACTTTTGTTTGTATCGTTCTGTGTTTAACTAATGGATACTAGAGCCCAAGACTAATCAAATAATCAGATGCAAGTCATTTTAAAGGGTGATACTAGATAATGTATGTTTTGAATTTGTACTCTTGTGTACACCTATGTACATGCATCATGATGTATATTAAGACAAGTGTAGCGCATTACTTTACATGTTATATACATGTATGTACATCAGGTGCTTTTGGAATTGAAATTACACCTTCAAAAGATCAAGTGCATGTAGCATTTGAGAGTGTGAGTGGAATCAGTACATTCACGTGTTCTGGAAATGGAGCCCGTGTTGTGTGGAGTGTGAATGGATGTGATGCTACTGCACCACATGTGCTCAATAAAGGAATAAGTGTACTACCTACAGTGGTGTCACCAGATGGTCGTAATGTCACAGCTCGGCTCTTGGTTCCAACCATCAAATCTAATAACAACACTTCTGTGGAATGCACACTGTTGGATGCATCATTAGGAAACCCTCAGTCAGCTGGTCCAGTGATACTCCTCATTCAAGGTATAATTAAAGTATTCTTAGCAATCTCCATGTACAGTGTAAGTAGGAAATGTGCCGAAATGTGTTTTGTATGTTCAGTGCTCTTTGTATAACTTTGGGATAGATGTTAGGTTCACTTCAACTATTTATGTTACTTACCGTGTGCAAGTACAGTCCCTTGTACTCCTCAATTTGATTTGCTTTTACAAGATGTTAGATTTCTATCAGTTGTATTGATCATAAAGGAATTGTACAATACATTTACTTCAGGTATATTGTATTTTCATTCCTGTACTTTTGTGCCAATTGTTATTTCAATGTCTTGTTTGAACTAACCTACACTCTAACCAAGGGAAACTCTCACCTCGTCATGAGTTTTATACATGTCGTGTCATACCTACGCCTAAACATGTTGTTTCCATTCATAATCTTGTCACCTTTGAATCCTATCACAATGGTGTTGACCTGTTCCCTTTTGTGTTCCTATAAGTAGGCAGTACAAGTGCATTCATAGTGTCATTATTTGCCTGTTCTGTGGATCCAGCCCTTACATTTGCATCTGATAGATGAGTTTAGCGGAGATGTGATGGTCAGATCAATAGCACTTGGTCATCTCATTTCCTGGCTAGGGACCAGAATGTCAGCAGGGCACAAGTAGTTAAAACTGAATGCATCTCAAGACGACGGCTGTGGCATTGTCTCTCACCAGATGGAGGTTCAGCCTCCTATATATTTCGGATAGTATTGCTGACTTGGGCCTGTATGTTAGGGTAGTGAGCTGATAAACAAGCTTCCTATCCCCATGCACCGAAAGTCTCAGTGACCAGGGGAACACACAACAAGCCTACTTCATTGTATTTGGCATCATTTGCCCGGTGTTTTCTGTCTTCAGTGGCTGAAGCTGCAGACAACTCCGGCTCCATCAAGGTAAGTGTATTGAGTGGATAAGTCACCGAGATATCAATAGCAGCTCTCCTGCCTGTAGCCCAGTTGGTCAACGAGAGGTCAGAGGGTGGGTGTGGCTACAGTCAGCAGTGAGGTCATTGCCAACTTCTTGAAGGGCTGAGATAAGGGAATTGATCTGCAGTGCCTCATAGGTGAAACAGCAGAATTAAAACTGCAACTACAAAACAGAGATGATATAGGTCTGGAACCAAACTCAGACAAGCAAATAGAGGCTACATATGCTGCAGGTACATGATGTGTGGAGAGTGGAGACTGAACTAAGGCCTAGCCTGCCAGCATCTGATGGCAGTAAAAACATCAACGTGCATCTTGAAGATGGATAAGCCTGCAGAAATCACCACACAGACAGAACAGGGTAATTAAGGGCAAGCTGAGGATTAACCAAACCAACTTCCTCTGGTCTTGAAAGTAGGCTCTTGGCTTCAGACCATTTGTGACTGAAAACTGATGGCAAAACTCAGCATCTCCTATCAGAGAACCCAGGATGTCCATGTAGGATTGTTGGACAATTAATGACAAGGGAATGGTTGTTAAACACCTCACACTTATGGATGCTAACATGGAGGCTGAGTGGTGGTGGAGTCTCAGAAGCTCACAGATGGCTTTGGACCTGCCAGAACACCATCGCCCAAGTACCAGGCATGGAAATTGATGCCAGCACAAATGTCTCTGTTTTAAATGGCTGCCACCAGGATGTTTAAGACCAACAAGAAAAAGATAAGACCAAGGGATCACCTTGCTGAATACCCAGCTCTAAGATAAGGCACCCTAATGATGCCAGAGGAATGGGTGATGGCCATAACACCAGCTAGTAGCTCTGGAAAGTGCTTAGTACACTTTGTCAAGGCTGCCTTGTGATTATTATTTTATTTTATTATTGGGCCTCTTTTCCCCAATTGCCGTACATTTCAACAGCAAGGGGAATACAGACCACCCCAACTCATGACACTTTTGGGTCATTGGAAGAGTGCTTCCAACATCTGCTGTGTAAGCTGCAACCCCTGCTGATTTACAGCATCACCCAAAGTGGCAGGTGTGAGGGGATAGGTAACTGTTAAATCATAAGGCCACGGGTTTTGCCCTTTCCCACCCATCAACAAGCACATTTGCTGGGAGGAGTTGCTGTTGACTCCTAAAAGGCCTCAGCCAGCCTCAACATAAATAGACAAGTGAGCATGATGACAGAACTCCATAACAATGTTTCACAGGTGATTGTGTCTGAAGACCACAACGCCACCATGTCTGCATGACACTGAGTGATGTCCACAGGATCCAAAGTGATGTCTGGGCAGAATGGGCACACTGATCACTACTGAGGAGCTCATACCCAGCCACCACTTCATTGAAGTGGAACTCAACTGGGTCAAGGTGTAAGCCTAACCCTACAGAAGGGACGACCGAAAGCCATGAACTAGCGTGAGGTGCTGAAGGAGAAAGAAACCTTGCCTTATTCGCTGGAGTGGAGGCCATCAACATTGACTGAAAAAGATGATCATCCAGCTTCTTAGACAAGGCATGCTGGGGGATAAAGTGGACTCGACTTCAGATGGGGACACAAGAGCATCGAACTTAGAAATGGCACTCACTACATGATGATTGCTAGCACTACCAAAGCCAGAGGAAGCCAGTGAAGAGATGAAAGAAGCATATGAGTGATGAGATAGAGATCGAAAGCCAAAGCTTCCAAAGCTGAGGCTAAGTTGTGCTTGTTGCCAGTGATCATCCCAAATATCAACTGCTATGCAAGTCTATCGAGAAGCAGTGTTTTACTTCCTCACTAAAGAGCTGCAGAGAATCATAAGAAAGGCTAGGAGGTGTGGTTCTTGCTAGATAAACTAGCTTACAGTAGCCGCCACATATTCGAAGGAGGGATGCTGCTATATGGAGATCAACTGCACCAATCTCTTCTAGGTCAGAAAGCAGGACCTTAGCATTTGAAGCAGGTATATAGTGGGAGCAATGCAGATAGTCACCATTGGTATCCCCAGGATGCTTAAGTTCCTCCGCGTTGTTACGTTGCCGTACACGGCAATTCATTACCGTACACGGCAATTTAAAATGACGGTCTTTCAGGAGTCATAACTATTCCTAAAATTAATCTAGCGCTAATCCCATTTGTTCGCTGAACTCCTTTTAACGTGACAAACTAGCGCAATTATAATCTTCCATTGTTTGGAACAATGAAGGGTTAAGGGTCAAGACTACAAATCTATCGCTAGCCATGTTTTTCGGGTTAGTAACTCATATACTCGCAGTACAATATAGCAGGAGCGAATAAAAGTGCGTGACAACTCATTGCTGACAATGTACACGAGCCATCAAATAGGTACATGTTTGTATTACGATTTCAGCTATGGCATATAAACGTTAACCCGTGTGTACATGTTTAGAGCTGAGGATCCTCACAGTGATAGTTTATGGCTCCTATCAGTCAGTATGAGGTTCACAGAATTCAGTTACGATAACAGTTGCCGTAGTCAAAGAAGAAACACCATTTGTAATTGCACGTGACCGCACGTACCCAGACCATACAATTACAATGGTGGACAATGGCGCAAAGGTGTTCGTGCTGGCTGAGAAGATACTAAGTGCGCAACAAGGGAATGCACTTTTAGGTAAATCCTGGAAAAAAGGCTACATTGCAAGGAAAGGTGCTCTCCAAAGTTGCTAACAAGCGAGCGCGATTAGTCAAGTTCCATTTGCTCAAGCAGCCAATCCCGGTTTCAACTCGCATTCTTAGCTTAGATGAAAACCTAGTTACTGTAAAGGGGAAGCGAAAGCTTGAGTCGAGTGCATTTGTTTTGTATTCTGTTTTTCTATGCCCTATAATTGCTTGTTACCGTGCACGGCAATAAATAGCGTTACCGTACACGGTAATTTCGCCGCAAACTGGAGGTTAATTTAGGTAAGATAGATGACTTCACTGCTGGCGAAAACAGATTGTTGCCCTGTGGGCTGAAGGCCTTGCATTTAGAAAAATTAATCAAAAGTCCCATATGAGGTCCCAGTTCAACAATTTATCTCAAGAGGTACATGTAAGTGAATAATTTTAACACAAAAATCCAAAACTGAGTGAATATTGTAGCCCAATTTACATGCAACTTACAACTAGTCAAATGTAGTGTAATGACTTACTATTTAAACTATAGTAAATATGAAATTCTTGTTTACTGTAGTGTAAGTAAATACCACACATTTGTATACCATTTACCTAGCATTTGCACTGCATTAACTAGAAATAAACTTCATGTAAATTCACTCTTCAATCAGTGCAATTAATTAACACAGTATTACAGTTATTCATCAAAGAGAGATTTGCAGTTTCACTAATGGATAATAAATACTTAAGAATTATTTGGATAGTCAGTATAGTAAATGAATGTGATACATGTATCCGGATGAATAAACAATTTTTAATCATTACAGGTATCTAACCAAGAACATTAAGGATCTAAATCTTAGAGCTTCATGTACAGCCATATTCTTTCCATGCATCTAAACAATGGCAAATTAAGAACCATCAATAAATGAAACTGAATTTGTTTCCAATAATACTAACATGAGTACTTGTACAGTAGGCCATGTACTTGGTTTAATATATGCATCTTCTCTCAAATGATGTATTCCATATGTCTACTGCTGCAGCTCTAAAGCTAACATTTATTTGTACTGAATTAATTAATTCCCCTAATGCTACTATACATGTATGTTCTTTAAAAGTGCAGCTACCAACACTCCATCTCGTGTATTCAGTGTACTATTATTAGTATTGCATCTGTTGTGCATTCCACCGTGAAGCACTTGCCAAACATCTCGTACACACATGTAGAGTGACATCACACACAAGAGTATTTTCTCTGTACATGTATGTGTAGGCACCAACTCAGTCATAATGTTCAATGAAATGAAAATGAAATTTCCAAGAACCCATAATTTTGTCCAACTCAAGCACCACTTGCCCACTTGTCCCATTAAAGAGAAGGAGGGGTACCAGTTGCAACAATTTGTGTGTGTGACAATTACAGGTGGCTGTTGGTTTATGAATAATATTTGTATTACATGTTGTAGTGTAGTTGAATTCGCAGCAATTGCGCTGTACTTAAAAACTGAAGTACAGAGTATTATTTCATGATGTGTTATTGGGTTGGACAATAATAGACCTCAGTTGGAAATTTAGCTTTTATTTAGTCACATTGAATGAATGGCAACACTATTTTTGATTTATGAAAGTCATAGACATGACTGTTGGTTTCATGACTGAGTTTTGTTGGAGTAATTATACATCGAAGTGACCGTAATGTTTAGAGTCTGATTATCTCAAGGCATTATTGAAATTAATGTGGTGTTTGAGATCTGATCTAGCAATCTACAGCAATATTTGAATGTGGTCATTGCCCTGTTGGCTGAAGTAGTGATTGAGTGATTTAGATCACAAAATACATGCACGCATGCACATTAGTAATGTAGGCTGTGCATAATTATGACATCAGGCAATCCTGATGTTGACTTCTGGCTATATGATGCTAAATTCTAATGCTGATATCTTGTTAACAGTAATGATATATAGATGCCATAATTTCCATCTAGGCATTTTGGGACCACCTGACCAACTAACAATAGATGTTGATTTCTCAAATATCTCTCTGAGATTGTTCTGGATTGCTCCACCATCATACATTTATGATGTATCTCCTGCTGCAATATTCCACTATGTTCTCTCCAACAATGTCAGCAATGTGCCTAAAATCATCAAAAGCTCATGTGCTCCTTCTATGCCCTGCAATACTTCACTTGATCTGAGTGATCCTTTGTTGCTAATGAGCCACAACACATCCATTCTGGAGTACAATGGTACAATGGAGTTCACATTTTATGCTGTTAATGGAGCAGGAAATGGAAATCAAACTACCTATGTTTTGAACATACATGTACTACAGGCAGTATCAGGTCAGCTACTATTTAATGCTCATTGTCAAGACAATATGTATATTAATGATTTAGCTACATTTTTTCTATTAAAAATTTGTCTTGGCATGAAGAATTAATATACGTCATCTGCAGCACAAAGTGCAAAGATGTTGTACATGTAGCATCCTAGTTCATACCTGGCATATACATGTGTATTACAAACAAGACTAATTAATAAAAGCCATTTATAGCAGTTCCATGAGTCCACAAATGAATGTGCTTACACATTCACACAGGGCTATATATTTAACCGGTAAACGGCCTAGATATTGACCGACTAGTTTAGCACCAAACCATATGATACCAGTCTGCAAAACTGGCATCAGAACATGCACTCACATACATCACATAATATCAACCCTTTCCTCACACTGATATGGACACATAGCTGCAGTATTATTTTACCACAATAAGTCATCGATATAAGTTCAATTCTAACATTAATATAATATCATTATCCCTGCTAGAAGGGTACAATCTCACTGAAATAATGCCAGAAATATCAGTATTATGGTGTGTATTAGCAGAACTGTGCAGTATGAAAATAGTACAAGTATGTCCCTAAACTACAGCATTTATCGTGAACATGAAAACACGTACAACTCCAAGAACAAGCTGGACCATATTAGCACCCTCATCACCCCAAAATGTATCCTTGAGTTCATCTAACAGCGGATCATTGCTAAGTTAGTATGTGTGCAAAATTGCTTGGGGGTGTGTAGATCAGTACAGTATTCTGCTTGCTAATTCAGTTTATGGATCAATCTGTGGAGCATCATTTGTCTTAATAGCCGGGACTGTGGTCCTTTCTGTGACATATGTGAAGTGTAAGCCTAAAGGTAACTGTCATGGTAATTGTGCACTGATGTTAAAAAATGTGAACTTTGTACCAGGGAATGTTATGAATATCCAAATGAACAGAAATGATGTCTATGATGAAATCAATAAAATGGCTCCTCCTCAAAAAAAGGAAATGGAAGCATGTCCTGCATATGGACTAGTACTGTAGTGTGTAATCAACACTGGAGAGAGGCTGCCACATTATTGAGTGTGCAACTTTGTATTAGATGCGAATGTATACTAGTGTATTTTAAGAGTTCATGCCAGCTTTAAAATGAACAATCAGCACCATGCAAAGTAATTTCAAATACTACGGCTAGAGTACCAGCGAAATGGGCCCCCCCGGCCCCAAAACGCTAGTGATTTGGACCCCTTCATGAGCCCCATTTCGCTAGGGTTTTGGGGCCCCAGGAGGGCCCCCTTTGCTAACATACAGTATACATAGCATATACATGCACCACTTTGCCGTCTGAAGCTTTCATGCATGATGTCATTCAGTCTGCATGAACAACGTAAGTACACACGCATGCGTGCCACCTGCACACTCTCTCTAGTTATCCAGCTGCTATGAGCGTTACAGGAGAGACTGTAGAGTGCGACGCGTCTGCTTCAAAGTACTCGTATAGCGCTATTTTTGAATATGTCACAAATGCGCTCTATCCGTCGGATGTGAGCAAGGAATACAAACGGGGACTTCGAAAGCGAGCTGCGTTTTTCAGTGTTGAAGCTGGCCATTTGTACTATTCTAGGAGAATTCTAGAACAAGGAGGCTTGTTGGATGATTTTGTAATCTATGCTGTTTTAATGCTTCTTCGAGATCAGTTTCCCACAATGTCTGGTTTTCAACCCACTGTGCTATGTCAGGTTAAAGGCTTCACACCAATGAATACAGATGGTATGTTGTAATTACATAATCATGGCTGCTTTACCATGCGCAATGTCTAGGCATACAGATTCATTACACTGACGAGGAGCATTGGGTTACAACAGCCTTAAGTGATGGCAGTGTCTTCCTTTATGACAGTCTTGTGGGTAATACAGAAACGTTACCGTTGAATCTAAAAGAGCAGTTTAGCACTGTGTACAAGTGTGCTGCAAATGACTCAGCCTTGATTGTCACACAATACCCAGTGCAGCAACAGTCAGGATCCACAGACTGTGGCCTCTTTAGTATTGCATTTGCTTACCGTGCTGCAATAGGAGACAACTTAAGGACTCTTATTTTTGATCAAGGCAGGATGCGTTCCCATCTGCTATCCTGTTTTAAACGAAGTGAACTAACACCATTTTCTCTAGCAACTACCACAACAGATACCATCAGGAGGTGTGCACTGAGGCATCATGTCATTATCCTTCACTGTACCTGCAAAATGCCTGAATCAGGCAAAATGATTCAGTGTGAAGTTTGCTACCAATGGTACCACTATGTATGTGCATCTATTAAAAGGGCACCAAAACGGTGGAAGTGTTTTTTGTGCTTGAAAGACAAATAGTTCTTTGGAAGACAACAAGTTTCTGAGTTGTGTCTTATATGCATATCAGTAAACTTGCCCTATTTCGTACTTGCTATCTAAAACTTCAATGGTTAACCTCAGGTACCGTTCGAAAATTACATGTAACTAGCTTCAAGACCCATGCACCCTATTCCCATGCACCCTATTCCCATGCACCCTATTCCCATGCACCCTATTCCCATGCACCCTATTCCCATGCACCCTATTTCTAGGTGTACAATATGAATTAATGTGGGGGCCCTATTTCACTAAGGGGGTACTGAATTGCTAGTGAAATGGGGCCTTGCGGGGGTCCCAATTCCCTAGCGCTATTAGGCCGGCCGGCCCCAAATCGCTAGGGAAATGGGGCCGGGGGGACCCATTTATAGGGGGGGCCTACATCGCTACGACACAGGTACCAGTCCACTGCTATAGTACTGGTACTGATATTTCAATGTCAATTTTCAGCAGTATCAGCACTAAGGAGGATTGATACAAGTTAATTTCAGTATGATACATTTACTGCTACCAGCACTTTAATGTCATGGTACAATTATCGTTGCAAGCTAGACCATTCTAAGGGTGATGATGATATGAATAAACAGAACTTACTGAAGCAACGACATGCAATAAATAGTATCAAGTACATTTGAGCCTTCTGGAATATATGCATGCATGTGTACTTTGATTAATAGACATTTTAATGACATTTTTGTAATGCGCAAAATATGCATAATATGAATGAATAATTTATCAATTGCCAGATGTATAAATAACAAGTCTAGAGTTTCTTAGCGAGAACATGGCATCCTCTACAAAACCAGTTTCATACTGAATCAAACACATGCGAAGTGTAAATCTGAAAAGATTTTGAAACTTAACTATTGGGTGCCTTATAGTGATTTGTATCAATCTCATGTATGTAGTTGGTTCACAACGTTGGTAACTCAATTTCACTGCATTCATCCACTATTACATTGTCAAGGCAAGGCTTCATTCTGCTTCTGCTCCTCATCCTACTTCATGGCTTTCGGTCGTCGCTTCTGTAGGGTTAGGCTTGCATCTTGACCCAGCTGAATTCTAAGCTGCAGTAAGGTAGTGATTGGGTATCAACTCTTCAGTGGGATCAGTGTGCCCATTCTGCCCACCCCAAAATGTATCCTGGAGTTCATATAACAGTGGATCATTGCTAAGTTAGTATGTGTGCAAAATTGCTTGGGGGTGTGTAGATCAGTGCAGTATTCTGCTTGCTAATTCAGTTTATGGATCAATCTGTGGAGCATCATTTGTCTTAATAGCCGGGACTGTGGTCTTTACTGTGACATATGTGAAGTGTAAGCCTAAAGGTAAATGTCATGGTAATTGTGCATTGATGTTAAAAAATGTGAACTTTGTATCCATACTACCAGGGAATGTTATGAACATCCAAATGAACAGAAATGATGTCTATGATGAAATCAATAAAATGGCTCCTCCCGTAAAGGAGGAAATGGAAGCATGTCCTGCATATGGACTAGTACTGTAGTGTGTAATCAACACTGAAGAGAGGCTGCCACATTATTGAGTGTGCAACTTTGTATTAGATGCAAATGTATACTAGTCTATTTTAACAGTTCGTGCCAGCTTTAAGATGAACAAACAACACCATTCAAAGTAATTAAAATGACTATGGCTAGAGTACCCGGTACCATTTCTGAATAATTCACTGCTATAGTACTGATACTGATATTTCTAATTCAATTTTCAGCAGTATCAGCACTAAGGAGGATTCATACAAGTTAATTTCAGTATGATACATTTACTGCTACCAGCGCTATAATATCATGGTACAATTATCCTTGCAAGCTAGACCATTCTAAGGATGATGATGATATGCATAAACTGAACTTACTGAAGCAATGACATGGAATATATAGTACCAAGTACATTTGAGCCTTCTGGAATATGCATTATACATGCATGTGTACTTTGATTAATGGACTTTTTAATGTAATTTTTGTAATGTGCAAATATCCAAAGGAATATGCATAATAAGTTGTCTATTGCCAGATGTATAAATAACAGATCTAGAGTTACTTAGCGAGAACATGGTATCCTCTACAAAACCAGTTTTGTACTGAGTCAAACACATGTGAATTGTAAATCTAACGATTTTGAAACTTAATGTGTAAAAACTGAAATATTAACCTAGGGTATCACAAAGGTCTTGACTTATGGGCGCTTTACAGTGATTTGTATCCATCTCATGTATGTAGTTGGTTCACAACATTGGTAACCCAATTTCACTGCTATTACAATGTCAAAGCAAGGCTTCATTCTGCTTCAGCTCCTCATGCTAGTTCACGTTTTTATCAAAAGAGATATTCATGCTTAATCCTGCCACTTTTCGCTGCATTATGAATATGTGGAATTTCTGAAGGTGTTTTTCTCAATAGGGGCGGTGAAATGTCTGAGTATTAAAGCTGCATGAGATATTTATGGAACATTTGTAAATGCCTGGCTAATGATGTAACCGAATTATTCCTATCCAGTTGCAACGGTCCGTACATACTTGTATCAAACGGCTGTAATTATTATTTATTTCTGGATGTGGCTAGCAGATATGTACCAGAAGTCGAGATTCCGAGAGCTCTGTCTGATTTGAGTTGCAACCATATACTCTTTTGGGCACTGTCTAATGCAGCCAAGGGCTGTGCTGCTAGGTTGAATTAGTTTGCTCCTCCCAGTGAGGAGCTACATGTAGTGCCTGCATGAGCGCGTGATACATGCCCTTGCTTCGGATAGAACTCCATTAGTCACTTATAATTATATTTTAATTACTCCTCTGTATCGGTAAGAAGATAGATAAAGCTAAACTTCTGGCTACTTACGAGATACATTCGGTAACCAATTTATTAATTACAACAATGAAAAACAAACATGATCTCTGAAACAGAATTTTTTAAAAATGTATAAGCAATTAGAGTTCCTTATTGTTTCACTCTCTACTGTATCTTTTACAGATGCCAATAATCTTTGTGTCCAGTGGATTTTTTACAACGGACAGAAACAATATTCTACCCGCACGTGACCATAGCCACCACCAGGTATGTGCTAAAATAACTATATGCACTCTCTGTTTCTGGTCATGCGTTGGTACAAATGTGTACCATGAGCTGATCAACTCCGCGCGCCCTTCATTTGCAAGGCATTGATGCGGTTTGGTCAGGCGATTCGTGCCAATCGGATCGATACCGGTTACCTATCCCGAGATCTACGCCGCGTGCTTGGCTCTATGGGAATTGCGTAGATACAGGCTTGTCGAGATAAGAGACACCCTAGAGTGACTTCTTAAAATATCGTACTGGTGCCTGCCTGATTTTAGTAACCTGTAATTTACGTAACCCGCTAATTTAGTTCTACTACTGTACTTCGATTCGGTCGTACACTCGTACGTGTACGTCTTGCATGATTGACTTGCATCGATCAACCCCGTACTGTTTATATTTCTTCAGGCGATATACCAAGTGAACGCAAAATAAAATTGCCAAATGTAATTTAGAGTAGCTCTGCAAACTATGTAAATTGCACGCATGTAATGTACTCATAGCACAACAATTTTCAAGTGATCTGAGGTGCAGAAGTAAACTGATATGCCTATAGCAAATAATTTACTCCGCTTGCCTTGTTAAATTGAAATTAAGCGTCCTGTGTTACATGTAGTTAAGTAAGGAAAGTAAATAAATGGACTTACAGTTTTGGATAGCAAAGACGAGATGCAAGTCTGATAAACACTGTTTGAGCTTCTATGCCCCATGCCTAGAAGACTCCAACATAAGAGGGATGGACACCCACCCCAACTCAGTGCACTCTGCATCATTGGCAGTGTGCTTTCTCAGCTCAGCTGCATCTGATGATGCACCTGCTGTTGCTCCCACTGCAGACAAACCATTTGAGTTTGGCGGTGAGACAACACAGATATCAAAGGCAGCTGGGTTTCGTCCATCCCAGTCAGTCATATCTGCCGGTCCTGACTGGGATAGGTCTGTGCTGACTCCGCACCTGCTTAAGTCCACCTATTACATGAAATTTTGAAAGATGCCGGTCCGTACATTAATTTATACGTACATATTACACATCTGTATGTTGGCGATCTGTACGTGTATCGATCAGTTGTGACGTCGCGTAAATTTTTCGAGGCTCAGTGTCAGCTGTTAGTATATTACCTTCACCTTGAGTACCTATCCTTTGTAAAAAGGTCCAGCATAACGTACATGGGAAGACTAATTCCAAAAAGTATTTCAAGTTAGACAGTAGTTTGCCATTAATGCATACCAAGATATCACCATAACATGTTGATGTTACAATGCTCTAATAACTCCCCTAATATAATTTCTGAGCACTACAAGCTACCGCGAGTTACAAGGCATTTCAGGATACAGTACAGTTGTTTTTGTTAGGATGCTACCACAAAATATTTAGCAAATATGCTTGAAGTGTCAAAGTATAGGTTAGTCTATTTTACTGTGGCATTCCATCCAGCTTTACCATGGCATAACATGTACCAGGAGGTAGTCCCTATGCTTTTGCACTGTCCTATGTCCAATTTAGAAAATGTTTAAATTTCTTGGTCAGTCATTATTGGAATAATCAATGCAAACACATGAAATTAGAAGGCACGAAGTATACATTCAATGAGTGGGCGGGCTGAACATTACTGCAATGTTTTAATACAAAATCATTTTTAGCAACATGGATGAGAATACGTTCACATAAAAGGAGGAAAACATATTATCTTTAACAAGAAATATCAGTGCATTTCTTTATACATTTTTGATGTAAGTAACTGAATTTTGACTCGCACTTTATGTAACAAACCCTATTCTATACGTGGTTCTGTTTATTACCTGGAGATGGGATATGGTTATGGATGTAAACATAGTTTCAGATCCTTTGGGAAATATTTTCATATACATGTACCTAAGTGTTGCAGAAATAACTGTTGACATCAGATATGAAGTGGAATTATACAAGCAGTTCTGAGAACAGTTTGTTGCCTCACCATGGAGGGAGATTTTGTATACTCAAAACAATTGTGGCAACATGTTATGCCCCTGTCTGATACTTCAGTCTATCTCAACCACAACCTTTAGTACAATACACTGCTGGAATTGATTAACTATGGACATGTTACATGAAAAAGTTGCTTTTATTAAGCTCCATTTGGAAACCGTACATATTTGTGCATAAAGCTGGCTAGTTCAATATACAGCTTAAACATGTAGTGCTATGATTGGTTGATAACTTAACTCTTGAACCATATCAGGTTAAAAAGCAGCACAATGATAATGCACATATTAGAAGTGATGCATATATTCGATTAAATGAGGTAATGTACTAGGTTAATTTAGGTGCTCCTATATCAGCTTGGCTATTATATGATTCACATGCAACTTATACATGTATATGATGCAAAAACTGCTTCTTAGGAAAATTGATTTGCCTCACCATCGTGCATAATCTCTTCTATCATGTAGAACAATGTCAGCTGGTAGTGGAAACAACTTGATAAAAGATTTGAATAACTGCTTTCATTTTAGTCTTTCTGATAACTGGTGCAGCTGCCGAAGTTGGTGTATGTGCAATATTCAGACTAGTTATTATAGGATGGTTTGTACTTGTATGTCAAACTTGCAACCTGTGATTGTGTGAATCGATCATGTTAACATACTATGATGGTACAAATGCAACATTCGTCCTTCAATAAAACACTTAGGTCTTTACAGATATAAGAAGTGCTGATTTACTTGCCATTCGATATTTTCTACATTGTAATGAAGAAGTGTGTCCTAATATAAAAATTGGTTGTGCAATTTCTATATCCATATCAGAACATATGACATGAGAATGTTGTCTCGTCGTGTGTACCTAATTTGAAGTGATTTTAATGCTCCTACCTGAAGATGTGGCAGCTTTGAGCCTCATGGTTCATTGGTGTATCGGACCATAGAGATGGATGGAAACAGATCACGTGCCCCATACATTCTAATAACAGTCTGCCATCAAAATTAAATTGAATAGCACCTTGCTTTTTTGGCTGGAAATTATTTGTATACTGCCGATTACGTTGTCAGCACTATGGTGCAGAAAGAATTCACTCAAAACAAAATAACTGGTTCCTGATTTGGAATCCCTACCTGCCACATGCTACCTGTAGCTGCTTTCTCAGTAACAACGATATAACTGTTTGTGTGTAGTCCTTTTGCCAACCCTTATTGAATCTCTATGTGATATCAATCATTGCAGGAAAACATGCATTACTTACCCCTTTACATTTCCCTTAATTTCACAGTCATTGATGTGTGTCAGAATACTGAACACTCTCCTCCTGAGCTACCCACTATGTGTAACAATACTTCTGCAGTTCATGGCAGCTAGTAAGAGTTTACTACTACCTTATTGTGATGTGCGAAGTTGTTGTAATGCATATAGTATACTTTAACATTTTTAATCATAGGCAACTTTATTAACATGACATATCTGGGATTTGTAACTGGTTTACTATTGTATTTGCTGTTATAAAAATCAACGTTGTTAACATTTTTACACTGTTGCTTTGAAACAAACAGGTTTCCTTCTTATTGTTGAGGGCATATCAATATTTCTGACTATAGATAATTCACTCACTTTTATTTGTAACATCAGATGCTGTTGGTATTGAACTCACACCTTCAAAAGATCAAGTGTATGTAGCATTTGAGAATGTTAGTGGAATCTGTACATTCACCTGTTTTGGAATTGGAGCCCATGTTGTGTGGACTGTGGATGCTACTACACCCTATGTGGTGAATAAAGGAATAAGTGTACTAACTTCACCAGATGACCGTAATATCACATCTCGGCTCTCGGTTCCAACCATCAAATCTAATGACAACACTTCTGTTGTCTGCACACTGTTGGATGCATTATATAGAAACCCTCAGTCAGCTGGTCCAGTGATACTCCTCATTCAAGGTATGATTAAACTATTCTTAGCAAACTCTATGTACATGCATGTGCACAAGTGTTTGTTGGATTTGCATCGGCTGTATGTGTTCTTCGTCTAGAACAAGTGCGCTAATTTATTTTTGTTTCAGGTTTACTTCAACTACATTAATTACCTTGTACAACAATAGTACTATATCATCGTGCTCCATAAATAAACGTATACCTTTCTGATACAGTTGTATGATTTGGTGCAGTTATAATTTGGATTCTGTAATAAAGAAAATTTTTGAAACCTAATATGTAACAAATGGTCAATATGATGGTTTTTTTCTATTGAAAGGATATAAAATTGTCTAACTTATAGAATGGTTATACATGTATATTGGATAGAAAGTTGGAATCTCTAACCAAAATCATGAACAGTTTGCTCCAGTTAAGTTTGATTAATATCACCAAAGAGAGCTCAAGAGAATCAAGGACAGTAATACAGATTGAAATTTAATTTAATAATCATGATAAAATATCAGTGTTGATTAGTACTATAATTTTATGCAAGCGTGGATAGATCAAATCCTCCAACAATTGTAGATCTCTATAGGTCAAATTGTACAATGATACCATACACATCACTATTGGCCGGATAGAGTGTCCTTATATATGCCATACTCAGCAATGCCACTTTGTGGTACATGTATTTTCAAACTTACCCCTCAGGGTCTAAATTGCAAGCATAGTGGTGGTTGTTTCCAAAGCATGTGACAAAAAATACATTAATTCAATAATCTCTTCTCAGTGCTGCTCATCTTTACATCAAGTCAGATGGTAAAGATGTGGTGGGAATTTAATGATACCTTGGTAGCTTGGGATGCTACAACTCCATCTTACTATACTATTGCCTCAAGAGAAGCTGTGTTAGTAATGGCAGAGGCAGAAACACAAGAGACTACGACACTAACCTGGCTATAACTTACCAACTCTAGTGTTTGAGACACTGGGTGTTATTGGTCTTGCTTCAACAAACTGCTACCAGTAACCAAATTTGTAAGTATACTTCATGCAGAGACTGTCAGTGGCAAAACAGAAAGGCAATGTGTGCTGGGTCCCATTGGTCCTGCCCTCTATTGTAGATGGTCTGCAGGTTATCTCTTTTCAGATGACCATCTCGGTTGCAGCAACTGCTGCACTAGCTGTTTGGCTTACTTTATGATTTTTAAATGCTACAATACAGATAAATCAAGGGGGATGATTGTTTACCCAAATTCCTCATGAAATTGAAAATTATCAGGTCAAGCAATGTAAGAGAATTATTTTCGCATTGGAAATGGCATTCTAGTGGCTATGACTTGGTTATCAAGCCTCTGCCTCTTCTAATAATGATATAAAGATGTCTTCATCTCCATCTAGGCATATTGGGACCACCTGACCAACTCAACTTAGATGTCAATATCTCAAATAACAAGCTACTATTGTCTTGGATTGCACCAACATCTTATGATGTATCTCCTCTACCTGCAATACTTCACTATATTCTCTCCAACAATGTCAGCAATGTGTCTAAAATCATCAACAGCTCATGTGCTCCTTCTATGCCCTGCAATACTTCACTTGATCTGAGTGATCCTTTGTTGCTAATGAGCCACAACACATCCATTCTGGAATACAACGATACAACTGAGTTCACATATTATGCTGTTAATGGAGCAGGAAATGGAAATTCGACTACCTATATTTTAAACATGGTAAAGGCAGTATCAGGTCAGTTACATTAGTGTTTATTTCCAATGCCGAAATTGATGTACAGTAGCGATATTTCTTGTAACGTACATGTGACACATTAATTACTTTAATTGTCCACAAGTGCAAATAATAATTAGTATCATGTGTATGACAAACAAGACCAATTATTAGAAGCCAATCATGGCGTTTCAAGGAGCCCACAAAAGTTTATTATCTTGCATATGCAGACATGGGGCCAAGAGAAAACTGGTTTGGCAAGTCAATACCAGTCTGACTCGTATGAGAATATGCACTCAACACAACACCTAACTACTTATACTTGCACATACAGCTGTACATTACTCAGAACATGAACACTTTCTTCCTCACATTGATGCTGTAGCTGCAGTAATATTTTACCATGTATAAGGTCGACTGTACAAGTTCATTTGTCACATTGATATTTGCAGACATTACATTATCTGTCCAGAACGGTCTATGCTAAAAGTATTACAGACTGTACCATGCATACATAATCTCATGAATACCCAAAATATTATAATTATGGTGCTAGTTAATGTAACTGTGCACTAAGAAAAGTTTTAAAATGTATGTTGCCTAAACTACAGCCTTTATCGTGAACATGAAAACACATGCAACTCCAAGGACAAGCTGGACCATATTAGCACCCTCATCACCCCAAAATGCATCCTTGAGTTCATCTAACAGCGGATCATTGCTAAGTTAGTATGTGTGCAAAATTGCTTGGAGGTGTGTGGATCAGTGCAGTATTCTGCTTGCTAATTCAGTTTATGGATCAATCTGTGGAGCATCATTTGTCTTAATAGCCGGGACTGTGGTCCTTTCTGTGACATATGTGAAGTGTAAGTCTAAAGGTAAATGTCATGGTAATTGTGCATTGATGTTAAAAAATGTGAACTTTGTATCCATACTACCAGGGAATGTTATGAACATCCAAATGAACAGAAATGATGTCTATGATGAAATTAATAAAATGGCTCCTCCTAAAAAGAAGGAGATGGAAGCATGTCCTGCATATGGACTAGTACTGTAGTGTGTAATCAACACTGGAGAGAGTCTGCCACATTATTGAGTGTGCAACTTTGTATTAGATGCAGTACTATACTTGTCTTTTTTAAGAGTTCATGCCAGCTTTAAGATGAACAATCAGCACCATACAAAGTAATTTCAAATACTACGGCTAGAGTACCGGTACCAGTCCACTGCTATAGTACTGATACTGATATTTCAATGTCAGTTTTCAGCAGTATCAGCACGAAGGAGGATTCATATATACAAGTTAATTTCAGTATGATACATTTACTGATACCAGCGCTTTAATGTCATGGTACAATTATCCTTGCAAGCTAAACCATTCTAAGGATGATGATGATATGCATAAACTGAACTTACTGAAGCAATGACATGGAATAAATAGTATCGAGTACATTTGAGCCTTCTGGAATATATACATGCATGTGCACTTTGATTAATAGACATTTTAGTAATGCACAAATATGCAAAGGAAAATGCATAATACATATATGGATGAATAAGTTGTCAATTGTGAGATGTAAAAATAAGCAGATCTAGAGTTACTTAGCGAGAACATGGTATTCTCTACAAAACCAGTTTCATACTGAGTCAAACACATGTGAAGTGTAAATCTGATAAGATTTTGAAACTTAACTATTGGGCGCTTTACAGTGTTTTGTATCAATCTCATGTATGTAGTTGGTTCACAACGTTGGTAACTCAATTTCACTGCATTCATCCACTATTACATTGTCAAGGCAAGGCTTCATTCTGCTTCTGCTCCTCGTGCTAGTTCATGGCTTTCGATCGTCCCTTCTGTAGGGTTAGGCTTGCATCTTGACCCAGCTGAATTCTAAGCTGCATGTAGTGAAGTAGGGGCTGGGTATGAACTCCTCAGTAGGATCAGTGTGTCCATTCTGCCCAGACATCACTTTGGATCCTCTTGGATATCATGCATGCAAACATGGTGGCGATGTGTTTATCAGACACAATCACCAGCGAAACATTTTTACACAGTTCTGTCGTCATGCTCACTTGTCTGTACATGTTGATGTTGGCAGAGGCCTTTTGGGAGTCAACAGCAACTCATGTCCAGCAGATGTGCTTGTTGATGGGTGGGATAGGGCAAAACCTACAGCCTTTGACTTAACTGTTGCCTCTCCCTTTATACTCCTGCCACTTTGGGTGATGCTTGTAAATCAGCAGGAGTTGCAGCTACACAGCAGAGTGTCGGAAGCACTCTTCGAATTGACTTAATTGCCAGGGGTTGGGGTGGGTCTGTATTTTTCTTGCTGTTGAAACATATCGCAATTGGGGAATAAATAGGCCCAAAACACCTTCACATGACTGGGCATCTCTTCTTTCAATCAGTCAGTGTTGCCTGAAATGTAAGATCATTTTGGATCTATAGTTGGCTCAATCTCTCTCTAGTGACGTCAGTTGCTAGGGCCATCCTGTCTAGGAGAATTGATCAGTGTTAACTAATTAATTTTAGGTGTCATATTGTGTGTGTTGGTGATGTGAATAATAATGCTGTTTTGAAAATTAAAATAATAATAATATTGTAAAATGTCATACTCCTATATTTAGCACATTTGTAGGATTTACATGTGCTAAATATAGGACTATTACATTTCCCCTCATTATTAGACCCTTGTTTCCTTGTGTTTTACACCATTATTGCCTTCAAATCCTATATTCCACCAAATTTATCATGGAGAATCTATTTATTTACTTGTACATGTACGTATAGGGTTAGTGTCATTTTGCACACCTACCAAATAAACACAACTGCATAAGACAAAAATCAGCAACTAGGAGAAATGCTCAGCCTGCAACAATTACACCAGAGTTCTGTTCACTTTCTGCTTCATTTTAAAAGCAGCCCTGAAAATTTTTTGAGAACACAAGATAACTATCATTACAAAAAAAACGCTACAGATCACAAAGTAAAATGAAATTGTACGTTAGCCAAATGTGCACGACAGTTAGTCTCAACTTTACTTGGAGGAAGCATAGTTTCTGTCCATTCACTGTATTCAACAGACAGAAACACACATTATTGAGTGATTTTGTCCCAGTGACCAATAGTACACAAAATAAAGAAAATACAACATAACATTATGTATGCCTGTTACCACCAACATGTCCAATAATTAAAAGGGAGACAGGTAGTTTGTACATGTGAAGAATTACTTAACATATTTCATTATTTCCACGGAAAGGGACCTAGTGCATGTTTTTTCAAGATTTCAAATTTAGTTCATATTCTGGAAGTCTGAAATGTCTTCATGCTTCTTATGCACTGAGAATTAGAGAATCTTTCATGGAGTTGCATGGCTCTGAAATTTTTTTTAGCCATATATTTAAATGCATTTCTATTGCGGTACTGGAAATTTTATAACATATATGCTACACTGTACAGTGTAGGTCCTTTTCGCAGAAACGATCTCATAAACCATTACCTCTCACCTTACAGTCACTGGCATTACTGTACATCAAACACTTTCATATGCCACAGTGATGACAGCAGTGCATTAATGCTACATGTAAGGCAGTTAATCGTTTCGTAGCTCATGCATATTTTATGTCTTTGCAGTAATTAAGGAGGCAGAACTTTAGTTAGAAATTGAATACTAATGTAAGAATAAACAGGATTGTGGAATACACTGCACTAAAAGCCTCAGATTAATCTTTATTAGGAATCTACTGGTTTGGTTAAAGCTACATGTACATGTATAACAGCACTGTATTAGCTCAATTGATAGGACAACAGACACTTACATGTCTATGGAGGTATCACTATAGATAATGCATGCATGTTGAAAGCTGTTGTTGAAAAGTAAAAGGGATTTCTAGTGCTTCAAAATGTAACAACGTGGTATTGCAATGCTAATTAGCCACCACTTGAAAGCAAAATGCCAGTGGTTTTATTATGGTCATGGATTTACATCAGGTTTCTAATATTCTTCCCTCTAACACCTGCATCATTTTTGTATATTTACCCCCCCCCCCCCCTCTTCCAGACGTACAGTTTGTGGTCCTTTTCTTTTAGTTACTTCGTATCAGTTCTCTGTTCTGTGCCTAGCTTGCGAAGGGAATCAATGTGTAGTTGTGTCTGTATATTGCATGCCTGATTTCCATGAAACATGACAGGTTTGAGATAACATGCACATACAGCATTACTTGATGAAGCATTGAATCAAAATTAAGGACAGCAAGGGCATATTAAAATGAGTATGTCTATAAATAATATACAGCATGTTCTTGTGATGAACATCCGGGAATACATGCATGACAAATGCAGAAGGACTGAGCTATATCCTGAGAGTATAAACTACACATCCCCTTAGTACTGGTTATAGTGGACCATCCCTCCACATACACAGTAAGGTATTACGTTATGTATGCGGAAAGTTAACTTTATTGATGCCTTGTGCAGAAAAATGGCCTTGATGAAGGTTGTTGTCAAAATAGGTTTGTTAAACAAGTTGGCTCATCAAACTACATGTGAAGCATTTGCTTGGGTTCAAGTACCAGTACATGTACATTTTTCCAATCATAAGCTTGTAAACAAATAGATGAAACTGCGCCTCTTTGAAATGATGTTTCAGTTGCAAAACCACACTACTCTTTCCATTGTAAAAAAGGGAGCATTTGAAATAAACTGTACAGGAACATCATTAATCATAATACCAGTATGCATACATGTCAAAGCACTGTCCAGAGCTCATATTGTTTCATAACTGTCAATGAAATGCAGGGGCACAGGGAAGGAAAGGATTGGACAATCACTATGATGGCCCAAGCATTCATGTACTTTCATTCTTCATTGTAAATAACAGCAGAATCATATGATGAAGTGGCTTCCTCTGCTGACTCCATGTTTTGAAGCACTTCAAGAACCTTTAAGACAATTCATATTTGAAGTGAACGCTTTAGAAAATTTAACATACAATACTTAGAACGAGATAGGGAGGAGTGAAGAGTTATTAGTATATGTACATGTAAGGTCTCTGCATTCATTAATTATTATCATCTTATAAGCAGCATGTACATTGACAAAGTATTCAGTTTTTAGTTTGCATTATATATAACACTGAATGGCATGGAACTTCAGCGATGTGAATGCATTATAATTAATGAGTTTGTGCAAATTTTCATGTGCGAGGCACAGCATTCAAAATTTCTTGTAGGGATGTAATGACTAATCTTAATTATATTTCCAATATAATTACACTGTTTTGATGTAATAAGACCTGATAGGCATCTGATGCTCTCAGAGTAATTGTTATGAAATGAAGCGATAGGCTCCATACACCTGTATATATTACTATCTCAAGTGTTACGTGAGCTACAGTGTACGAGTACGTCAGTATATAACTATATCTCTACTCTGATATAGTACTGCATCTGCTGTGTATAGTAAGGAACACTTAATAAGTATGGCCCCACAAGTTGTAACTGCCATCCCCACCACAAAAGAGAAAAAATTAACTTATACTTCTCAGAGGTATTATGAAAATTTTCTCTGCTTTTGGATATATGTATATGTCTGCAACCAGCAACAGCAATCCATAGGCGTCTTGTGCCCTGTGCACATTATAGAAGTGCTTTTATCATCCGTTTGGTGTACGGATAGCCATGTTGGCCTGGCAGTATACAGCTCAGCTCTAGACCCTTCATAGAAACGAAAAACCTGATACCCGATATAAAAAATACAACGCTAATTTCATATTACCCTTTCATTCGTCTCAGCGTAAAATGTTGGAATAGAAGTACGCGTACATGTAGATTATTAAAAAATGGACCTCTTCAGAAAATTCGGCGACACACGCCTTTAGTAGACACGAGTACAGGTATCTATAATACCATACAGGTAAGGTTGTCGTTTAGCCCATCATTGTGCATGAGAGTCGCTACAGTCTTTAGAACTCACGAGGTCCGTACTCCGTACGTACTGAAATAAGTCGCCTGTCTTCAAGCTACACAACTGACACACGTGATTTTATATATAATATGAAGGTCAGAGGTTTTTTTCATCGTTGTATGGCTTGTAGGTGTTTATTTTATTCTGTGTGCTTTGTGTATACTGCATTCCACACACAGGAAAAAATTTCGTGTTCCGGACATCGGGAAATACCCCCGGAATCGCTTAATTCCACCTCATATTCCCAACATTGGGTTTGTGGAACAAAAACAACCTTGGGTTTTTGCAGCGGAATTTTACGATTCCATGCTGGTAAAACGTGTTTCCACTGGTGGAAATTGAAAATCTCTTATACATTCCTGCGGTAAATTCCCAAGAAGAAATTATGTTTCCATATATGGAACCAAGAATAAACCCATAATCGGAGGCTTAAATTCCGCATTGGGATCCAGTCCGGCTTTTGATACAATCCCAATGGAAATTCGTATTTCCAGGTAAGGATTTACCGTAGAAAAAGCTTTTTCCATCCCAGTTTTATAATCAAATCCCACTACAAACATAAATTTCCGCCTCTGTTTCTATATATGCTTAAACTCCGTTTCCGCTTTGGTTTCTCTTCAATTCCGCAGCGGAAATAGCAACGACTGAGCTGCAGATCCTACCTTCTTTTTTTTTCACCTCCGTTTCTCCAAATCCCAGCCTGGATGTAGTAAATTCCGCTTATGGTCTGTCGTCTCAGATTTCCTTAAATTCCACACAACAGAACAATTTCTACCTCGTCAATCTCACCCTGGTTACATAATCACAATCTACTTCTCAATGATGTCACAGTTGCTATTAATTTTGATCACCAATCAGTGCACCTCAATACTGAAAAGCAAATTGAATCAATGCCTGTAAGTTGTGTTGTCCAGTGAATGCTGCATGTACTAAAGCACCCCACTAACCAAAATGTCATCTCTTGTCAGATCACAGACATCAGCTCCAGAGTTAATCTGAATAATTTTCTTGGCAAGAAGACCCTGTGCAAGTGGCTTAAGCAGTGATGTCTTTGGTGCTGTGAGAAGTGCTTTCCTCTCAGCATTTTGAGGAAGATGATTGTTGATAGCCCTAACAAGTTGTTGCCTGGTTACTTCTTTCAGGAAATGGACACCAAAAGCTTGAAGCACAATTACTTCTGCACTTTTTACTGATAATTCTAAAAAGAATAATTAAAATTGGTTAATATTTATATAATTGTTCTCACCTGAGTTCAAGCATTGACTTTCAGGAGAGGGGTCACAAGAAGGTGAAACTTGAGCTGTGGCTGCACAAAAATACATAAATATGTGCATATTTTTAAATGGTGTATTATGATTATACTCACCAATCTTCAAGCATTGAACTTCAGTGAGGTCGTGAGAAGTGATGGCTGGAGCAGTAGCTATATATATTAATGTGAGTAGAATTATAATTTACTGAATATCATGCGTACAACATTACTTGTTTACCTGCATTCAATGCTAACAGTAATTTGTTGAACTTACTTGCATTTGTGACACCAACTGATGAAGTTGTCTCTTTAGCAATAGCTTTACGTATGCGTGGCTAGTGTGCATGGTAAATTGTGACAATTATTACTGAACAACATTCATTGGGTTGCAAAACAAATCCAGCCCATATTGACATGCATGCTATAATCATTAATAATGCTTTTAATTATTAGGTTGCTGCACGATAATCATTGTAAGTTTTTAATGTCTATTACACATATACTTACTTTAGTGTAGTCAACCCCTTTTCTTATTCTTCGTTTTTTCTCATTCAGTGAATCGAAGATATGCTGCCTTATTGCACGTTCTCCAAAATATTTTGTTTTGCAAGTTGGGATTAGAGTTGCAGCAAGCTCTTCCAGTTTTTGTCGCTCAGCACTGTCAGTCTTAAATAGTGGAATACTGTTGCCCTTCCAGGTATCGTATACAGCCTTGCGAACTTTATTACGCCTAATTGAACATAATATATTAGCACAGCAGTGCACAAAATATACATGCTGCCTTACATCATAAGATAGATCCTTCTATCTTCTGGTGAGATCTTCCCCAGTTCAGGTAGAGACAGCTTTCTGTTTAATTCAATACAACTTGTACCGCAAGCCACTTGTTCTGTTACTACTGCCACCACACTTGTTTTCTCTGAACCCTGAATCAGTTTTTTTAGCTTTAGTTGATCTTTGACAGTTTCCAGTCCACATGCCTTAAGTTGATCTGTTGTCCCTGTCTTGCATAACATTAGTAGTATCTCACCATCTATTTCTTGCTCTGAAAGATCAAAGAACACCGTGCACCAATGCGGTAAATTTACACCAGGTATAATTAGGACGTGCGAACCGGCGAACTGCGCCCGCCCTCCAAACTGATACTTTTTACGCGCGCAAATGCAGAATCTAAAAGTGCCATGTCAAACCTTGGTAAAGAATCCTACGTATGAATCTACTATATAGGGTGATCGCGATCGGCAAGCGCGATAGGGTGCACACCGTTACCCTTCATTAGCTGGTGGTCAAAATGCGACGTTTGTGATTTCACACACTGAGCGGAACAAAGAATGAATATATCTATGTACCTTCAAAGCGATGTGCAACCCGCGAATTGTATTGCTTGAGCGCCCATTCCACTGTCTCCTCCAACTTCCAACTCGCTACTTCGTCTTCGCTAACAGCCATGAGATTGAAAAGTCGACGATATCGATCCGCCGCCGGCGTTTACACGCGTACTGATCTGGAAACGTAATTGCGCATGCGCAGGAAGCAGCATATACAATAAAGATGAGTGCAACGTTAACGTGGAAAAGAGAAGACATTGTATACTGTAGGTGCTCAGACATGCGCAGCGTGCATTCTCACTGCCCTTGTGGGATGTGCAATGGTAGTGCAGTGTCGAGATCTACTGAATACAGGCATTGGGAAATCGCTACCAAATGTGCATCGAACTTAGCTTTCACAAGTACAGCCAGCCCATCGTCGTCACTCGTCATTCCAGAAATGCCTATGTGTATTCTATTCCTCCCGCGCAGAAATCCTCAGCCTCAAGCATTGTTTCCACATCGCCGCAGTCGGTAGCGGTGGAGAAGGGCGACGATTGGTTTGAGTTCGCTACAGTGGTGATCTCCGAGCTGCAGGCCTCAAGCTCGTCACCTGACATTGTTTTATCATCAGAAACAACGTTCGGTGTACTCTGCAAAATGAAGATGGATAATTTCCTATTGAAAATGTTGAGCGAATGCAAGGAACGGTCGTTGATCATATTAAAGTGAAATGCATTATTCGAGAAGCTGTTTTAGGAGCAATGAAGATTCAAAGTGAATTTTCGTCATCACGAGCTCACTTTTTGAGAGTTTTAAACTACGGTCGTGATCTGTTCTGCAAAGGCGACCCAAACATCATAAAGTACTGGCCAAAAACGTGGCAAGATTGCATCTCGTTGCTATCTGGTGAAGGGTACACTGAGGCAATTCAGTATTGGATTTGTCTCAATAGAGAGCATCCATGCTGCTATGATATCACAAATTCACCAGAAGAACTGTGCAAGTGAGTTGGTGTATGGAGTTTCTTTTAAAAAGTAATTGCTAGCTAATTTGCAGCTTATATATACAGTTGTATATTCGTACATGTAGCATGCAGCATTATGTGTCAGCTATGTAGTTAAACTGCATGATTAAGCTAGCATGCTAGGCTAATGTATAATCATGTGAGTTTTCTTTAACCATGAATTCATAAACACATAAATACATGGCTCATGTTTATTTGGCAACTTATAATTTCTATCACTCTCATTAGACACTGTGGGCAAAAAGGTCAATTAACTTACTATTATTTGAGCCTACATGATAAAATAAGGAGATGGTGCAGCAATCCTCACTTCTGTGAGAAGATGATGGCTCATTGGAAGGAGAGAGATCACTGGCTCAGTAATGAAGTTCTTTTTGCTCGGAATGAAATATGGGATGGAGAAAGGTTCAAAGAACTTTCATGGTTTTGGAACCCTGAAGCAAGATGGGTTATACCAGCGTTGTGCCCAAACTGCAAGCAAGTTGTGGGCAGTCAATCCATCAAGGATGAATTAGGGCTTTCACCAGAAACACACATTGAAGAGCATTATGAATGCAGCATATCTATTCAGTGCCCTAATTGCTACTTAAGGTTTGAGCACAAACCCAAAGTTACTAGTGGAGGTCCTAGAAACATTGCTCTTATAGGCCATTGGGATGGGTGGCAACCTTTCAGCACATCATGCAAACACAGTTGTGGTGAGTAGTTATTATTAGCCTGCATGCTGGCTAACTTTAGTGTACTAATTTGCAGGAGCTATTGAGGTGTCGATTGCCACAATGAAAAAGTCTGATCGATGCAGTACAGAAGAGGTGTATGTCTCTGGTTTTGTTCCAAGCTATCTACTTCCTAATAAGTGTCCAATATCTCTTGATCCATTTCTGGAGATTCTTGTTAAAGAATTAGAGGATCTATTTGTAAATGGTAATGGAGGTGGCTGTGTACATCAACTTAAAAGATTTTTTTTTAGGCATGGAGGTTGAATACACCGGATCATCTGAAGGACTTCCCCCTGGAAAGATAGTAATACGGTGTATTCTACTACTATGGACTGGGGACTACCCTGCTCAAGCTCAGGTTGGAAAATTTATCCAAGGAGGAATTCGGCCCTGCAGACGTTGCAATGTTGTTGGTATGAACACTATTTTCCAATCATAATGCATCACAATATTTATTTAAATCCCACAGGTGCCCAAGGTTCAGAGTCAACCCACTATTACTATGGTAACTACAGATATCACAGCAGATACCCAAGTGATGAAAGAGACTTGAATATGTTTGTGCAGACTATGAAAGACATCGAATGTGAGGATCGGCCTACAGTTCATGCTACTATGGCACGAGAGAGTGGTTTCACTGGTCTCTCCATACTACACCGACTCTATGCTGCTTATGGGTTCAATATTATAAAGGATCTCACTTTTGATGCCATGCATGATGTTACCCTTAACATTATTCATCACCATCTTCTGAGGTATCTGGAAGCTGGAATTTTGTCTAGAAATGAAATTGATGTAAGACTGGCAGCCATTCCATGGACATCAGGTATATTGCTAACTTTAGCTTAATATGTTGGAACATAAATTGACACTTGTATAATAAGCTGGTTAATTCTTAGCTTACATATAAGCTATAATCATGCTATAAAATATACCAGTGTTCTCTACAATTACATATATATTAAAACCATAATCATGTTACAAGATAAACCAGTGCTCTCTACAATCACATGCACATGCTTTAGAACTTAAGGATGGCAGACTTCCAACCTCAGTTACCAAGCGATTAGGGTTTTGGAAGGCAGAAGAGTTGCAGAAATTTTGCTATCCAGCATCAGAATATGTACTAGGAGGAATCTTACCTGATGATGAATATCATGTGTGGATACTAATTGTTCGCATAACTGAAATGATCTTCCAAATAGGACGAAGCGGTTGGTCTGATGATGATATTCAACTTCTTAAGCAGTTAATTCTCAGGCATAACACCCTCACTGAAGAAGTTGAGGGCCTAAAGAGTTGTGTCGTAACACTGCATAATCTGATACATTACCCTGAGGAAATCAAACGCTTTTCAAGCCCAGACAATTACTGGTGTTATACTTTTGAAAGAGCGGTACATGGTTATGTGGTTAGGTCATCCAATAACCGAAACATGGAGTTGTCATTCTCAAACTCAGAATGCCTAAGAGAATTCCTTAAGTTTCACAGTGGAAATGTACAAAGTTCCATGAAGTTAAATACTTCTTTTTTCCCAGTAAGTTAATTGAATAAAATTATCCATAATGTAAAATGAATTTTCTTATCAGGGATATGTTCATGCAAGTACTATTAGTGAAGCAGTTACCATGGCAAAACATAGAGATGTGGCATATCAATCAATCTTAGTTGGGGGAAAGAAATACACTTCACTATCCACACATGAAGTAACAGAAGTTTTTCGTGTCTTGAAAAAGCAACAACTAAAACATTTTACCCTTGCTGTGATACAAGCTCCCAGCATTTACATGTCCCAGCATGGTTTTGGAGGTACTTTGTATCGTGTTGGTGAACATGTCCTTGTGTCAGATGATGCAGGTGAATTATCTGTAGCTAAGATAGATGCAATCTTAGCCGTTAACATTGAAGAAGAGTATCATTTGCTTCTAAAAGGAGAGGAATATGCTCAATCTGTGACAGAAACTGGTGACTCCAGAATTCACACAAGTAGCGAAAATCCATTTGTTGAGTCCACTTCATCTATGATTTTTTTCCCATGCAAAAGCATTGTTAGGAAAGTGATGCTGTTTCCTGATCCTGATCACCTGCATGATCCATATATGTATGTGGTTATAGATCATCAAAGACCCTTCATACCACTCAACAAAGAGGCTGTAATTGTACCACATTTCCCTGAGGCTGGTGATATGGTGTGTGTTCGTGGCACCATCGGGAATGAAGTATACTTTGCACATATACAGTCAGTTAACAAGAACTCTAACACTTGCCAGGTCTACTTCTATGGAAATGACCCAGGCCATCCAAGCATATCTGCTTCAAAATACAAAAGGCTTAAATTGCAGGAGACAGTACACTGGTCTTCAATCCTAGGAACAGCAAAAGGACAATTTATAGGACACTATTGGGTTGCATAATGTACAAACATGTACCACATATTCTATATAGCTAATGTGGACAACATTATAACAATGCTTTCTGTGCTTGGACTCCATTATAGGAAATACAAGTGCAGATAGTTATTTTTATAACCAAGCATGTACAGTGGAAGTAAAGTTATGATGCTTATTTGGTTTGTATAAATTCCCGGATGGGAAAAAATTCCCATGTACGGAATATGTAAATATGGGTTATTCATACTGGGTTTTCGGAAAACCATTCCACTTATGGAAATGCTATCTTTTTCAGATTGGAATTTACATTTCCATCACAGGAAACATTAAAATGGTTTTTCGAAAAACCCAGTACGGATACGAAAAATCCATGTCCGATTTATAAAAACCCATTGAATTACTGTTTCCAGGTTGAGATTAACATATTCCGTAGCTGGGAATTTCTTTCCCATCCGGGAATTTTTTAATTATTGACGGAATTTGGAATGAAAACCATGGTTGGGAATGGGAATTGACCAAAACCCAAGATAAAACCATGGTTGGGAACGAGAAATTTTTTCCTGTGACAGAGATTTAGTTGTCAGGTTCGTTGCTATGGGACAGCAAACCAATTTCAAAATTTCTGGGCGGAGGGCTTACATGTACTTTCCACGCGTTCAATGTAATGAGAGCAAACAGCCGTGGTACTAATTAATTCATGCATTTATAGCTTACTAATTAAATGAATACCACACAAAAGTTTAATAAATTAAGCACATCCAACTCATGAGCAAAAAAAAAAAAGACTAATAGGGTGTTTTGGGATTATATTGATGCTAACATAAATGTTTGTCTATAATTACTTGTGGTATATCAATCATGCTATTACCAACAACATTATCATAGGACATTCCAGAGTTGCCAAATAATTCTTAATGAACCGAAGTGTTTCAGAGAGTGAAATAACTATACACTACAAGATCAAAAGACAATGAGATATTTGCATGGTCGTTGCAAACGTTGTGTTGATCGGGCATGGAATTGTGTGTAGGAATTTGAACAGCGTGATTTGCTATACCTATTGTTGCAATTATATTCTATCTGATCCTGGTTCTCTGCGAATACGACAGGATTTGGTGCATGGCGTTGTAGGCATGATGGTAGAGATAACACAGTTAATCCAGCTACTCCAGCAACAGATACAAACTGTACAAGGAAGAGCAGGTTTGGACAAATTTAGTATTTTTAAGATTCTACAAGTATAGGGCTATCAGTACAAACTAACAACAAAACAAAAAAAAACAAACAAAAAAAAACCAAGAAAAATGCAACATGTAATACCATGATATCATCAGACAGCAAAGGATGCCTGTATCTAAACACTACTAATGCATATCCATTTGAGTTCAGGCGTTATATAAAAATGGTGTCATGATGAGTGATCAGCACCTGAATAGAAAGTAAGATACAATGTATCAAACAGGGAATGATTACTTATAGCACACATTTGAATATCAAGCTTTTAGGTATTTCAGTATTGGAGAGAGAAAGGAGCTGTAAACCACACAAGAACATGGCCAATCTCTGAATAGCATCCATATTGCTTCATATGATATTACATGTAGGATGACATATTATGTAATGCATAGTGACATTCTCATAACAATTGGATTTAATCTGAAAGACTAACCGATACAGCAGTTTTTTTGAGTTACCCATGTCTTCACAGCTCATAATTTCATTTTTCAGGATGAGTGATTCCATGGTCACATTACTTAAAGCAACAATAGTTCATCAAAAACTACAGTAAACCTACATCTGTAATATTTGATACTTGAACTGTACTACAAGTTGCACTTCAATAGGAAGACATTTCAACATTGTTGCAACTCTTGATTAAAATGAATTAAGTATCCATTTGGTAAAGGTATAGTAAAATAATTATTTAATTTAAAAGAATGCCTACATGTTTATGAGAGAGAGGCTGTAAATACTTTAACCTGATTACCCTATCGTTGGATTATTAATAACGTGGCACATCTTCTCCCATGTACATAAAATGACCTAGCAACTCTATCGGAATTGAAAGCTCAATTTACAAGTACACTAAGTTCTTGTAATGACTATCCTGGGTTTTCTCCTCAGCCTTAGCTGGAAGGTGTCAGTGGCATCTGAAGTCAGGGGTTTGGGGGAAATGCTAGCCCTTCTGGCTGAACTACGGACTCATGATCTCCAAGAATTACCAGCGCATCACTTTTTGAAAAAATGTAAACTCTTTTTCTGAACCTATAAAAGATCAGTACAAAGCCGATCTTCCATTTGATTAAGTTTTTCCATTGCTGACCTAAGTTACAACCACAGTAAGAGATGTGTATCTAAGAGAGCTCTCACGCTGTGATTGTAGATCCTATTTTATCTGTCCCAGTCGTACCAATATGGAACTCCAGCTATAACTGTGCATGATATTTGTCAATTCAAGCCCATTGCTGGCTGATCTTTCAAAATATTGTAAACTTCATCCATTAAAATAGTTAAGTGCCATTTACTTGCCTTTCTTAAGCATAACGGTATTTAAACTATTTATGCATTGAGAACTAAATCAAATCTATTTTTTTATGAAGTGAGTGAGGGTATAATTGGTCATATTGATGAATATTGAGACCCACCAGGATCCTACAGGAAACATGGGTATTGTCCAAACATACCCTTCTGATTTGAAAATTCAAGTGCACTTCGCACATATACATGTACTGTACATGAATATGGTTTTAATATATTCTTCAACAGTTGCAAATAGATCACAATGGGTAATTATAATGATGTCCATGCATAATACACTCTCATGTATCCTTCCTACACAGGTACATCAACATCATGCGTAGATGTTGGTACAATTTTCAATCAAACAAAATTATATGGGTTCATTTCCCCTGGTGATTCTAATTTGCCTGGAGAAGATCTTCTGACTAACTCTATCGAATTGTTCAGCACCAACTTATGCGCTGCACAGACATTTCAGCTAATCCAGTTGCTGAAGGTGTTATCAGCAATTAGCAACATAGACAAAAAACAACACTTATTAACCATTTGCACTCCATCGCAAAGAACTGTGAAAGATCAAAGGCTAAGAAGTGCATGTCTCAGTACATATATGAACAGCTCCATACAGTGATACTGCGAGCTCTCGCAAACGATCATCTCAGTTGCAGCATGGCCACGAATTGGAGAACTTGAACAAAATGACAGCTACACCAAAAGCAACGGCCTCTCCACTCCAGTTAGACGACTACATGTCCTGGGGAACCAATTCCTGTAACTCTGAAAGCAATTATTCAGAAAATGGTAACATTCACCAGTACACATGTACGTGCATATAATATTTCAAAAGTTACAGGTACATGTCACATGTTGGAACCGCATCCTCTCTGAAGGTAATCCACTGAAATACTTGGGGCATACTCTGATCCATTGATTAACAACAGGAACATGGACAAAGCTCACTGATGAGGGAAATTATTGTACCTCGATCCATCATCAATATACGCTGTGAAATATCTGCTGAGAAGTGATGTACATTTACATGTACCCTACTCTGCTGATATAGTGGAAACTAGAAATGCAAAGAAAAGATGACCCGATGGGTCAGATTGTTGCACACCTATTTGTCACAGTGTTGTGCTCAATGAATGACAATGCACTGGAATATTTTATGTGAAGACCACTATAAAATATTCATGCCAAATGGTTGCTGCAGCAGAATTTGCGGCAGAAACCTGCATGCTTCACTTTAATGGACCCGAAATACCAGATGTTGGGTTGATTGTGCATTTCATTGGCTGTGGATGTACAGCAATTCGGGCAAAGTGCCCCACGACACCAACTCAAGGCTGGCATCACAACTAGCCATTAGCCAGTCTCCCCCAAACCAATGGTTGTGGCCCAGATATATGGCAGGCTCAACATAACATGGATGGTCACCCGCTCCATCTCCAGCATCATCCTGGCCAAGGGGCTCCTGCCCTACATACTGCTCTGTTCTTAACTGTATTGTAGATTTTGTGCAATAATAAATAACAATAGACAAAGAAGTCGTAGTACATGTACATGTATAATGAGACAATTTAATTAACATTACTGTACATTGTAATGGAAAAAATGTACTTTTGTGCATTTATGTACAGTACAGTATATTACTGTACACCTGTGTATTTACATTTCATTCACAACATCAGTTTTACAAAACACGTACATGTAGACACCACATACACTGTTCATGTACATGCAGTGTTTACCTTATAGACTATAGTACACGTCAATCTCCATTGATCAATGTCGACTTGCTATCAACACTGTAAGGAAGGTATGTATACAGAGTAATTAAATGGAGCACAACACTTAATCAAATTTAACTCAAGAGTGCTGAGTTATTCAATCCACAAACAAATTGTGACAAACAATTAAGTAAAGACATGTAGTTATGTACATCCTCTAGCTTAGCCATGAAATACAACAGCAGCTGCACAACCCTAATATATTGTAAATGTACACAAGTGAACATGTTATGGGGGGTCATATGGTTTCATGATCGGTATCCGGGATCCGTTCCTCAAATATCGCGGCCCAGCCAGTCATTGTGCTGGGAAATCCTAATGTAGAAGTATTAGGACGAATTTTGGTTTATCATCATTAGAATATCTTTGTGTTTATTTTGATCTTGTAATGTGTTATATCAAATTGTGAGAAAGCGTGTGGATATTGATGCTTCTGAGGTGTTAACATCCAGTGCTAACATGTACATTCCACCCGAGGAAACTCTTGCAAGTACAGGTACTGTGAATACTATTCCTATTTCTGTTGGACCGGGCTTTGATATCTTGTCTACTCTTCGCTCTTTCCCAAAAGGCACTGCAGCGGGTCCCTCTGGACTGCGCATACAACATTTACTGGATGCTGCTTTTATCCCAATCGCAACACCCATATGTGCTACTCTTAGGGACATTGTTAATCTCCTTGATCGTTAATCAGGAAAAGCACCTCCAATGGTGGCAAGGTTTTTGGCTGGAGGAGCATTAATTGCACTAAATAAACTGAAAGATGGACGCCCCCCCAGATATTAGACCCATAGCAGTGGGAGAATCTTTAAGGAGGCTCACTGGAAAGTGCATTTGTGCTCTGGTCAAGGACAAAGCTTCTGATCTTTTTCAGCCTCTTCAACTGGGAGTTGCCTGCAGTTCAGGCTCTGAAAAGATTATCCACGGCCTGAGAAAAAGCATTGAGGACCATTGGATGGAAGAGGACTTTGTGGTCTTCAAAATAGATATGCAGAACTAATTTAACCTTGTTTCAAGACAAGCAGTTCTTGATGAATGTGCCACATCCTTTCCTGACCTTCTGCCCTGGGTTACATGGTGCTATGGTACACACCCCCTTTTGTGGCACCAGCTTGGTCATCTTTCATCGGAGACTGAAGTGCAGCAGGGTGACCCCCTTGGTCCATTGCTGGTACTCCAAAGGTTGATATCAAGCATAGATGCTGATGATGATTGCATACAAGTGCTATTTCAGGCTTGGTATCTTGATAACGGGGTACTCACTGGAAGGCGCTCAGCTGTGTTATGGGCACTTTCACTCATTGAAGAGCTGGGTCCTTCTCTGAGCATTCACATCAACTTGGCGAAATGTGAGCTCTTCAGTCACTTTGGTAATTCAATGTTCCCCACCTGCAGTCAAGTTTTCACACCATCCTAAACTTGAAATTCTGGGTGGGTGATTACCTGTATTGTTCAAAGTTCATTGCTGGGAAGTGTGCCGATGCCAGGAAAACTTCTGTCTTCCTTAGTAGATGAAGCAGCAGTTGACCCACATGTGGCCTTGTCTCTCTTGTGTTTGTGTGGCAGCTATTGCAGATTGGTCCACCTGGCTAGGGCCACCCCATCAAGTCTGGCAAGTTCTTTGAAGCTGTTTGATGAAGAAGTCAGAAGGTGCTTCTCATCTTGCTTTTCCATCGACACAACAGACACAGCCTGGACACAGGCCCAGCTTAGCTTAGGTTTTGGGGGCCTTGGTCTGCACTCTCTATCCCACCACTCATGCGCAGCATTTATAGCTTCATTATCAACATCTGGTAATGTACATTTGCAACAGGCCATCATTCAGTTCAACGATCAGGTCTCTACATCAGATGCAATCACAGCAGAAGCAGTGGGGATGTCACTGTTACATCCAAAGCTGCGGGCAAACCCTTTTCCCATCTTGTTACCAGGACATCTGCTGGGCGTGAGCGGCTATTATCATGTGTAAGGCCATAGCCCACCTCTACTGTGACTCCCATGTGGGCCTGACGAAAAAGGTTAGCCACAACATCCCGCAATAGGTTATGTCGAGTCACTACATCACCTCCATGAGTGCATGTGGTAGTGTGGTGCCCAAGTGGGTCCAGGGCTTTCTGAGAGCAGACAGGACACAATGAAGCAGTATCATCAACACCTGTTACTCAGTGTTCTTTGTCTAAGAAATTGGAATGCCACCTTTTTAATTCTTTGTTAGGGGCTTCCTCTATGGCAGACAGAGCTCGCATTATCTGTTTCGGCTTCTCATGCCGCATCATGGTTGTCCGTGACTCCATCTCTGACCTTGGGTTTGCATCTTGAACCTAATGAGCTTCATGCCTCTATAAAGTGGTGGTTAGGGTTGGACACCTCTGGTGGTTCTCTGTGTCCTGTCTGCTCTCAGAAAGCCCTGGACCCACTTGGGCACCACGCTACCACATGCACTCATGGAGGTGATGTAGTGACTCGACATAACCTGTTGTGGGATGTTGTGGCTAACCTTTTTCGTCAGGCCCACATGGGAGTCACACTAGAGGCGGGCTATGGCCTTACACATGATAATAGCCGCTCACGCCCAGCAGATGTCCTGGTAACAAGATGGGAAAAGAGTTTGCCCGCAACTTTGGATATAACAGTGACATCCCCACTTAATCCTGCCATCCTTGATGGGTCCTGTTCAACAGCTGGAGTAGCTGCAGTAGCCGCAGAGTCCCGCAAACATGTTGCTAACGACCCTAAGTGCTTTGAGCTGGGGTGGACCTGTGTTCCATTGGCTGTAGAAACCTATGGGAATTGGGGGGTGGAGGCCCAAGAGACATTTTCCGGCCTAACCTCTCTACTTGCTGCAAGCCACAGTGTGTCAAAATCAAAGGCAACAGCTGACATTTATGGTTGCTTAAACCTGACCCTAACCAGGTCTGTGGCCAGGGCTATCCTGGCCATGGGTCTAAAGCCAAAATAGATGTTACGGTGCTTATACAAGTATGTATGAAATTGATGTATTATGTGTATACATTACAGTAATCTCTCTATTAAAATTGAAATTACTTATGTTAATCATAGATTGATCAAGATTTGATAACTCTAGTTATCAAACTTCAGCACTACTTTTTGAGCCTTCAGAACTAGATTTAATAATTTCAATAGCACTAAAAGGTGTATCCATGATCGCATGAAATATTTAAGAACAAGGTTAGTGACTTGATTAATTTAGAAATTATTGGAATGGTGCTGCGCGCATGCGAGTGCCAGATTAATAACAAACCATCCAGGGGACTATTAATAAATGGCTGCCCTTCGAGAACTCCATGATTCAGTAATTGAAGAAGAGTTTCACCTGAATGTGCATAAATTGGCTTCATAGGAGGCTCTGAATCATCCCAATAGTAAATGTGCTTTTTACTTTGCTCATTTGTACTTACATGTACATGTATATGTACAAAGACAGCTTTCTATTTTATAAATAATACGAACTAGGGATATAATGCTACATGTACCCCATCACCATCAATATTTCCCCACCTACTAAACTATGTCACATTGGGTTCCCCTCCCCCTTCCCACACACACACACACACACACACACACACATAATGTAATCTTAGAAAATGCAACATGCACATACATGTATATGTATGTAAGCCCATAGCCACTGTGAACAATTAAAGGAAGGAGGTGGAAGGAAGGGGTGAAGAACTAATTAGCAAATGTCCATGTACATGTATTATCAATAATTTGTTATTAGGCAGTATATGTACTGTACATTGATGAAGTATTCAGTTAATAGGCGGGGTTTTGTAATCATAAAACATGAATGGCATGGAATTTCAGAAATGTGTATGCATTACTGTAAGTTAATTAATTTGTGCACATTTCACATTTTTAAGATTGTTGCAAATGTATTAAATTAGAGTTGGGATGACTTCTCGATTTGTTTGAATTGTCTTATAAGGTTTTTAAAGTTACACAAAACATGGTGCCTACACAGGAAGCCACTTCAACACCTTTGTGTATAACTGATACAAGGTGAGTTCTTTGATGATTGGGCTGTTGTTTACGAAGAAGGAATAATATTATTTCAGCACAATGATTGGAAGTCACAATGAAGCCAGTGAAGGAACTATCATAACAGGTTGTGTCTGTAACCAGTTGGAGAATGAAGGCACAGAACATTTTGTAAGTACTGCACATCACTGATTCCAAACCCATGTACATTATTTTTATTGAAGGAAGGTGAATCAGGAAAGCCAACTTTAACCAACAAGATGCAGTTAAGCTGTGGGAGCATCAATAACTGTCGCAGTAGCAGTGGGAGTTCAGATAGGTATGTTACATTTCAATGCACACTAATAATTAAATGTGTACTGCACTGTACACTGCTGTGTTACATGATACAGTATTAAATTGTATACAGTACAGGCGCTAGTGTTTAGCAGGGAGATCCCTTGGGCCCTCTGCTTTTCTATCTGGTTTTACATCAGGTAGTTTGTGCCATTGCTACAGACAGTGAGTGTGCCTCCCTGTTGTTTCATTGGTGGTATATTGATGATGATGTTGTTGCTCGTCCCATCTCTGCTGTTGTACATGTGCTTTCTATCGTAAAAGCCTTGGGACCTCCTCTTAGTCTTCATATCAATTTGTCCAAGTGCGAATTATTTAGTGTAGATGGCCTCAATATGATCCCAGATGAAATGAAAAAATCTGACGTGCCTCATTTTGATGTACTTGGGGCCTCAATTGGTGATTTTTAGTTTTGTGCCAAGTATGTTGCTCAAAAGTGTATGGACACTACCAAGCTGTCCAGCAATTAGCCCAGGTGGGAACTTCAGATTCTCATGTAGCCATGCTTCTACTCCGTCAATGTGGGAGTTTTGCAGGTTGATACACTTGGCCAGAACTATCCCACCTTTTTTAGCTGGTGATGCTCTCAGTCTATTTGATGATGAGGTGTGGCAGTGTTTTGCAGAGTGTACTGCACTAGACACTCCTGACCCTGCATGGCAGCAGGCACAGCTTAGTCTAAGTCGGGGTGGTCTAGGTTTGGTCGTGTCTCCTTAGATTTCCTGCTGCATATTTAGCCTCAGCTATCATTTCAGGCTTATCTTCTGAGGTTTGTAAGTACTTACACCACTCTATAGACCTTTATAACCACCTAATTGATCCATCTGACTCACTTACTCCTGATTCTGTCGATAACAGCTCTTCCTCACTCCCTCAGAAGTTCTTGTCATACAAAATTGAGGATTGTCAGTTTAGACAACTCCACCCTGATTGACAGGGCTCATCTACTTTCTGTTTCATCACCCCATGCTTCAGCTTGGTTATCAGTTACTCCATCCCCTAGTGTAGGCCTTCACTTAGAACCCTCAGAATTTTAGGTGGCGATAAAACTCGGTATCCCAGTTGCTCATGGTCAAAGTTGTTCTCAATGTAATGCTGCCTTGGATGCTTTTGGTCATCATGCACTGTGTTGCAAGTTTAGGGGTGAGGTCGTCTCACATCACAACAGGTTGAGAGACATCTTCAGTGATTTTTGTCACCGTGCATGTCTTGCTCCACAACTAGAGATGGGTGGGTGGTCTAGACAACATACTCATCCACTCAGGACCAGATGATGTTTTTGTCCCAAACTTGGTCCTAGGTAAACCAGCTGCATTTGACCTGTCTGTCACATCAACGCTAAACACAAAAGTTTTTCAAGAATCAAGTGTGACAGCAGGTTCCACAAGCATGGACTGAATGATAAAAGGTGCAGGAAACTGGGCTGGGTTTGTATTCCTTTTGTGGTGGAGACATAAGGGTTTTTGGGTACTGAGGCCAACAAGCACTTTCTAGACTTCCACTCAACGTTTGTCCACGAGGCAGGGTCGTCCCAAGTCACAGTGTGCAACGAAATTTATGGCTTGTGAGTATACCGAGCCATCCTGTCCCTCTCTCTGTAAACTGTGCATGTTATCGTTATCATTGTATACTATGCGTACTGTAGGTGTGAGAAAGGGGATGGTAATACTGTGGATTTATGTCAATTTGCGTATCCATGTATCAATAATAATATTAACTCTTTGAATGCCAAGTGCACATGCATGTATACATGCATTCTTACAAAACAAGAATTATCTGCCTCACCATTCATGCAGTGCTGTGTGTTATATTGTTGTGATCAAAATCACATTGAATATGCAATACTGACATGCATGTAACCCCATAGTCATACAAATGTGTGGTCCCAGTGTAAGTACATTTTGTACAAGTGTCCATTATAACCTGCCTACACCTTTTGTTCCAACAACCTACAATACGAACTGGGTAAAGGGACGGAATGAACTGGCATGACATACTACACTGATCTGGGCTACGCATTCTAGTTCTTGGAGTATTGAAGTGATTAGTGAAGTGAAGGGGCACATCTGAATAATGGGGTTCTTTAGAAAAAACAATTACTTTGTGCATGTACTTATAAGGTTACAAGTGCAGGAAGCATATGCATGCTGCATCATACATAGAGTTGTGACTGATCAACACATTTTTGCACGCAATATCTAAATCATGCATGAATGTTGTAATGCTTGTGTGCCAAGTGCGTACAAGCATGCATACATACACTTGGCGTTCAAAGAGTTAAATAAATAAGTTTGTAGTGTTATGTGCTCATATTAAAATGTGTGGCTGTTCTCCAGGTTCATTATGGTGTCCATGAGGAAGCTTTCTCAGCTCCAGTGGCACAACAACGTGATATGGGTCATCTTGTCTGAAGAAGAATGGAAAACCTTGTAATGCAATGAAAGTGTGTAATGGCAGTGACTCACTGTGTTACACATAATGTTTGAATATACTCATTGGTTTTACTGCCATGTTCAGGATCAGCAGGTGGAGTGACAATAGCTTTGGAAGACAAAGTTGGATTAATGCACAGCTCCAAGCAAATATACATGTACATGTAGGTCTAATTTATGACTTACATTTTTCATTTTTCTTGATCACAATGAATCTGATGATGATGATGATGGTTATTATAATTATTATCATTGCTATCACAGTAGTGGGCAATGTTAATGCTATTATTTTTGTTATATCTGAAAATGATAAGAAAATCAGATTACAAGACGGCACATAAAATACAGTAACTAACCATTTGTGTTATTCGTTTGTACAGTATTATTAGTGGCAATATTTGTGTTTGCTATCCCACTTGCAGTTGTTGGAACTGGGTGAGTTGAAATTCTATTTCCTAGATGAAAATAATACAGACTGTATTTTCAAACATGTACAAAGTGCAGCAATACTATGTACAGTATGTACACATACATGCTGTATGCACAGTACAGTGCACATTGTACTAAGTCCTGATACTATTCAAAACATATAGATGATTGTGAGAACCTAGACAATGGACATTGTATGTGTATTGTGTAGGTCTGGCCTGGTGCCTGCTAAACCAGCTGGCACACTGTCTGACTGGTTGTAACCAGTTGATGCAGTAGTAAACTTGGACTGACTGGTTATATATTATGGGTATTTTAAGCGTATTGGACTTTTTGTATTCTTTGAATTGCGGAGTGATTGAATCTTTTACAGCGACCATTCCAAGGATATCCCAGCACCTGGGCTTGGCACACTGAGCATCCAGCTGCAGTGTGTGGCCAGCACTACACACTGGGACACTACAGTCCCATGGTATGGAAGCCAGTGCTTCCCCTTATGTCACATTGAGGCTACTGCCCATTCCCTGCCAATTGCAAGTCAATGGGGCACTATTCCATATGGGGGTAACGTGTGCAAACGTGTATACTGAACATGTAGAACAGCATTGAGAAATGGGGATCACTATGCGAATGACTTAGTTGATAATCAATAATTCCAGAAGATTAAAGTTCTACAGTACACTGTACATGTACAGTACATTGTTTTAAAATTATAATGTTAAACAATGTACTTGTACAGTGTAGGAGTTTAAATTTCTGCAATTAAAGTCCTTAGACAAATTGAAATTAAATTGCCAAACTCTGTATCCACAAACTAAAGATGCACTCCGTGCGTGTGGTTACATGTACATACTGTTTGTGCATGTCACATTTACATGTATAACGCATGTGACATGTATCTGTACACTATGCACATACCAGATGATGGTCTCAGTGGGTATATAGTTGCATTTCCATTTCCTGCTCCATTAACAGCATAATATGTGAACTCAATTGTATCATTGTATTCCAGAATAGATGTGATGTGGCTCATTAGCAACAAAGGATCACTCAGATCAAGTAAAGCAGTACAGGACATAGAAGGAGCACATGAGCTATTGATGATTTTAGACACATTGCTGACATTGTTGGAGAGAACATAGTGGAATATTGCAGCAGGAGATACATCATAAGATTGTGGAGCAATCCAGGACATGTTATTTGAGACTATTTTTAGTTGGTCTGGTGGTCCCAATATGCCTACAGTAGATGGAGATGAAGACATGTTTGTATCATTATTGTCCATGTAAGTGTGAGGGCTTGATGCCCAAGTAATAACCAACCACACATACACACATATACATGTACATGTACATATACATGTACACTGTACTTGCTCAATCATTTACATTCAGCCAACTGTGGCAATCCCCCAATGCAGGTCATTGCTAGATCAGATCTCAATGGCCACATGAGATTGAGATAACAACAGAAATCAGACAAGTGTTGTATACAATACAATCACTGCCTTGTGTTAACTACTTTAATAACCATCTCAGTCATAAGGCAACAGCCATGCGTAATCATGTAAGAAATACTGATGACTTCTGTAAGGCAAAATCCGTGCTGCCATGTCACAAAATTTCCATGGACTACATGAACATGTACACTGTATTATTGTCCAACCCAAATACCACTTGCTCCACAAAAGAAAAGAGGGGTACATGTACACTGTATATAGCCAGCAGCTGCTTGAAATCATTTAGAACATTCTATGGTGTAAACACATGTTGTGTAGCTGTACCCATGTGTATAAAAAAGAAAGGAACTTAGGTCATAACTTTGAGTTTTTTATATCTCGCAAACCACATGACCTCTGATTCCAATATGCTATGTGGTGCAAAACTATGAGGGGTAAAACAGATACACAAAGTATGAAACAACTTGGAGTCGTGAGTGAGAAAAATGTCCTCGCTTGACATGGAATGACCTGGTTTACATTTGTAAAGAGAAATGATCATTTAATGATAGATCGATTACGCGCCTACGTGTAGGCGAAAAACGCAATTTAAGCCTACCTGTAGGCGTTCTTTTGTATAATGCTAAGGTACTTTTTCGTGATATAAAAATTTGCAAATTGATACTATGCAAAGCTGAAACATTGCTCTTTCTATTAAAAGTTATTTCATTCTCGTTTCTAAACCGAATCGTCGCGTGCATGCTTTCAATGGCGAAGGGCATAAAAGTTGGTAGCGAAGTGCGGGTTTTGAGAGGCAAGTTTTCCACTCAAAAAGGAGTCGTGCAAGCGTCGGAAGGAGTAGGACGGGCAAGAAAATGGATTGTAAAGCTGAATGGTGGTGTTTTGGAGCGTTTTTCAGCTAGAACGTTGGAGCTGGAACAAAGGCATTTAATTACGCCCCCTTCAACGTCCATCAGGGCTGTTTCACAAGAGGAAGAAGACTCCTGCAGCTCCAATACTTCCTCCGATGAAAGCAGCACCAGTGACAATGACGAAATGCGCGAAGTAGATGAAGATGGAGCATCCCGTCGAGCAAGCGACGTTTCAGAAAGGTAAGACTCCCCCTTTTCAATATCCGTTGCGGTTCATTATCAAATACATCTCTTTGTTTATGCCCGCATGGTGCGTGATGCAGAAGGACCAACTGGGACAATCGAGACACGGCAGCAGAGTCAAATGGCGATGACGATAGAGTAGTACTCGATGGTGTTGAGTGGCGTAAAATGGGTGACGTAACTGTTGAACTGAACGGGCCAGCATATCAGCGCAAGGCTGCATTATACCATCCATTACACGAGAGGTCCACGGAGCTGGATTTTTGGAAAATGATGATGCCTGCAGATCTCATGCGCAACATCATCGAAGCCACCAACCTGCATACTGAAATGGCACAGAAACCTCTTGATTATGAGCAGCTGCAGCATTTCTTTGGCATTCTCCTTGCAATGACTCTGGCTTCAGGAGGTGAGCGAAGGGATATGTGGAAAACAGAATCAAATGGGCCATTCCCTGCCCCTGCTCTTGGGAGGTATATGGCCTGCCATGATTTCGAAAGAATACTTCGGAACTTGAAGCTGTGTGTGTACACCGATGAAGAGTTAGCAGATGATCCGTGGTTGCCCATTCGAAGTGCAGTGGATTCTTTTAATAGGAATCGCAGAGGGGGCATCTCACCTGGTGTAACATTGTGTGCTGACGAGAGTATGGGAAGTTGGCGAGGATTGGCTGCTAAGGTAGATGATGCTGTTGTAGGGCTACCACATGTAACTAAAATTGCCAGGAAACCAGAAGGGGTTGGAACTGAATATCGCACACTGTCCTGTGGGGAGACCAAGATCATGCTGCAACTTGAGATCCAGGAAGGGAAGGTTCCAATGCAAGGAAAAGAGTATGCAAAGGATTATGGCTCTGGCACATCATCACTTTTACGGTTGACCAGATACTGGAGTGGATCTGATCGTACGGTTGTTGCTGACTCAGCATTTGCTTCATTGAAGACAGCAGAAGCACTCCACAAACATCGTGGTCTTCGTTTCATTGGCTTAGTGAAGACTGCTCACAAGCGATTTCCGAAAGCATGGCTTCAGAAATATCCTTACACAAATAGGGGTGACCATTGTGTGCTCCAGGCCAATATTGATGGAAGGCAGTACATGGCTGTGGGATGGAATGACAAGAAACTGAAAATGTTCATTTCTAGTACCAGCAGGACGACTGAAGCTCTCTGCCCTGCCTACAAGAAGCGCTTTCGTCAATCCACACCAGAAGACAGAACAAGTGCACCATGTGTTGTTTTCTATAAAGAAGTAAAGAGGCCAGCAGTTGTGGAGGCATATTTTGACAACGCAAATGCTATTGATGTGCATAACCATCTACGCCAGGGGGGCCTTGAGTTGGAGCGTCATTGGAAAACGCAAACGTGGTGGCATCGCAATTTTGCTACTATCTTCGGCATGTGCGAGTCTGATGCGTATCTTGCCTTCCGGTATTTTCATCCTCTTGCTCCCATTCTTTCCCACAGAGAGTTTACAGAGCGCCTATCTTTGCAGCTACTTACCTATAAATCGTCGTTCCACGACACTGGGCCTTCCGCACGTCTTCGGAAACACATGCCTGTAGCGCCCACTGAACAGCCATTGCAGACAGTAGTTGCAAAGATAATGAGCAGCCACACTCTAAAAACTAATATGAGAGAGTGTCCAGTGTTTCAATACAAGCGTCAGCGACTGGAGCAGGATGAAGAAGGCACCTCACACAATGGCCGTGTACCTAGTGTGCAACGGAAGTGTAGCGTCTGCTGTGAAAGAAAGACAGCATATTATTGCGACGAGTGCACGCAGCTACATGTGGAGATCGTTCCTATTTGTAACCCTGGAAGTACAAAGCCTGGATTTACATCGTGCCTGGCTTTTCACATTGACCAAGTTGCGATCGCGCTTTGAGCCAGAAAGCAATTTAATTACCTGATTCAAACTATGTGTTTGACATGAATTCTTTGCGTACATTTTACGCTGCTATCATACATTTACTCAAAAATGCATTTCAATTCGCTGTAATATTTACAGCAGGGCTGTAGTTATTTTCCAAACGTTGCGATACGCGAACGCCTACGCGTAGGTTAAGACGCCTACAAGTAGGCGACGAGCTAACATTAATATTTAGCTGGAAACTAACTTATATTTGTACCAAATATAATTATACATGTAGTGTGTTCATTGCAATACATGTGCTTAGTGCGCATTAGATGTACATTGTACATGTATGATACCATAGAAGTCTAATGAAGGAGTATGGTAATTTAATTGAGTACTGATGTGGTCCTGATACTGAACAAGAAGTTAGCACACTTGTTCCAACTTGTGAAACAAACATATTGCACATGAAAATATAATCACATACGTGTACATGTACATGTGCATGTGCATGGAGATTGCTAAGAATACTTTAATTATACCTTGAATGAGGAGTATCACTGGACCAGCTGACTGAGGGTTTCTTAATGATGCATCCAACAGTGTGCATTCCACAGAAGTGTTGTTATTAGATTTGATGGTTGAAACCGAGAGCCGAGATGTGATATTACGACCATCTGGTGACATCACTAAAGGTAGTACACTTATTCCTTTATTGAGCACATGTGGTGCGGTAGCATCCAATCCATCCACAGTCCACACAACATGGGCTCCAGTTCCAGAACAGGTAAATGTACAGATTCCACTCACATTCTCAAAGGTTACATACACTTGATCTTTTGAAGGTGTAATTTCTATTCCAAAAGCACCTGATGTGTACATATAACATGTTAAGTAGTCATGATGTGCTTATGTCATAGATACTTTAAAGTATCTATGCTTATGTGTACACAAGAATACAAATTCCAGCACATTCCAAAACAACCAGTGTCACCCTTAAAAATGACTTGTATCTTATACTTGATTAGTCTTGGGCTCTAGTATCCATTAGTTAAACACAGAACACTACAAGCAAAACTAATGCTCTAACTGCAAATAAATGTTCACAGTCTTGAAACAGCATACAATCTACACAAGTACAGTGTACAACAAAACATATCTTACCGGTAGTCAGTAACAGCAGAATCATCCCACGCGCATATAAGTGAAGTACATGTATGTAGGCACATGACGATGGCTATACAGAAAAAAAGTGATATAAATCTGGAATTGAGAGATATCCATTTTAGGTACAAAATCTAGATACAGAAGGAAGTTAATTCGGTATTTTGGGTGATTCAAACTTCAAATTTATTACATACATGTACATGTAGACTGTACTTTTACGTGAAGATTTACACTTACAGTACATGCACCTGGAGAATGTAATTTGATGTGATGACATCTGATTAATGTTACTTACACAAATACACACATACGCATACATGTACCTGCAGAACACACCACAAACATGCATTTATGCATTGGGTTGCTAACAATAAGTGCAAAAAAAACAAGCATATTGGGCACAACAGACACCTCGTGTAGTCTCTACACAAGTACAGCATATGTGGCTGAGAATGAAGAAGTGAACAGATCTGTAGGCAGACAGTACATCAAACCTTTTCCCAATTCAGAATTTCAGCGTGATATTTTGTTGTACATGTACATGTGTGAAAGACATCAGACTGGAAAACGTGATTAGAATGTTACGGTCACCTTCCCTTACTGTTCCACCATCTACTCCCATACATGTACACCAGCTGTTGAAGTTTAGAATAAGGTCACCTTGTAATCAATATAACATGTTTAACTGTTTACTGTACTTGAGCATAAACTACAAGCATGGAATGACATACATGTAGTGGATTAGCTACTTAAACCGGTTCCATGAGAATCCAATGAATTTTAGGCATATTTTGTCGAACCTGTATTTTAGAAAATTAGTCGGAACAGGTTTATCATGAAAGTGTTTGAAACTAGTAGCGAAACTATCAGGTTTAGCGCCATTTGTAGCATCTTATCTACTAAGAACATCCGTTTTTAGTTAAACGGTAAAAAGCTTCACTGACAAAGGTACACTTTTTAAAATAGCCTTTTTCAGCGCCAAAAACAGTCTTAATATGCTTAACTATGTATGATGTGTAGCATTCATGCACATTTTGACTGTTTACTTCTGTGCGAGCATAGCAGTAGCAACGAGTATATCTAGCATCCTTGTGGTGGCCGAGTCCCCAGACCGCTAATTAGTCCGTGCGTAATTTTTTCCCCATGTAGCTCAATTGTACACTTGTTATTGACCAAAAAAAGCTGCTTTCATGTGGTCTATTACACGCCTGAGGAGCTCTGACTTATTTCCTGTTTTTGTGATGTGGTGGTGGCTTAGGTATACCTCTAATTCTTCCTACTTCCAACTAGAGAGATATTTTTTTACATCTAGATGCTCATAGCTCACCCTTGCTTTCTTCTGCCTTCCACTTACACAGTTCCCTCCATCACCTTTCAGGTCTTGCATGCTTATAACCAGCAGCTTTCAGAGGCTCAGATTTCCTACCGATTCTCTGGTACATGTACACACCTCTGATTTTGCCTACCAGTGGAAGCTCACTGAGTCTGATTACTTTCTGCAACTGCAGCTCATCTAGCCTGGCAAAAACACCATCAGGAGAGATCTTCTCTTTTCCCTGACCCTTACTCTCGCCAACCTTCCAACAAGTATGCATGTCGCCATTAACCTTTGAGGTCAGCTCTGGTTGCATGGTCTTTTTAGTATGTGCCCAACCAGCAAAGAAGTTTTGCTCAAAGGTTGTACAGGGTGGTTACCAAACAAGTTTGATGCTCTGCAAATAGCACCATTCCCCGAAAAATCCATCCTAGTCAAACGTCCATTGGCATGCTGCATTGCAGTGCTGAGGACATCTCTAGGCATCATTGCCCCACAGCAAATGTGCTTCTCCAGCAACTTTGTTGAATTGAAATGGTACAGGCACTCACTACATTGTGGATAAACCTCTTTAATCATAGATTGTCCGGTGTTAAACCGGTTTAACGAAGTGTTAAACCGGTTTAACACTTTTCCAGTGTCTATTGCACAGTATAGAAGGTGGTTGTGTTCTACAACAGCACTGCTGTCCTATCCAGATATCTGTTAAGTCTTTGCGCCACATCAGTTCTAGGCGCAATTCTCGCTTTTTGTACAAGCAAATCCACTCCACCTACAGTACTTCTTTTGCCGCCATTGGTAATTTCTATTAGCATGGCAAAAGGGCTCGCCATCGGAGTCAAAGTTTGCGCCTCTTCAAAGGCTGTTATTGGTGAGAGAGGTGCAAAAGCACGATATGGTGCAGGCTGGAAGAGCAAGCTAGCTTATGGCAGCATACAAGAGCAGGTGGGCGAAGCCGAAAATGGCGGGTCAACCTTTCATCATTACCGGTATACAAGGTTGTAGATTTGAGCGCTAGAGCTCTTACAGTAGTTGTTGACAGTGAATCTGACAAGGACGATGGTGGCTTAGTGGCAACATCAAGTTCTGTTGATGATACTGCCAATGCGAAGCTAGAGATGAAGTGAACGAGATTCAAGACGGCTGTGTCTGTGAGGGCCTACGCCCTCATCTGTAATGTCTAGGTTATTATTAGGCTGCGCTTGCGCACTTGTCGAGCTACTATACGGACGAGAGGTGCGTGGACCGTTGGACGTGCTATGTGAAACATGGGTGGTAGGAGAGAAGAGCAAAGAGAGCACTGTGAGCTACGTGCTGGCGATGAGAGAGAAATTGAAGGAAATGACAGAGATCGTACAAGAGAACGTCAGTAAGGAGCAATCTAGGCAAAAGCAATGGTATGACAAAGGAGCCCGGACCAGAGAATTCAAACCAGGAGATTTGGTGTTAGTGCTGTTACCGACGTCGTCAAACAAGCTTCTTGCACAATGGCAGGGCCCATACCAGATTAAGGAACGAAAGGGAAAGGTAAATTACTCGATCGACATGCACGACAGAAAGAAGCGATTGCGAGTGTTCCATGTTAACATGTTGAAGGAATATCAAGTCCGACTTGCTGAGGAGACTGTGTGCGTTGTGGAGGAGGATGAAGTGGACGAGGAAATCCCTTCGTGGAACGATAAGGTGCAAGGATCAATGAAGATTGGTGAAAAACTAAACGACAACCAGAGGGCGGAGCTGAAGTTACTTCTTCGAAGGTATGCAGACATTTTCAGAGATATCCCAGGTAAAACACATCTTGTGGAGCATCGCATAGAGACGGATAAAGCTCATCCAGTGAAGATTCCTTCCTCCCTACAGAATTCCCTATGCGTACAGAAAGCTGTTTAAAGGGGAAGTGGAGGAGATGCTGAAACATGACATCATTGAACCTTCGAACAGTGAGTGGGCGTCTCCAATCTTGCCGATAAGGAAGAAGGACGGAAGTTGGCGATTCTGTGTTGATTTCAGGCATTTGAATACCTTATCTAAACTGGATGCCTATCCTATGCCTCGAATCGACGAGCTCATTGATCGTCTTGGGCAAGCTCGCTTCATCAGCACGATTGACCTTACCCGAGGGTACTGGCAGATTCCGATAGCGCAGAAAGACAGAGAGAAAACGAATTTTGCCACTCCATATGGCTTGTTCCAGTTTAAAGTGCTACCATTTGGCCTCAATGGTGCCCCAGCCTGTTTCCAACGACTAATGGACCGAGTTATACAAGGGTGCGAAGACTACGCTGCAGCTTACCTCGACGATTTGGTCATTTTTAGCAATTCGTGGAAAGAACATCTGGAACAGTTAGAAGTGGCTCTGTCTCGAATTCAGAAGGCGGGACTCACTATCAAGGCGAGCAAGTGCCAGATGGGAATGGAGGAGTGTGTATACCTTGGACATATCGTCGGTAACGGGGTCGTACGACCTGAGGCCGGGAAAGTAGAAGCAGTGAAAACGTTTCCGATACCAAAGACTAGAAGAAGCAGGTACGAACATTTCTTGGTCTGACAGGGTATTACCGAAAGTTTATCCCGGACTACGCCTCCATATCCGCCCCCCTGTCAGACCTCACCAGAAAGTCCGCTCCGAACTCCATATCCTGGACGGAAAAGTGCGACCAGGGGTTCAACTTGTTAAAAGAGATGCTGTGTTCAACTCCTGTCTTGAACTGTCCTGATTTGACAAGCCCTTTTATATTGCAGACAGACGCTTCCGACCGAGGAGTGGGAGCAGTACTAAGTCAGTATGGAGTTGATGGCCAAGAACATCCGATTGCATACTTTAGCCGGAAATATTCCGCAAGGGAACAAAACTACTCCACGATCGAGAAAGAGTGCTTAGCCATCAAATTGGCAACTCATGCGTTTAGGGTCTACCTACTTGGGCGAGAGTTCACAGTCGAAACGGACCATCGGGCGCTCGAGTGGCTTCACCGGTTGAAGGATTCCAATCCCAGATTGTGTCGATGGAGCCTGACGCTACAACCCTTCAAGTTCTCGGTGCGGCATAAGGCAGGAGTCACCAATGGTAACGCCGATGCTCTGTCCCGGGCAGGGGATTAGTCAGGTGGGGTTTTAGATAAGAAGGGTGGAGTGTGAGGGCCTACGCCCTCATCTGCAATGTCTAGGTTATTATTAGGCTGCGCTTGCGCACTTGTCGGGTATTGAACCTATAAATTGTGTGTTTCGTGTGAAATAAGGGTTCTCTGTGTCATATTTGAGTGATTTAGTCGGGGACGTGGGAACTAGTGACCGCGACCGACTATCACAACGGCGAAGACCATCTAGCAGAGTTGGAAGCATTTGATGCTGGTGATATTGATGGGCAACCAGAGATAGAAAATGATGGCAATGACTCAGAGCAAAGAAATGAGAATGTAATTGTTTGCCAAGGTGTTAAGTGGCACATCTGGTTTAGTGCAAAACTTCTATGGGTCGATGGCTGCTGTGCTGCAGAAAGAATTCCCATTCAGTATTTTAAGATGTCCTTTCCAACTCAAATGGTGCCGGACATACTTATGTAGAGTGGAATTGCAATGCCAATCAAGAAGAAGAAAATGAACGAGGCAGAGTTCTGGCGGCTTCTAGGTATCATCTGCACCCTCACACGCACCACCAGTAAAAGGCGTGACCTGTGGAGTCTTCAAGATGGAAGTTTCCCTGCTCCCAGATTTGGAAGTCGCTATGGGATCTCACGACAAAGGTTTGAAACACTGCTTTGATACTTAAGATTTTGCCCTCCAGAAGAGTTTGAAAGTACTCAGGATAGATGGGCACCAGACATAGGCTAGTCGATAAATTTAATAAGCGGCGAGCGGAGACTTTTTACCTATCTTGGAGCATCTGTGTGGATGAGAGCATAAGTGCTTGGAGAGGTAAGGATGGAAACTACTGCTCAGATGGGATGCCACATGTAACAAAGATAAAAAGAAAACCAAAAGGAGTTGGAGCCGAACTGAAGGATGCAGCATGCTCTCAAACCCAGGTCATCATTGCTCTTGAAAGTCAAGAAGGGAAGGAAGAGATGGCAACGAAGAAATACATGCAGGAATGGAAAAAAGCAGGTATGGCTCAAGTCTTGAGTCTCACAGAACCATGGCATGGTTCTGGCAGAGTCATAAATGCTGATTCAGCTTTTGCATTGTGTCATGACCTTGAGTATAATGAGCCAGGTGACCATCATGTTCTCACTGCTTCAATCAATGAGCATTCATACATTGCTTGTGGATGGATGGATTCAACTAGGAAACACTTCATTTCCACACACAACACAAACTAGAAGGCAACCCACATGGTAAGGGGCGTTGGCGTGGGATTGAATCTGAAGAGCACGAAGGTACAGAAGTGTACTTTCATTACACAAAGAGGCCCAATAAAGCTTGTAGAACACTACTTTGATTCAGCCACAATAATCGATGTACATAACCATGCCAGGCAATCTGGTCTGTCCTTGGAAACATCTTGGGGAACACACGATGGGATCACAGGTACATTGCTAGGGATAATTGAAACTGATGCATACCATATGGTACAATTTCCACCCAAATGGAAAGAAATGATTTCATGCTGATTTCACAGACGAGATTGCAGAGGCATTATTGAAGACTACACGCAGACTGTATACATCATCTGTTACTTCCGATGTTGATCCAAGTAATGTAGGTGGCTTACCTCATGAGTTTCGTCCATTAAATAAACTACCAATGTACCTGAAATCTGTATCACCAAATTCTGGTCATCGTGCATTGAGGAGGTGTTCTGTATGCAGTTCTCTAGCAAGTTACTTTTGTACAAAATGCTCCAATGTTGAACACGGGCAGATAGTTTCTATTTGTGGACTGTCTTCAAAGAGACGAAGCAACTGCTTAGTAAAGCACATCGTGTGACACTCATTATAGCTGAAGCACTTACACATATTCAGTGATGTCATGTATTTGTGCATGTATAACCTTCTAAATGTAGTTGTGTAATTCTGACAAGGGTAGCCTTCATTGCAAAGAAGTTATTCAAGCAACAGCAATGCCAGAGCTCAATTTAAGAAACAATATTGTAAATATGTATGTAATTGAATAAGTGTACTCTACATGTATATCATAGATACATGATTTAGGATACCAAATATACCTTCAGAATAAGTGCAACACTTATGGATGATTAGTTACAATGGAAAACACAAAACATTTTGGAACCGTTAAACTGGTTTAACACACCGTTTAACAGCGAACGGTCAATCTATGATTAATGCCTCCTGGTCCTCTCTTTGCTTAGTCACATGCTCCAGCTCTCGCTGGCTCATGTGCTTACTTCTCTTCCTATACCAATTCTCATCCTTCCTTGCTTGCATATACCCACTGTTACTGACACTGTTCAAAGTCACTGTAACCCCAGCGAAGTTATCCCTTCTGCACCCATTGGTGTAATCAGCGAGCAAGCATGACACAAAGCAATTGACACACAAGCTGACACAGTCTTCTGTCCAAGGCAATTGTAAAACTGGACTTGTTGCTTTCCTGCAGATGTTACATACTGGGTAGCATAGAACTCAGAAATTCCAACAACGGGAGGAATAGATGCAGCATAGTATGGAGCCTGAAAGTTTGAATTAACCAATAAAACTGTTGTATTGCTCACAGAAGTGTTGATCAGTGCAACAGCAAGCTGCTTGGGGGTCGAAACGTTTCGCCCTCCATCTCCCTGCATCAGATACATGTAAGCATCTACTTGAGTTTGTTGGTGAGAGAAGTGGGTATCATATACATGTACATCTTTGCCACATTGGGCCTCGTTATGATAATAGGCGATGAGCTTTAACCCAGCAGCAGAGCAAACATAAAGATGGAGCAGCTTGGTCTGCTTGCCAGCCATGTTTTTGGCATTGTCACTCTGGACAATGAGCTTGGTGACATGGGGGAACTTCTGTTTCAAAGCACGAAGGGCAGCCTCCAGCAGCTGAGCAAGCATCAGCCTTTTGCTCCCCCTGAACAATGCAGTTGAAGAAGTGAAGACTAGGTGCACCCTCTTTGTTTTGTTCACCCTCCTCTTCCTCACCATCATTCTCATCCTTGCCCACTTCTCCCTCTTGCTCACACTCCTCTTCTTGCTCACACTCCTCCTCTTGCTCACACTCCTCTTGCTCACACTCCTCATCTTACTCACCCTCCTTCTCTTGCTGATCCTCCTCTTCTTGCTCACCCTGCCCCTCTCCTTGCTCCTCTTGCTCTCGCTCCCACTGTTCCTGCTCATCCTCCTCTGATTCATCCTCTTTTTCTTCCTCCACCATGTCATTCTCATCTTCCTCCTGCTACAATACACCCATTTCTTCAGCCTGAATATCATCCTTTTCTGCATGTACGCTTCATAAGCTGCTGCAATCGCTCTTTATCAGATGTGTAGTCGATCTCCACATACAGTGTAGAGTTGATTTTGCACTTCCTCAGTCTCTGGCATTATGTACACCCCAGCTCCCCACCATAGCATCCCTTTATTGCCATAGTAGGAGTCTTCCCCCTCACGGAATCCCTTTGCAAGGAACTTCTGTTTGAAGTCATACACCATGTAAGCTGTAGAAGAGTCCATTTGCACTATTGCCAGCTTCATATGGTGTGCCTGCTGGGCAGCAAGCATTACATGGGCCATGTACCAATATGAGCGGCGCTCACATTGGTGCATTGTGAGTAGCACACCTGCAATTTCACTCAGCCTGTTAGGGTCATCATCCAACTTTGCCATAGCTATACACCGCAGCTTATCATAAATCTGGAATGGACTTCGACAGGCACTGCAGCACATGTGACCACCAGGCTTGGGACTTCTGTTAGGTCTACACGTAGACACTAGGTCCAGTGAAAAGATTGGAGAGTGTGTGGTAACGAAATCATTCTCCATCACTTCTGATCCCTTTGTTTGTGCACGCAATGGAGCTGTCTTCGTACCAGATCCACATCTCCTCCTGTGTGTTTGGTTCATCAAACAGATCGAGTTGTGAGGCCAACTCCTCCACTTTGGTGTACAGTGTCAGCTGTTCGGCTTCATGGTCCTGAACCTGGTGAGTGTGCTGAGCAATTTCCTCTGATGAAGCCTTCACTCCCTTCCTTGCATGCACTGCATAACCATAGCTCAGGAATGTGAACACTGAGGAGTGGAGTTGACGCAGTTCATTACATAAAGTATGGTCAATGTCAGAAAGTGGTGTAATGACATCAATGATTCTGTCAATGATAGAAAAGTTGTCAGTGTGGAAATTAATCTTTATGTAGTCTACTCCAGCACGGGCCTCTTGCTGCTTTCACCACCAGTTATGTTTCTCACAATGGAGTAAAATATAGACTGTCCAATGGGTGGCCTTCTGGGCATTACCTCCTTCTGCTTCACAACATAGCCCCTGTATAATGAATGTAGCAACATCATGCTTTAGGATCAGTGACCTCATTGCAAACACATGATCCAGTCCCTTCCACATTGGATCTCTATTAGGAGTGCGTTTCTTCGCTTGCTAGCAAGATGACCTATATTATCGTCACTGTAAATGAAGTCTACAGGAAAGTGGACAGAATCCCTAGGCACATGAGATTGTGTCTGGCTATACTCTTGAAGAGATACTCCATGTGTAGGGTATAGCCTATCAACTTTGGCTTGGAAAGCCAAACATCCTGCATATTTGTTGCTGATGTTGAGCAAAGAGGCAATGTATGCATGAAGAATGTCAGCAAAAGGTACCAGAAGCTTCCTTGCAGGAATGCTTGTGTAGCATTTTCATGCCATAATGTATCCCGGATGGTATTGGGAATTGAGTTGAGCACTTCCGGCAATATGCTGCTTGCAGGAACACAACTGGCCGCTTGATTCTCACAGTCCTCAGGCTCTTCTATGGTGCATGTAGTTGTTATGGACTGAATACTGAATGCCATCTTCAAATCACCCTTTATCCTCAGATTTGGCAGCAGCATTAGTGCCCGGGCCTTTACACCTCTTCTGAATACATTTTCAACCCGATTCATAGCAGCAACATCAACCTCACTCGGGACACTAGCACATTGTACTCGCGATGAACATCTATTTGTGGGAGTCGTTGCACAGCACTTTCATACCCCTCATCACAGCCCATGAGCTCCATAACCTTCAAAATGTGAGCCTGAGATGCATGCTCAATTGGATCATCATCTTTCACTGCTATAACCTCACTGTCAACAGCATCGACTAGATCATCATGGACCTGCGCTTGGCGTTCAGGAATTAACCGCTGTGGCTCAGAACGAGACAAAACCATCGCCTTTATTGGTCGACCACGCGTATGTGGCTGACACAAGCAGCATTTCGTGCAGTTCGCATTTGTTACATACGGGCTTCTTGTGTATCGCAGAACAAGTGAGAGACATCATACGAGCATGCAAGAACAATAAATACAATTGTACAGTAGTCTGAGTACGAGCATACAGTATAAACAAAAAGAGCAGTTTGCACACAAACTATGCTAGCAATCAAAATGTTGCCTACCTAGACCTTTTTGGGGTATCTTTAGCACACAAAAAATACATTCATAACTATCATACACTTTATGAGAAAAAAGTGTACCGATTGGCTTTCGAAGCATCAACGAACGACGACACGCGTAAGTTAGACCAGGTTTATATAAGTAGTGCAATATGTTACAAGCCTAAAAATGATATGAAACGACACACAAAGGGTTGGCCTATAAGAAAAAGTGCCTTCTAGCTGATACCCTAAAAGGTCTGTTCAACAAAACATTCATTCGATTCTCATGGAAGCGGTGTTTAAAAAAAATTTAGGTCGTCAAGATGTTCTGTACATACATCATTGTAGATGCAAAAATAACTGCACCTTTAATAGCTTTATTTCAGCATCTGGACTTATGTCACTGGTCCCTTCAGGGCATTCAGATGCCAAAGCCTGCTCATTGCCATCCTCATGTGTGCCATTTAGCTGCTTATCTGCAATCAAATTTGCATTGACTACCACTATACCTGAGATAAGTAAAAGACAGTTCGGTATTTATTTCTTACTGGCTATGAACGATTTTTCCCCTGGATTCATATTCTTCAGCAGCATCGAAGCTATAGATAAATACGAATCGGTGAGAATGAGTAATTGAAGTTACACCTGGGGACAAATAAAACAAAGCTTCAGTACACACACGAGTTGGATATGAGATACACTTACATTTACAGTGTTAATGTTGAATTTTTATGCAATGCATGTACAATGACATGTGTATAATGTGATGGTTATGAGAAATCTTAACTTCAGCTTAATAGAAAACGAGAATTCACTGCCTGCAAATTCCATTATTCTTTGTATTCAATGAAATATTTCTGTATTCTCTATAAGAAGCTTGGATTCGATTACACTGTACATCCAGTTCTCAATTCAAGATACCAGTTTGGACATATGAAGCCACAATAATTGTATACATGTATGTACATGTACATGTATTATTAACAATGGCAAGAAATAATGAACATCTGAATGGTAGTGTGATTGTGATCAAAGCAACAGCTACATGTAGATGTACATGCATACATTGTAGGTCCCAAGTCCCAACCAGCACAGTGCTTCATGGCAATTCTCTTGTAGCATTCCATTAGAAATGCATTTGTAAAAGCTGCCCACTACATATTCCATCAAACGTCTATCTACAATTACAAGCTACATGTACCTTCCCTCAGGTGAGCGAGCCTCCATTACAATCTTTTGATTAGCCTATACAGCAAATTTATTCTAATTTCACTTCATTGGAGATACTTTTTTTAAACCTACAACTGTGTCACACTGCTACACTAGAATGTGTTTATGAAACCCTCCAACTAAGGCTTGAAACCGGTTGTACCGGAGCTCCGGTTAACCGGTCAACCAACGGTTAACCGATCGCGTGAATTAAACAACCGCCTCAACCGGTTCTATTTCAGCTAAATAACCGCTTCAACCGGTTGTTAAAATATTCGGTTAATATTTTATTGAGGAGTTGCAAGTGGCGTCACGTCCGTCTTACATCTACCAATAATGCTGGGCGCGAGAAAACAATAAGCGGACGAAAGCCAACAATGGAGAGATTCATCTCTTCGTTGTCAGCAACTATATTATATTTGGAACAGTGCCCAGCAAAATCACCCCTATGATACTATCAAATTTTACAGGACAAGCAAAAGAAAAGTAACGCTCGAATTGAATTGTATGGCTAATTATAAATTCAGTACCCTATAACTTGATGATGGATAGCCCATGCGTAAACACCATTTGCTAGAAACTCTTTGGAGTTCACGGAAAATTTGAAAACTTGAAAAACTATCCAGAAGGGTGACTTTGCTGGACACTAGCAACAAGGCGACATTCTTAGGGGTACGCCGCGAACCATCTTTCTTGCCATGTGGCAAAGCCCGAGGTTGTGCTGATTAACTTTTGGTCCCATCGATTATGCATAAATAATTGATAATTAATTGTTAAACTGGCAATAACCGGTTGTTTTAAAACGAACAACCTCAACCGACCGGTTATTTTTTTAAACAATCACCTTAACCGACCGGTTTTTTAAATTTAATAACCTCTAACAACCGGTTTTTTTCAGATTTCAAGCCTTACCTCCAACTGAACAAGCACTCATAGGACCTGGTGGCCATGATCAATACAGGTATGCACATTGTCATGTATGTACCATTATTATATGAGTGTGTACATATGACTTCAGTCTAATAGCAGTGTGATCCATGGCAAAGATCATAAAATGAATCCCAGACTGTGTTCCTGATAACCAGGGTCATTCCATAAGGTCTACGTGTATGTGCACAAGTTCCAACTGGACCATATCGGTATTGGTAGCTCCCCAAGGTAAGATGCTTTGCTTGGGGATTTCAAGTTCTACAAGTAGACAAATAGCCATTGTCCAGACACAACATGACTGCTACTGTATGGGAAGGGCATTACAGTCATGTCCATTGTTCTCTGCCAAATGGCTGGAATACAAGAGAATTAAAACAACCTGTCATTAACGAAGTGCTCCATTAGCATCTTGTTGCCCAAGGATCACTGACAGATTTACAACAGCATTGTTGCCTGAGAATTTTGCCATTCTGGAGTGTTCATGGATGGGGGGGGGGGGGGGGGGGAGGGGAAGTCAGTTCCGCTGAATGAAATAGAGATGTGGAAACATACATGTACCTGGTTATATTTCAAAGGATAATGACAGCTCATAACGTCCCAGAAGACAGGTGGCTACGTCATTTGACTCCTCAGCTAACAGGTTAGGCCCAATTGATGATTGATGGAAATTAAGGTGGAAATTTGACGAGTTCGTTATGGAATGAACAAAGAAGAATACAGGAGAAAGTTTTGGTCAGCAAAGTGTACGGGTGGATAAACAAACAAGGAGCTGGCAGTGAGGATAAAATGAATGAATCAAGAACACGTTATGGTGGTGATGATGAGAGCCAAGGCCCAGCTGCAGCTAGAAGAACTTATATAAGAAAAGAGAAAGAGATTTTATCTGGTGCACGCCCTCATCAGTTGTACTTGTGCATACTGATGTTGTTCCTTCTAGGTTGGAGAATTCAAGACTTGGCATTGACCCTGGGAATTCAAAAAGATAGCCAAAGTGCTGTTGTGTGTCACCAAATGGGAAAGCACAAAAATTGGGTGTGAAGCCATACTTTGAAAGATGGAATGGTCAGGGAAAACATTCATGGTGAGCACTTGGAAATTGTAATAAGTGGAACAACCTTCCCTCCCCTTCCCCCTCCCCTCCCCCAGATCTGCCTGTGACTATGAGGATGAGTCAACACTGAAATACAGCTGAAATGAAGATCTGTGTGGCCAAATTTTGGGGGTTCACATATGATGAAGGGCTTCACATATGATGAAGCCATCGTCTGACAATAGGGACATGATGCATCATCACCTGTGATGGTCAGCCATGTAATGACACCCCGCAAGTTGCACAGCATGGCAACTCAGCTGTACACGTACATATCGGAAGTTTCGTTAGAAACTTCCATATAGGATTTGACCCCGGTTATGAATATAATAAAAAATACGCGACCCGTCTGTAACAAGACTCCCGATGATCGGATCGTTTAGCTTGTTTTAGTAATCGATCTATAAGTAAAAAATGAGCAGTTTCGCATTTGTTTCATGTCGTAGAACCGCGCGGTTGTAGAGAACAAACTTACAAAAGGGTACTGTCCGTCCTCGTACCCGGTCCCGGAACAATGGGCGGGTCTCCTTCTCCTTCTTGGCAATGCACAACTCGGGATAGGAACACTTTTAAACGATGTAATTTTCACCAATAGCTTCAGAATTGGCTGGAAGAGGTCCTTTATGGATCAAATATATATTCGTAAACAATCGACTATTCGACTAGACGGCTTATGTAAGACGTATATCTAATTATACGTCTTATGTAAGACGTATAATTAGATATCTAAAAAATAAATGCACGGTATAGTGTATGTATAAATCTTCGGTGATTCAATCGTCGTTTTGGCGTGAAACCTGTGAAGTTGTTTTCCTCAAATGCCTTCACGTCAGAAAACGAAACGACGTGCGAAATACCTTGAAGTTCGAGATGATGTTTTAGAATCGGCACGGGCATCCTACAAAGCAGACCAAGAAAAGAAACGGACCGCTGAACGCGAGCGGTATCAAGCAGAACCAGAAAAGAAACAGACGCTGAACGCGAGCGGTATCATGCAGACCCAGAAAAGAAACGGTCATCAGCTAAACGCGAAAGCTATCAAGCAGAGCAGGGGCGGATCTAGGATTTTGGAAAAGGGGGGGTCTGATAAATATATTCACAACTGGGGAGGGTACGGGAGGGGGCGTGCCCCCTCCCGTGACAGCAAAAAGGTCTGGGGGAGCGCTGATAGCTCCCCCAGTGGGGTCTGGGGCTTCGCCCCAGCCGCTTTTTTGCTTTTGCGTTTATTTAGCATGAAATTCACAGTGATATCCAATACATTTCCATCACGCGATATCCGGATTACTAGAGCCTGCAGGATAGCGACGAGAAAACTCTTCATTCTTCACAATGCTATGGTTCCTACTGGCTCAGCAATTAAATTCGTGACGCAAAGCTTTTGTGAATTTGTGACGGTGACAGAAGCGTGCACGTGGCCATGCACCAGCTACAGGTCGGTCTATAAACGACTCATGTATGTTTTACTATAGTATTAGTATTTTTAGCTCTATAGCTATCTATTTTCTGAGGAAGAGAATCTGAATCCCATTCACGTCTTTTGATCGCTTACCTCAATTCCTGCTCACACGCACCATTCGATCGATCGCGCGATTAAATATTTCGTTAATACACATGTAGGAGGATTTAATTAGATCGATATAGACCCCGCTTGGCTAGAACGATGGGCAATGTTGCAAATCCAAGGACGGGAACATGCAGAACGCTGCACAGATTACAGTACGCATTACGTCATTCTTCATATAGAAAAGGGGGGTCCGGACCCCCTGGACCCCCCCCCCTAAATCCGCCCCTGAGAGCCAGAAAAGAAACAGACCGCTGAACGCGAGCGGTATCAAGCAGACCCAGAAAAGAAACAGACCGCTGAACGCGAACGTTATAAAGCAGACCCAGAAAAGAAACGGTCCGCTAAAGGAAACGTTATTGGGAGAGTCCTGAATGTGCTCGCTTGGCAAAGAGAGTGCGGTACGGGAAGGCTAAGCGTAGTACCGTGCAAAACCAACGAGGCCATCGAAAAAGTACTACCGACAAAGTTATTCAAAGGTATGTAAATGTAGTAACCTTCTCTTACCTTAGATATTAAGCTTAGTTTGCATATGACATTAGCTGAAATGTTGCGTCAGCGTTGCCTTTTGTCACTGTCGTTATGTAATGTTGGAAGAGACTTAGTTCCATTCCAGACCTATGAGATGCATGCAGTTATTGTTTGAACTTTCTAGTGCAATGTGACACAATGCATGGTTGCTGATATCATCTGTGCATTGAATCAGAATGGCTTCAGTTTACATAGGATTTCATGGCATGAAACTAATTTAGTGGGCAACTGTTGCATGTAAGAGTATAACTTTCAAGCCTTGGTGTATATAGTTTAGCACATACATAATGTTGCATGTACGCACTTCCTTTTTCACTGTAGCTACTCTCTGTACGAACCAAAGGATATCGTACTAAGCGAGTATAAGGGTGGCCTCGAAAAGGCGATTCTTAAGAATAGCACTTTACTAGTTCAGTTAAATGATGCATTTTGCAAGACGCACCCATGGTTAGCACAAAAGGTGTGTACCCGTTCTGCACATGCTCACATTGCAGCATATGGAGCACGTCATCACGAGAGACGAAGTAATGGAAATAGAGCGGATTTTAGAAGGCGGTGGAGATGGGGAGATGGCGAAGATGATGGCAGTGCTGGACCTCGTCCAGCACCACCTTCCCCACGTCCAGCACCATCTTCGCCATGCCCAGCACCACCTTCGCCACGTCCAGCACCACCTTCGCCACGTCCAGCACCACCTTCGCCACATCCAGCACCACCTTCGCCACATCCAGCACCACCTTCGCCACATCCAGCACCACCTTCGCCACATCCAGCACCACCTTCGCCACATCCAGCACCACCTTCGCCACATCCAGCACCACCTTCGCCACATCCAGCACCACCTTCGCCACATCCAGCACCACCTTCGCCACATCCAGCACCACCTTCGCCACATCCAACACCACCTTCCTCACGTCCAGCACCACCTTCGCCACGTCCAGCACCACCTTCGCCACATCCAACACCACCTTCGCCACATCCAACACCACCTTCCCCATGTCCAGCACCACCTTCGCCACGTCCAACACCACCTTCCTCACGTCCAGCACCACCTTCGCCACATCCAACACCACCTTCGCCACACCCAGGACGAGGCCGAGATGGCAGACGGCGAGGAGATAGAGGACGAGGTGGAAGAGGACGAGATGGGAGAGATAGAGGACGAGGATATGTAAGAGAAGGAAGAGGGCGACATGGAAGAGGCGGTGAAGGACGAGACCGTAATGTGAACCATTATTCGGACAATACATATGTATAACTACTAATGTTAATGTTATTAAATAATATCCGTGTTTGCCAGATGTACTGTAGTAAGTTTGTTGGATCTCAGCCATGCCAATTTATATGCAGGCAGTTCTGATTGTATAGTTTCTTGCCTTTTTTAGACCTACATGTACATGTACATGTACATGTACTGTCATAAACTAATAGTCCTTGTCACCAGTTCTGTACTTCCAGTGTTTGCAAATCTTGCCAGCTAAATGTGCACACATATGATATTGCACATCGTGAGAAAAAGTGATTGGACATACTGTATGCGTACATTTGTATGTTGATAGAGTACTGCTTGAACATGTGAGTAAAGCCTTTTAACAATAATAGTCATCTCTCAACCAGACAGATAATGAGCTCATTATTAACGACCTACAGTGTACCATACTGTAATGCCATATCTTATTTAAAAGATTTCTTTCCAGCAACAAACATTATAGGTGCACACATATCCAGAAATGCGCGGTCAAAGGGAATTGACAATTGTTGCGGTTTGTACATTCACGTATACTTCCCATAGAAAATGAACGGCGTTTTATAAACTTGATTGTTAATTAATAACGTAATAGGATACAACTTTTGTGGCTATCGATATTGTTTCAGATACGTACGATCTTGATTTAGCTAAACAAAAAACAACTGCTTTGTATTGAAAATTGTTGTAGTTTTTGTGAAAACAGCACTTTCCATAGAGATGTATGGAAAATCAACTTTTTCACACCTAATTAATGTATTCTGAAGCTCATGTATGTATGTGTATATATGGGTCAGTTTCCGAGAAAATGAAAAGTGGCTATATATATAAAAAGTTATACAAATTCTTCAGGTTTGAATCGCTAAAACTCCATAACGGTTTAAGCAATCAACTTCCTATTTCGAACACTCCTTGCCACACCACTTCTCTCTATGAAAATCGATTTTGGTGTCTTACCCTTGCTCCTTGCCGACGTTAGAAGGCACAGTACCCCGAGGGGTTCAAAATCCAGGTAGCTCCCTGCAGGAATGTCCAAATCACTTCAGAATCGATATTCACGTAAAGGACCTGTCACTGTTTATTTCTGCAGATCGTTGATTTTTACCTTATCCGTTATGGAGATACAGCAATGCAAAGTAAAGTACACGTTTCCCGCTCGAATCGCGCCTTTCTCAGTCCCACTCGGGAGAATGGAAGCGGTTCAAGGACTGAGAAAGGTGCGATTCGAGCGGGAAACGTGGACTTACTTTGCATTGCTGTATCTCCATAACGGAATTGGTAAAAATCAACGATCTGCAGAAATCAATAGTGACAGGACTCCTTTACGTGCATATCGATTTTGAAGTGATTTGGACATTCCTGCAGGGAGCTACCTGGATTTTGAACCCCTCGGGGTACTGTGCCTTGTAACGTCGGCAAGGAGCAAGGGTAAGACACCAAAAAATATCGTCGTAGAGAGAAGTGGTGTAGCACGAAGTGTTCGAAATAGGAAGTTGATTGCTTAAACCGTTATGGAGTTTTAGCAATTCAACGTGAAGCATTTTTATAACTTTTTATATATAGCCACTTTTCATTTTCTCGGAAACTGACCCATATGCTTGTGTATAAAATTTTGATTTCAAATTGAGCTCATGGGAAATAAAGCTGTCCCGTTTGTGTAGATAACATTTGAATGCATCAGATGGAGAGAAAATACTTCCAGTACGAAAGTGGGAGAGTACCTTTTTATCAGTATAAGGTGATTAGTAAATTTAACTCCTTCAACAATTCAGGAGCCCTTTGCTGCTGGCAGAACACACTTGTAAGGTGAATGCCACGAATTAACTAATTTTTCGTTACAAACCAGAACACTATAAGGTGTGTGTGTGTGTGTGTGAAAAGAAGTGTGCATACAGCATGTATGCATGCGCTTGAAGGGATGTACATAACTTTATAGTTTGGGGGTGAGGCAGGGGGGGGGGGGGGGGGGTGGGGGGAGATAAATAGGCCTGACAGTCATTGTGTCTAATTCAGTCTAATTCATATCCATATCTAATAGGTTTCTATTCATCATTCCCTGATACAGAATTTCGTGGGGGCTAATTTTACAGTCCATGTATACATATATGTCACTTTCTGTGAAAGTGAAGAGCGATTTACATGCAGGCCTACATGTAGATATAATTCTAACTCGATATTAGTATATGGTTAACTGTAATCTATTTGAAACACCCTCTCTTTTTAGATGAATGCTGCATGAATAATTAAATGTAGGCCTGCCAGCCTCTTTTAACCTATTGCTGTATAGGATGGATGGCATACATGTATGTGTGATGCTCTGTTCTTCCTCCTCCCCTCTTCACACACACACACACACATACACACACACATACACACTCACACGCAGGGCATTTCTGATATAAATTCTACACAGTGGATTTGGTGGGGTTAACCTTCTTTAGTTCCTGCATCTATGGAATTGGTAGCAGGCAGCAGTGTGATATTTCATCTGCTATATGATTGTGCAGAGTTTCTATTTCTTGCTAAGATGTTGGTTTTGGTCTTACCTCTTCCACCATAACATCCACCAAGCTACGAATGGTACATTGCGTTGGTACACCATCAACTGTTTCATTCACTGGTCTCTTTTAAATAGGATGAAATGAAATCCATTTCAAGAAGATGGCAATTATTCTAACTGGATGATAATGACATGATGCTATGCAGTAGTCATTGTTGATCCTTGATTATTACTTGTGGACTTTTGTGTATCAGTTGGTGCATTTGGAAGTGAAATGAAGTCTAAAATGATTGATATCTACATCTATCCCTATTTCTGATGTGGGGCGGTGCACTGTATACAGTTGATAAGCAAAGTTACACCATTGAGGAGTAGAGACATTTCGATTTAGGGAAGGACTTTTTATTCGAGGAGCAAATGTTACGTGCATGCACATAGTTGTTTGCGGAGACATAGCATACGTGGCGTATCCAGGATTTCAGCGAAGGGGGTGCTTCAGGTCAGGCCCGATATGAAAAGATTTTTGCACTTGAGTTATTAAAATTTCTGAAGTCGTTAATAATCAATTGTAAAGCGCGCGCTATTCAATAGATCCCTTTCATGTAAGGTACCTCCCCCTCTTCTGCTAAGCAACCCCCCCGCCTTTCGTATTGTGCCTGAAGTGTACAGCACACCCCCTCCCCCTCCCCCCCCCCCCCCCCCCCCCCCCCCCCCCGCTTTTCGTATCGTGGGTCTAAACCCCCACCCTTAAAAACTTGTCTACGCCCTTTGGGGGGGGGGGGGGGGGGTGCTGTCCGCTTCAGGTCCGTGTTTGGCACACAGCAAATACGTTATCGTTAATAATTAACGGTTACAAGTATACATGTATATAGCCGAAGCTAACGTATCCCAGAGAGGGTGCTCCGGGTTCTCGGCCAAAATTGTAACCGGTAATAACGTAATTAAATAGAGTAGGCGCTATGACAAACAATTAAAGGGCCTCCACTTTTCGTATTGGGTCTGATCTGAAGCGGACAGCAACTCCCCCCCACCCCCACAGCACTCCTATATGCGTATTTACGAGATAGACTGTAGCTGACATCCCGCTATCAGACTCCATTGTACCAAGACTGAATCTGGTATAGTTGCTTTTAGCAACATCCAATCACTTCATCCGCGATGCTGAATTATTGGGTAGTCTCGTACCCAGACCCAGACCCCAGCAGCGGATGGATTACATCACCGCTACGTGGAAGTGGGGTGTGGAGAAAAATCGTGGCCAGTGGTGCAGCGGGTGATTAGGCAATTAAGATGGATTCATTGTGCGTTATGTGTAGGTAAGTGTGGCTTTCAGTTGATGCAGAACCAGAGAAGGGTTTTGCACAGCATCTCTACATTTTAAGTTCACGTATTGTCCTTGCTGAAACGACTAACGCACGATGGAATGAACGTCGATATCGATGCATCTACCAGTATGCTTTGCATAACATGTTATAGGTTGCTTGATACATGCATCAAATTGAAGTGCAAACTAGATTGGCGGGGCAAGAAGCTGCAGCTTGTGTTAAAGTGATGTCTGATACAGCTCCTCAGAGGTTAAATATAATACTCCAGTGCAAAGAGGTCATCTGATAATCGTGGTGACTGGTGGTAGCAATTGTCACCTGCAGTGAGTTGGATAAGCAAACTTGTACCTGTCTAGTAGAATGGCATCGCTGCTTGTGTCTCCTGCATACACTGCTGTAGCATCTCTCCTTGTTAGTGCTTCAATCTGGTCCTTCATTAACGCGTGCAAGGGACTAACAACGATGACTACTGACCCATCTGTTCTTCCCGCTCGTCTGTCGAACAGTGTAGGCTAGATCCAATAGCAGAAGGACTTCCCGCTTCCAGTTGGTAAAGAAACGACAACCACTCATAAAGGCTTCAATAGCTGCTCGCTGGTCAGAAGATACACACTGAAAGCCAAGCTTAATTGCAGCGGAGGTGATCTCGTGATTACGAACGCGTGACTGTCAAGCGAAAAATTCAATTAAAACCACTAATTGCGCATGCTTGCAATCCGATTGTACCGTTCAGATTCGAACGGCGGGAGCCACGATTTGAGATTCTCCTACTTCCAGTGATGTTATCAATCCGCTGCTGTGGCGTGGGTCTGGGTACTTTATCCCACATTAGGTTTTTTTTAGGGTGCCCAACTCTTCACCCAGATGATGAATCCGCCTCTTCTTACCCGACTCTTTTTGGCCGTCCCAACATGTGCCTTCGGCGCGCCTTACCTCAAATATCTATGGGCGCGCTTAACAGTGGTGGCGGAAGACATTTATGATTGGGGGGGGGGGGGGGGGGGGGGCTTATTCAAGCACGTGACAGATGATTGCTGCCTGATATAGCACCAAAAGTGTCAATGACCTAGCTACTGTTCTGGATATGAATATGTTTTTGGCTATGCTACAATTGATCCGCTGCCGGCGTGGCCTGAATCAGCGATTAATTAAATGCACTACCTGTTGTTACCCCCCTAGGCTACCCAGACCCAAATGTACGTAACGATGATTATCGCTTACAGTATAACATCACATACAGAGGGTCTGGCCAACAAGTCGATCGAAGTTGTTCTGGTGCGCCGGAATGTTGGCGCTCCAATCAGAATCGAGAGATCGCGTGACGTCACGGTAATTAGATTCCAATAGCACTCCACATTACAGAGAGGAGCTTAGTGCTTGATCGTGCGTGCGCGGCTAAGGTTGTGATATATGGACACGTGTCTAAAACGCCATTTCAATATAGTCTCGTACCCAGACCCACCATGACGTAAGTATTTATCGCTTACACTACGGCATTTGGGTCTGGGAACATTTTTGTTCCAGCGTCCCTGATTTTTGAAGACGGAAGTTTACGTCTAAATTTAGATTTACGTAATGTGCGTAATTTACCGCTTGGTATATGATAATTAATACTCAAACGCAATTTGCATTTGCGATGTCGGATGAAGGCCCGATAGAGGAGTCAATATTGCATGCTGCCCTTAGATTAGGATACCATGATCTTCGAGAGCAACAATTGCACGCTGCAAAGAAATTCTTGCAAGGTAATGACGTCTTTGTTAGTCTGCCTACTGGAAGTGGAAAGTCCCTTACTTATGCCTACCGTTTGCGTTTGACCACTTACGCGGCAGCGAAGGCACCATTGTTGTCGTTGTTTCACCTTTACTCTCGCCACAGTCACAACTAGGAAGAAAATACATTGCATTCTAGGAATGAAAGATCCTGTCATCATTGCCATGTCACCAGACAAGGCCAATATGTCCTACTGGGTGAAAGAAAGAGGAATTGTAGAGGAAACGTTTGCCCCACTTGCTGCTAAGTTATGTAATGAACCAAAATGCCCCGAGTTATCATCTTCTGTTGGCAATGTGAAGTCTGTGCATCAATATATGACTGTTTCCTCTCCACTCTGATGCATGAATTTACTAGCCGATATCTGCATGGCCTATAATATGTCCAAATTCAGACTAGTGGACATAGACACTAGTGTCACCCAAAAGGAGATTCAGGAAAGCATTGTAAAATCATTCTCCTGTGCAACTGCCTCTCTTCGCATAGTAGTATGCACTATTGCATTTGGTATGGGGATAGATTGTGCAGGTGTCAACCAGGTTATTCACTGGAGGCCTTCTGCCGATGTGGTAGAGCTGGGCGAAATGGTCAGGCATCTAGTGCAGTAATTTATGTAAACAAATCTGACCTCAGCATTAGAACTACCTCAAAAGAAATGAAGAAGTAGTGTTCAACAACAGATGTGCAGGCATTCTATTATTATGTTTTTACTTTGTCTGTTCAACAGCACAAGTTATGGGTTGTGCATGTTGTGAAAGAACTGTGAGTGCACTGATTGTAAATGTAAAGCTTTCCTGTCCAACTATCATTTCATCCCCTTTGTGTGAGAAGTGAGTATATAGGGACAGCTGCTAAGTATTCAGCACCCCATATGTTAGCATTGACAGCTGTCATAAGAGTGATATCACAACTAGATCAGACAAAGCGAGCAGGTGCCTAGGCGCCAAGGATGGTGATTGTACATGGACCAATGTTGTCTGTGTGTCTGTGCTTGAAGTAAACTCTCCAAAGATGAACACTTATCAACAGTACGATAACACGTCAAACACACCTTGGACCGCAAATTATTTTCGCGCATCTTCATGGTCCCAACCCGACTGCGTAGCTAGATCCACCAATTTGTTGATGCAGCAATTCGTCGACAGCACTCCAAGCTTCTTTCTGTTCTTTCGTTGCATAACAGGGGTTGAGCATACTTTGCAGCGGTTCATCGTAAAAGTTGATGGTTGCAAATTAATTTGTGTGAGCACGGATATTACGTAAATCTAAATTTAGATGTAAACTTCCGTCGTCAAAAATCAGGGACGCTGGAACAAAAATGTTGCACCTGTCGTAGTGTAAGCGATAAACACTTACGTCATGGTGGGTCTGGGTACGAGACTAACTTCAATATGGAAGGACTCATTTACGATGTACGTCTAAAAATCTCAGAGGCGTAGGAACCGGGGGGGCAGAGGGCCTTGGCCCCCCCAATCTTATAGGTGGGGGGGCCGACGTATACTTCGGCCCCCCCCCCCCCCAATGTTATCCCTTTAACTCACCGGTACTTGGTATCCGTAACCGCACGCTACCGTAATACGTCTACTTCATTACGCGCGCTCTGTAATACTGTAACGGTCAGCATTATTAATGATAACGTATTTTCTATGTGCCAAAAGTGGACTGCCCCCCCCCCCCCCCCCCCCCCCCCCCCACTTTTCGTATATCGGACCTGAAGTGGACTGCCCCCCCACTTTTCGTATGGGGCCTGATCTTAAGCACCCCCCTCTACGTGATTGGCAATAAAAATTGTCGCTAATAATTTTACTAAGTCGGCCCCCCCAATCTTAAATACGTTCCTACGCCTCTGAATCTGTCGTGAATCGCTTTCCAGCCCATCGCGTTCATCACTCTGAGACTATCATTGCGGTGGTAGCCTTTTCTCTCCGTAGCTTAAGCAAAGACAGACACACTAAAACAAACCTCACGTTTTATCGTAGACGTGCCGTTGCTATGACAACCCAAATTATCGAACATTCCAATTAGATTCCAAGAACCTTGCTGTATGTACGCTGTAAGCGATTATGCTTACGTACGTTTGGGTCTGGGTACGAGACTACCCCCCGCCCCCGCCCCCCGTCCCCCCTTCCGCCGCCACTGCGCTATACAAAGAAAACTCCCCTACTGTTGCCCTAGTTCGGTGTAGCCCGACCTTACGCCGCGCCCAACTGTTGTTGCCCGCGCAAGTGAAGAAGAGCACAGTGGTCTTTTGAATGATAGCAGAGATTATTTCTGATGATTGACAAATGGATTACAAATTCCCTTTTCAGAAAGTGAGTATCAGGTATATTCGCCAGGGGGGGAGTAGTCGCCACGCCCACTTTTAATAGCGCATAAAAACAAAGATAATAAGTTTGGTCTTTCTATATGAGTTTAAAACAACCCTAATAGGCTCCTTTGTTACTACCATACACATTTTTACGCAACTAACGTTGCTCTGTAGAATAAACAGAGGGGTGGCGAACACTCCTGACGTTATCGCAGGTGGCGATCACTACCTACGCTACCCTCCCTTACCCACGCCACACCCGTCCCTTATGCTTCATAGGTACTACACAAACCCATTCACCGATTCACAACGAACTCGCCATGTACATACCTCTTTCTGCGTCGTTAAATCCGACAAACACAGTGCAATTTAATTTCTTCGTTCTAAATAATCATTATACGCGTAATGCCGGAATACACAACGAAAAAAATTCACCCTGATACGGAACCGTGAGTCACGGCCGATTTCGGGATTGATTCAGGACCGTAATAATTTACAGTATGGAACGGACTCGAAATGCCAAATTGGAACAGCTTGTAATTACAATATGCTACAAACCGATAACATACCGTAACCAGAGATTATCTATATATGGGACGGTGTCCAGCAAAATCACCTTTCTGGAGTTTAAAATTTATCACTATAAAAATTGTACGTTACTCAACGTAGCATATCTTCACAACGGTTTGATGTTTTACTTTCAAATTTCGTACAGTTGTTCACACATCATTTCTCTCTGTGCAAACCTATTGTGGTGCACTAAATATTTACCATGCCATGGTTGCAAAAGTCTCTAACTCCACACTTCTCCAGATACGAGTGATGATAACGCGTCAAATTCGGAGTGTACATAGAAGAGTCCTGTAGCTATTGATTTCTGCAGATCGTTAAGTTTTTTCTTATCCGTTACGGAGATATAGATTTTCAAAGTAGCTCTTCATTTCTCGCCCACTATACCGATGCGATTATGTAATGGACACGCCTTTTCCCCCAAATTTACGTATGAACCCGGCGGGCCCGCTTTGAACTATCGCTCAACTAGCTGCTGCCAGGCCCGTGCATAGGATTTTGGAAATGGGGGTTCGATTAACCGCCAGGGAATAAAGGGGGCGTCGATGACAAAATACGGCGAAGTGCGGGGAAGCTTTGAGTATCGTTAAAAGTATTCTCCCGGCCATAAGTCACACAATATCAGCCCTCTCTACTTCAGTGCACATGCACAAGATCGGTCCTCTCCACTTCAGACACAAGGTCAGTCCTCTCCACGTCAATGCACAAAGGCATGCGATCAGATTGAGAGTCAGTGCGAGAGAGACTGTAGGTCAGTGGCTATGCTCTCTGTACCATCAGATGGCATATTATCAATATGATCGGTACAATGTCGAAAGTATTTGCACGGTGATATCGCCTTGCTTCTGATTGCTACCACTGAGTCTTTTACGTGTCGCCATTTTCGATCGGGAGGAACCGGGCCGGGGGGGGGGGGGGGGGGGGGGGGGGGGGGGGGTTTGATCGAACCCACTGCGCACGGGCCTAGCAGCTGCTACCAGTGCTACGTGGTGTAGTAGAAGTAGATCAGACGATTGTGTTTCGTACGATATGTTTCAACATGAAACAGTATCGCTCGACGTTCATATGTATCGCTTGGGTCATGGTAGTTTACATTGTGCACCCTTTTTCTATATCTGCTCAGTACATGTAAGCATGGTACCATGCCTTCTAATCATGAGACCACCTACTTCACCCTCTACACTAGTCTGGGGACCGGATGACTTCAGTTATCTGGTACCCAGACTACCTCTACTCTGTATGGCATATTCCTCTAGACCATTCATATTTTTATTTTTTGCTTTTCCTTCTACCCAAATATTAATTTAATATATATTGCATGCATAGCTTTCTGTAAAAATAAACAAACTAATTCATTCAATCTTTGATGTGCAGTGGAACAGCATCACTACGATTGAAGATCAGTGGAAGAGAGATTGAATACCCTGAAAATGAGTGTAGCTAATGGTTGGGACTTAAGACAAGTAACACAGATAGCATGCATGCATGACTAGTTGTTGTTCGCAATGTATTGTAAATTACTAGTTGATAATGTAGCAAATGACATAATATATTTTTGGATCTATGTACGCATGCGTGTTTGTGCTGGCTCCAGCTGGACTGTACTTTGACCTTGTCCTGTGTATATATGCATGTCTCTCTTTTTAATTAGATACTTCTTTTGGCTGCTGCAGTGTCTCGTTACACTTGGCGTAGTCGGCAGGATGGTCGAACAAGAAGGCGGAGCGGAAATTCCGAACCCGAGGGTTCTGGCTCAGACCAAAACCAACCGACCGCTGGTTTCTCCCGACACCTACTCTGGTGACAGAAATTGGACCGATTGGGTTGAGCACTTTGAGGCCGCGGCTTTGGTTAATGGCTGGGACGAACCGACGAAACTACTCTGGCTACCAGTTCGGCTAACCGGAAAGGCTCAAACCGCTTGGAGGAGGTTGGCGCCAGAGGCGAAACAAGACTTCCAAGCAGCGAAGGACGCTTTACAGAAGCGCTTTGAGCCTGAAAGTAAGCGTCAGCTGTATGTTGTCGAATTTCAGACCAGGAAAAGGCGACCGGACGAACAGTGGAGTGATTTCGGGGATGAGTTGCGCATTCTCGCAGACAAAGCGTTTCCCGGAATTGACGAAAAGGCTAAGGATTTGCTGTCTCTCGAAAGATATCTCAGTGAGTTGGATAATCCTAAGGTTGCTTTTGCTGTCCGACAGAGACAACCGAAGACTCTGGACGACGCGGTTTCGTGCACGATGGAAATGGAGTCGTATCTCCATCAAGAGACCAAAGGCTCCAAAATATCCGTCGTCAGTGATGTCCCGGTCGAAGAACGGGAAACCTTAATGGCCATGATCCACTCATTGTCAGAAAGGATGGGAAAACTAGAGACGTCTGAACGGCCGGCACAAGCACGCGCAGGTAGAAGGAAACCCGAGACGTATAATTCCTCCCGAGAACCAGCAGCCTCCAAGGATACGATCATCTGCTTAAAGTGTGGCAAGGAAGGACACTTTGCCAGGGGCTGCGCGGCTGGCTGGCAGAAGCGGAAGCAGGAAAACTAGATACCCTCTATGCTAAGGACCAAGCATATGGGGGTAAGGAAACAATGGTCCATGTAAACAAAAGTTTGTATAGTTTAGCTGTTAATCCTGCTATGTCGAAGTTCATTGTAGCTATTGTTCACCTGTAGAATTCATGTTAGACACAGGTGCAGCAGTAAGTCTTGTAAGAAAAGATGTCTGGGACAGACTTGGAGGTGCAAGCAGATTTGGACTGTCACCGTGGAGAGGGAGGCACCTTGTTGGTGTAGAGGGTAGCACTGTTCCTGTGTGTGGAGTGACTACTCTTGATTTCCATTTGGCAGATCAGGCATTTTCTGTTGACCTTGTAGTCGTTGACTCCCTCAAGGTGGAATCTATCCTGGGGCTGGACTTTCTAGAGAAACACCATGGCATCATTGACCTATCCAAGATGGTGTTGCAGCTCGAAGGAGTTTCCATCCAGTTACAGCACCATGCTGACAGTAGCAACAGTAGTGACATGTTGGCCAATGAGGTGAGTGTTAGTCTCATAGAGACTGTCAAGATACCAGCCTATAGTGAGATTCAAACCATGGCGTACACATCTTCCACATGCAAAGGGGTATGGTTAGTGGAGGGTAGCAGACCAGACATACCTATAATTGTTGCAGGAGCCGTGGTTACACCTTCAATAGGAGAGCCTTTAGGTAGCATTCCTGTTCTGATGTGTAATCCTTTGCCAACTGAGACTGTCGTTCATAAGGGTACAAGAATAGCCAGAGCCACCAGGTTGCAGGACAAATCGTTGTTGGCACCTGTAACAGATGCAATGAGCCAAGAAAAGAAGATACCAAAAGTTTCTGAAAGTAAGTCGAAATTATTGTGGGAGATGGTACAAAACTGTGCAGCTGATCTGAGTAAGGAAGAAATGGAGATGTTGTACCACGTGTTGATGGCATATGCAGATGTCTTTGCTGAGTCGAACGATGAACTGGGGCGTACTAACATGGTTAAGCAGTCTGTTGATACTGGCAATAATCCTCCAATCCGTCAGCAGTTTAGGAGAATGCCACCCTTTCGAAGAGAACAGGCCCGCAAGCTAATTGAAGATATGCTCAAGCGTGAAATTGTGCAGCCCTCTTCAAGCCCCTGGGCATCCCCGGTGGTCATAGCCACGAAGAAGGATGGCTCCTTACGTTTTTGCGTGGATTATCGCAAGTTAAATTCTATCACTCGTAAGGATGCTTATCCCCTCCCAAGAATAGATGACTCGCTGGACGCTTTGAATGGGTCTAAGTGGTTTTCAACTCTCGACCTTATTTGTGGTTACTGGCAGGTGGAGATGGATGAGAATGACAGGCAAAAGACTGCGTTCTGCACGCAAGAAGGTCTTTTCGAATTTAAGGTTATGCCCTTTGGTCTCTGCAACGCTCCAGCAACCTTTCAGCGGTTAATGGACCTGGTCTTGTCTGGCATCCAATGGAAAAGTTGTCTTGTCTACATAGACGATATCGTGATTGTAGGTAAGTGTTTTCAGCAGCACTTATCCAATTTGGAATTGGTGCTGGATAGATTAAGGCAAGCAGGTTTGCGGTTGAAAACTTCCAAATGTCATCTCTTTCGTGAAGAAGTAACATTTCTAGGGCACAGAATATCAAGACAGGGTATTAGTACTGACCCCAAAAAGGTTTCTGCAGTTCAGAACTGGAAGATGCCTAATTCAATACAAGATGTCAGACAGTTCCTTGGTCTTGTGGGATACTACAGGAAGTACATCCCCCATTTTGCTGCCATTGCCAGACCGTTACACCAACTTACCGAGCGAGGTCGTGAGTTTCAATGGACACAAGAGTGTATCCATGCATTTGATGAACTCAAATCGCGACTATTGTCTGCCCCCATACTATCCTTTCCAGACTTTGAGAAACCTTTTATCCTTGATACAGATGCCTGTCAGTATGGTATAGGAGCAGTGCTGTCTCAGGATCACGATGGAGAGGAGAAAGTAGTGGCCTATGGGAGTCGCACACTTAGTAAAGCTGAGAGAAAGTACTGCGTGACAAGGAAAGAGCTATTGGCAGTAGTCACCTTTACGAAACACTTCAGGCCATACTTGCTAGGACGTCACTTCACTCTTCGTACTGATCACAGCTCCTTGCAATGGCTTTACAACATGAAAGAACCGGAAGGGCAACTTGCAAGATGGTTAGAGCAGCTCCAAGAGTATGACTTTGCTGTAATTCACCGCAGGGGATGCAACCATGGAAATGCTGATGCCCTTTCCCGTATTGGCCCAGATGAAAATGAAGCCAACATCACGGGTGGTTCCAGCAGCAAAGGCATGGGCGTATCAGCTGTTCAGCCACAGCGGCTTCAGACAGGAACTGGGGATGCGAAGAGCATGCGCCAGCTGCAGCTGGAGGATGAAAATGTGGGGATTGTGCTCAGGGCAGTAAGTTGTGGGAGCATGGTAGGCCTTGGGGAACTGGAAGGGAAGAGTAGGGAACTAAACATATTAGTGCAGCAATGGGACCAGTTGGTTGTAAAAAAGGGTGTCTTGTACAGACGATATGAAGACAATCAGGGGAGTGAGCATTTGCAGATTATTGCCCCGGCGATTATTCGCCAAGATATTTTGAAGCAATTACATGAGGGCATACTGGGAGGACACTTAGGAGAAGGAAAGACACTTTCCCGCCTGAAGGAGAGGTTTTATTGGCCAGGTCATGCAGGAGATGTTGGGAAGTGGTGTAGCACATGTGCGAAGTGTGCTACTAGGAAAATGCCCCCGCATCGAGGCCGTGCCCCTCTCCAGGGTATTAGTTCTGGGTACCCAATGCAAATTGTTGCAGTAGACATAGTTGGACCCATCACCTCGGGGGATGCAAAAAAACCCTATATTTTAGTTGCTTCCGACTACTTCACCAGATGGGCAGAGGCTTATGCCATTCCTAATCAGGAGGCAATAACAGTAGCTACCACACTGATTGATGAATTCTTCTGCAGGTTCTCTATCCCTCAGCAGTTGCATTCTGATCAAGGGCGACAGTTCGAGTCTGATGTGATGAAAGAAGTGTGTAAATTACTACAAATCAGTAAGACACGTACAACACCATACCACCCGCAATCAGATGGACTTGTTGAACGATTCAATCGTACGTTGATCAGCATGCTAGCAACATCTGCCCACGACAACCCTACTCAATGGGAATTGCATTTGAGGAAAATTTGTATGGCCTATAATACTTCAATACATCCCTCCACAGGTTTCTCCCCTTTCTTTTTAATGTTCGGGCGGCAGGCCAAGTTGCCAGTGGATCTAGTATATGGGTCTACACCAACAGAACCCCAGCCACAACATGAGTATGCAAGACAACTGCAGAAAATCTTACAAGGGGCCTTCCAAGCTGCTCGGGATAACATGGGGACGGCAACGGAGAGGATGAAGGAGGTCTACAATCAGAGGGTCCATGGGAAGCAGTATGAACCAGGTGATCTTGTGTGGTTACATACCCCTGTTGTGCCCAAGGGAAAGCCTAGGAAACTCCATTGTCCCTGGACTGGGCCATTTAGGGTGGTGAAGAGGCTTTCTGCGGTCACGTACAGAATCCTTGATCTACGACGAATTGCAGCACGGAGACGTAAGAGGATGGTCGTACACTTTGATCGCCTGAAACCATGCCCTAGTGATATTCGTTTGGACTTGGATGATGTTGATGCTAAAAATCCAGAAGCAGAGGGCCCAACCAGTACGAATCAAAGTCATCATCGCCCCGAGTACCCAGGTACGACATTGCAATTCTTTGATGACAGTGATGACCTTGAGATAGCGGAACAAGAAATAGTACAACAACCTGCCTGCGGACAACGGGTCTTAGAAGTTCATGGTCATGAAGATGTACAAGCAGGAGTGGCCACCCCCCAGGACGAACAACCAGCTGCAGACCAGCCACTGCCTCGTCGTTATCCACAGCAGATAAGACACCCGCCGGATCGTTATTGAATCGGACCAGGAGGCCAGCCTTTTCGAAGGAGGAAGTAGTGTAGCAAATGACATAATATATTTTTGGATCTATGTACGCATGCGTGTTTGTGCTGGCTCCAGCTGGACTGTACTTTGACCTTGTCCTGTGTATATATGCATGTCTCTCTTTTTAATTAGATACTTCTTTTGGCTGCTGCAGTGTCTCGTTACAATAACAACACATTTTGTGGAGATGCAAACTGATGTTTCTTCAGAAGAGTGATCGAGTATAAATGAATTCAAGGCTAAACATCAACCGTGTAAGAACATCAGCTGTGTGCATGTAGTTAGTCAAAATACCTGAGAACCTTGCCATTTTCCATCCCCCACACATCTTACCACTAACTGAAATACTAATATTTCAAATCACAGCTCAGTTATTGCATCACTAAATATATCTTTAAAAATCTAAAACCGTGTTGTTTTGTACAAGTCTTCTTTTGTTTGTTTTTTTGTTTTGTTTTTTTTTTGCTTTTTAATATCTTTAAAAAAAAACACACATTTGTTATTTAATATAATAAAAACAATGCATAGAGAGTGAATTAAAAATGCCAAAACGTAAATATATACACCAAGGATACAGGGAATACACAAAACAATAATAAATACACAATATTCAACGAGCCCCTGCAGCGTGAGCCAGCAGCACCTGTGCATTCTGTCGCATCAAGACAACTGACAGGTGGCAATATAGTAATATCATAATTAATTATTGCAGAAGTTATGATTTATTTCAGTATCTCCACACTTCGCTTGAATACATGAACTCTTGAATCAGCATGAGGTGACAATAGCAAAAAAATAATCTGTTTTCTTTTCTGTGAAAGGATTTGCATGTTATCTATAGGTGTACCAAAACAATTGTGCACGACAACATGTTATGCATATCCTGTGTGCAGCATTATTACTGGTGGAGCAAGTACGAGCAGGAAGTCATTTAACTGTATCAAAGAGATGCTGTTATGAACCGCAATTTTCTTTAGTAATTTCTAAATACTACATCAGGTCAGTGCAAGTGGTTGCCAAACACAGTATAATAATTCTGAGAGCCTTGCCATTCTCCATCCATCACACATTCCATCACCACGGTCTGATGCATGAAACTACATTACATCAAACAAGCCAGTTTCAGATCAGTTGGGTGTCAATCCTCATCATGGTTAACGGTCTTGCCCATCTCCCTCCATCATTTTGACTTATCAGCAATTGAATTCCGTGACTCCCTCACACTACATTACCATAGACCTCTCTTGAAAGTACCAGCTAACTGTGGTGGGTGTGGGGTGTTTTCTTCCTTACACTTGCCATCAACTGCAGAAAAGGTGGACGGGTGATCCAGTGTCACAATGAAATAAAGGATGCAATAGCGTCCTAGCATCATTTTTGTACAAGGAGGTAATACGGGAACCTGAAGTACAAGAAGCCAACGATGCATGTGGTGTACCTTCTTTTATAGCTGATCTTAGTATCAGAGGGGTATGGCAGCCCCAAATGGTTGTGTTTTGACATACACTGTCATATTCACATAGGACATTGCTGCTACTCTATCATCTGCCAAAGAAGAGAAGTGACTGTGATGCAGCAGAGTATGCCACTCCTCCTTCACATCTCTAGTTGTTTCTGTTAATGGAGTTTCAGACTGGGAACAGAATGCTTAAACTCCTTGCTGGCAAATGGAAAAATCATATCCAGAAATAGCAGGATGGATATGAGCCAGGCTATCTTTTGCCATTTTGAGGGCCACTAAATTATGCCTACAGAGTTCTCAAACCAAATGGAGAAGCAGTACAGCTATTGATGAGGAGGCTGGTCTCCCGGAAGTTGAATATTGAGTTGTGTTTATGTGCTTACATTCTTGTATTTTATATTTTTTGTTACTTCTCTATTCTTATTATTTTTTAATTTTATCATGTATGTAGCATATTTCAAATACACAACTAAACTATACATGGACAAAGTTACAGAAAAGGTCTTCCACTCAATGCTGACCCACAGAACCTATAACAAAAGCTGCATTTCCTTGTTGCACTGCAACTGAGAGCCTTTGATGCACGTAAGAGTAGGTATTGCACTCTCCCGATGTCTATAGGTAATGACCAAGCTCCTTTAGAAACTTTAAAATCTCTGTCTCAAAAACTCCAGAAGTCTCAATGCCTATGGGTGTGAAAAGATGGTCTTATTATTTCTTGTATAATAATAATAATTATTTTGTGTGATGTTAGTCTAGTAGGCCTATGGTTTGTATACAAAACAATATCCACCTGTAGTTGTTGTGTCATTTGAGTGGTGTGCACTTGTGTAGTTGTGTGCAGAAGTATCTGCACTAGTGTGTAGTTTTGCATTTATGAATGGGCGTGGCTGACGTGTGTATGTACTGCTCTCATAGGGCTGCTGAATCAGAGAAGTTGGGTGGGGATTAGGTAGCTGATGAGAGATGTGAGTTGGAATAGGTTTGGCACATTGTAGCTTGTTGCATAGTGTGGACCTGTAATCATAGCTTAACCCATTAACAGGGACCCCCAAAGTCGCCACCTTTATTACCCTTCTGTAGGTCATTTGAAAGCTCCTTGCAATGGGTTTATTTTTTTCAGTGATTGTACAGTTCATGGTAGCAAGGTTCCCAAAGTGGATGGGTCAGGGAAAAATAATGACCATTTGCAGAAAATCGACTTTTTTTTGTCTGATCTTAGTCACAATCCAAGTGCATTTGAATGTTGTGCTTTGAACCAATTTATCTTGCCTTTAGTACAATGATTAGGGACATGAAGAGGGAAAAGTGCAAATTAGCAGCAATTTTTTTCAAGGTAAAACCATATGGGAAATTCTGATTGTACTGTGTCGACAACAGTTGTCATTTTTTAGAGCCTTGCAAAATTGGAATAAACAAACTTATATTTTTTTGGAGCCTGTATGATGTACTAAACCTGAATCAAATGGATGCGGTAACTTCATATGCATATAACTGATTGAAGTTCATTGTGTACCATTTTAAGGTAATTGGTTAATGGACATTTGCTTACTCTTGCTAGTGGCACTCAGACATCTTTTTACTTGGTGTTTTCAGATGCTGGTAATTGTCATTATTATACTACTGTAGTTGATTCCATCCACCTTGTTAATTACTATCAAATGTATCCTGCACACAAAGTACTACCATACGTGTGAATGCATGTTAATGCATGTGCTGTAGATGTTCTGATTCGTCTGTACCAGTCTGATGTGGCCAGATGCAATAGTCGGAAGGTGAGTGATCTGCAAGCTAGAGCAGGCAAGTGTTTTGTGTGCAATTTGTATTTATCTGTCACAGTGTATACATGTGCATATACAGAGCTGTGGTGTGTGTGAAATGAGTAACCCCATTCCTCACACTCTGCATATAAACAGCAGCAGTTACAATTCTCACATTTCTAATAATTGCAGAATTAAACAGTTGTGACTTGATCAAAGCTCAAAATTGAGACTAAAAGCCTTTAGTTATATGTACAGAGCACATCTGTGCTATGTCTGATACATTATATATATGTTCGGTAATAATAGTACTGTGTCATCCCTCTGTGCAGAGTGCTTGACTGCAATTAGGGTGGAGGTGTGAGTACTGTAGTGGATGAGGCCCAATATCTGTGCCATCCATTTCTCATTTTCCATGCTCTGTCCACTTGGCTCATCTCCATTTCATCTTCAAATAGTACCGGTGGAAGGAAGTGCATGATTATTGAGCAATAGTTGGTGGGTATGCACAGAGAGATTTTCATGTCACATGATTTTGAGATCATTGTGGTTTTCAAATTGATTTTAATTGTTTTGGTGGGGATGGAGCTTTGGGTGTCCTTTTTATTTTAGTTCTGTCCATTTGGTTATGTTGTGTTTGGTAAGGACATAATCAGTTTGTTCCATATATAGTTTGGGCAAGTGGATATAGTGTGTAGGTATATTCAGCATGCCCATTACTCTGGCTGTCTCTTTGCTGAGGGTGTACTAGTATGGGTTTGTGGAACCATTTGACTGGTTTCATTATTTTATGGAGTAAGGTGGTAAGAGTGACTGTATATTTTCTCTATGGGGTGACCCATAGTTGGCTTTTGTCTGAAGTGGAGATATAGCACATTGTTTTAGACATGTTTCACTATTGTTGGCATCAGTATGTATTGGCATGCATAATCCATCAATGCACATGCATATGAAATACATATTGCATCTTTCTTGTCCATTTGAAAGGAGTAACTCTTAGTTCAGATTGCAACCACGTTTCGAGGCCTGATCACCTCTTCTTCAGGCGTAAAGAAAAGGTAAGCGAGCATGTTTATGGAATTTCTGTTGTGGTCTCATGAACTGGGATTATGTCATCATTTGTAGGTCTCGTTTGTGATGTATGGGTTTTGGGGGGAGTTTAATGGTATTTCCCAAACAAGGCAAATTGTTAACGATTTCCAGTTCCCAGGAAGCAGGGTCAAAGCATTCACCTACACAGATTGGGTTGGTGTTGACACAGAAGCTTGTTTTGCCTGCACTAAGCGAAAGTGAGATCATGGCAAGTCTCCTGGAAAAGACAGTGGAAGATGGGGGATCATAGATCATGAGCAGGGAACCATCTGATCACATGGGAGTATTGGCTGCTCATTCCCTGGTGCGTCCTGCTAACAATGCTGTCCCACTGCGTGTCTTGAACCCCAGAGAGGAGCCTGTGATTGTTCCAAAAGGGACCAGGATTGCGACATTAGAGGCGAGAACCCCCCGATGATGTCATCCAAGTACATGCTGTGTCAGCAACAGGTAACAAGAGTCTTTCATCAAGTGAAGAGGGAGTGCTCTGGGAGATGGTGTATTGGTTGCTCATGTCAAAGGTGTCAAAGGTTGGTAGTGGGGTTACTGAGTCACAAAAAGAACAGTTGTTCAACTATTCTGATGTGTTCTGCTTGCATCCCAATGACATGGGTCATACTACTGAAGTGAAACATCATATTGACACAGGTGACTCGCCCCCCATACATCAACCTCCTCTCCGCATCCCCCACTGCGTGACATAGTATCGTATGCAGTAATATGCAGAGTTTGCCCACGCCATGGTATGCAGATACATATCCAGACATGCACGTGTGCGGACCAATATACATACTCGTACCTAGATATGTCAATGTCCAGTGCAGTGTGCAGATGGGTATTGTTGGGGCTAAGTATCGGGTGCGTATCGCACCCATATCGCGAGCAGCAGTTTAGCCCGTAAATTACGATAGTGCGCAATAAATAGGAATATAGGTCGTTTTAACCACACCCATGAAAACGCATTCATATGAGTGTGGCTACTATAATTACCTCGACCGAGTCGCGTACTCACAGGTAAGTTATTGGATCCCTATAATCATTGTAAACTTCTGATACCTACATCTGCGACTATTTTTAGCGGGTGTAGCCTATTTGAGCAATTAATTTTGATATCATTATCTGCGCATGCTCGGTTTTAAGTTTTGCACGTGTTGGTCATTAGTGGATGTGACGACAAAAGGAAACAAAAATAGGCAACTTGGTTTAGTTCCCAACGAAATAGGAGGAAAGGAAAATTGGACTACTGGGCTATCTGTGGAGACGGTACTAATGGAGCTGTTCCCAACGTCAGAGAAATTGGATTGTTGATTTTGATCACTATATAGCTGACGAATCAGTGAGGTGCAACTGTGCAAGATAAAGAGTTTCGGACAACGCGGGTGACAGGCGGAGGTTATAAAGGCATACCAAACGGACTTAAGCAGTCTAGGCCTGGTAAGTTGTGCGTGTTTACACTGTAGGTGTTGCTTATGTCAAACCAGGACAAGTGTGTGATTCAGTAGATGCAGTTAGGCGGCGTTTCAAGTTGTCACAAAGGTTTACATGCTTACGTCATGTTTGTTCTCTTAAGCACAGTGCCGACCAATAGAACGCCATTACGTGAAGAGCATAGTACGTTGTATGTGTGCATGTGGATTATGTGCGCGTGCCAATAACTTCAGGGTCAGGAGATATTTAAGTGAGTACATCGAGACTGAAATGGTGGAAGTGACCAACCCCGGCAAAAGAAGAAACGCAGGTACAGAGTAGGCATGCTATGACTTTCCTTTCTGACCACAGCTCTTGAGCCGACGCCAGGGTGTACTACGGCCAAATGAAAACGTTTCGCTGCATGGCCAACCAAGGGGATGACGACGATGGCATTGTAAAGCATAAGCTAGCTACCACCGCGGTCAGAGAGTAAGTAAATGCTGAGTTCTTTGTGCATAACCTCTGTAATATTTTAGCGTGTGCTTGTAAGGAAACCGTCGACAAGTGCCGCGAGAGTAGTAGAGGCTCGTGCTCGCCTTTCAAGAGGCCTCTGCTAGGCGGAGAGTGCCCTTCTAACTACATCAGCAGGATGTGATGGAGACTTTGATCGCCAGCTTGGAACTATATATGCCTGTTTATTTTTTGACCAAGTTGTATTTCAGCTGTAATTTGATTAAAATTTGCCGTATTATTGCTGGCGTGGTTCAGGGTTTAAGCACTAGCCTTCAAGTATGCAGAACAGAAAATGGATTTGAAACGATTCGAATACATGACGTGTACAGAGTCTGCACGCGTTCATCTGAAGTATGCAGACAGGTGATGACGAATATACTGAATCCATATGCAGACCGCGATATCATACGTATAAACGAAGTGTTCGTTCTGAGACGTATACATGGCGCCGCATTCGTGACGTGTGAAAAACTGCCCACGTGTCGAGTGCAGACGAGTATCGATTAGTATGGGTGCAATATACAAGGCTGCATACGGTACACTGTCGCGCCGTGCCCCATGCACGCAGATTGGAAGTGAAGAAGCTACTGGAAGACATGCTAAAGAAGGATGTAATTCGCCCATCCAATAGTCCCTGGTTGTCCCCTATCATTCTGGTACAGAAGAAGGATGGGTCAACAAGATTCTGTATTGATTATAGAAAGGTGAATGCAGTAACCAGGAAGGATGCTTACCCATGCCTCGAGTGGATGACACATTGGATACTCTTGGTGGTTCCATGTACTTCAGTACACTCGACCTCGCTAATGGATACTGGCAGGTGGAAGTTGAGGAGAAGGATACTCATAAGACTGCATTTAACACTCCAGAAGGGCTATATGCCTGGTGGTTATTTCTTTTGAAATGTGTTGCCCTTGTCTAGGAAGAGGCAGTCCTTTAAAGAGCATTATCTTGTGATTAATTATGGGATGGGCTCATGGCATCTTTACAAGAATGTTCAAATACAATTTAGGTAGGTGACAAAGATGTCATCTTGTAGCATACCCATCATTTCTGTTCATGCTCTTCCATGAGATACAGGGGAGGCAGAATTCATGTGTCTGCTTGCATCGTGTTCTTTTTATAGTATGTCAGCGTAATTTGAATTCACTCTTGAATACGTTGGTTATCTCAGTCTGGATTCTCGCAAATATGTTGGGGTCATCTAGGTGATTTCAGCAACAATGTATTTGGTTTCATCCAAGACCACTCTACAGCTATATAGCTGTAAATGTGAGTATGTGGGGTATAGGGTGTAGGTGTGGATATGTGGGTAGTGTCACTGAGAGTTGGCATCCTATACAACTTCACGTGATGTGGTTGTGGTAGTTTACACACCTATAGAACATAGGCAGTCATGTGGTCAGTTTGTCATGGTTGTTTTAGAGTGTCAAATTGTGGGAGAGTGCAGGAGCATCATAGGGACTCTTTACACCACTTCATTCGTAGCTGGAGGTGGTAGTGGATTGTACTGTATGTTAGTGCACTTTCATTATTCTATGGCTGGATGATTCACTTCCTTCCTGTTTGGACTCGTGTACTTGACTATTTGGGATTGATCTTATTATCAGTAAACTCCTTCCTAGTGTTTGAAGCCTTTAATTCACATACATCATGAGCATCTGCTTGCAAACTGGAATCACAATGTATACTGTAGGGGAGAGTTGCTAGACAACTTGCATGCACAATGCACATTAGATTTGACGCATCTTAGTACTAGCCCCCCATGTAACATTCCTTAGCTTGATATTTATCACATGTTCTGCTTTTTATGTTTTATCTTCAAAGTAAAATAAAATATAAAGCATAACAAATGAATACAATGTAGCTAAAAATCGATTAGTGCACTCAATCTGTGATGTGCTGAAAAACAGCATCACTGTGATGGAAAATCTCAGAGATAGATTGATTACCCTGAGGATGGGTACCAGTCTGTATGAGAATAACAAAGTAGTACAGGGCTCAGGAATAATGCATAGCTTGTTGCTGTTCTCAGTTGTATTGTAACCTCCTGTTGATAACAACAAATTTCGTGGAAATGTAAAACAGACTATTCTTACAAAGTGTGTGTATAAATGAACTTCAAGACTGATAAAATCAACAGTGTATTTCTAAATACTACACCAGGTGTGTGCAAATGGTTTCCAAACACAGTAGAATATCTGCGAACCTTGTCATTTTTCGTGCTACCACACCACCAAGTGATGAAACTAACATGATGCCATGAAACCACATTTTGGTCTGCACACACAATTTGATGCATCATATAGAAACCCTCAGTCAGCTGGTCCAGTGATGCTCCTCATTTAAGGTATAATTAAAGTATTCTTAGCAATGGCCATGTGCAGTGTAATAAGGTTTGTGCAGGAATCTGTTTTGCATGTTCCATGTTCTTTCTTTTGTAACATTAGAACAAGTGTCGAGTCCACTTCCAATACATGTTCCATTCCATGTACAAGCAACAGTACTGTACTTCGCAATTTGATTGCCTATTCCTTTACAAAAATATCACCATTTCTTGCATTACACTTCTATTAGTCATATTGATCATTAAGATATTTGTAACCATATTTTCAGAAGTGTTTCATGTTTTTTTTACTTGTGATGCAATTGTTTAATTGGTTTTTTCAATATTTTGGTTGTACTAAAATCTCAACAATGATATATGGTAGTTATTGATCACAGCTGTTTCAATCAACCATAATTATTTGGATAGGCTCTATAGTAAAAGGATGTGATACACGTATGGGAGGTTGATTAACAATTTCAGGGCTCTAATTGTTAAAGCTTTGTGTACACCCAATTTCTTCCATGGATCAGACAATGGCAAATTACAGATTGCCAATAACCATAATTATCATATTTGCTCTTTTCGTTTTTTAAAAGGTTTCATTGGATTTCAAAGCGCATTTATATTTTGATTTCCATGTATTTGTACATGATTTAAATGCCTGAAAATGAATTTGTTTTTTAAGAGTCTAGGTTTCCCATGCCAAGTATGTATGATGTATTCTGAGATAGCCACAGGGACACTGCTCCATAATATGTATAGTATACAATGGACCTGTGCAGTTCTAAAGCTTCCAATTATTGTGCAGAATTCATTATTTAACTTACAGTATAATGCTAAAATAATATTATTACAATGAACTTGTGGGTTCAGCTCATGCAACAACTTTTTTGTTTTTAACCCTTTAATGTTCATAGCCGCGAAAAATTTACAGCAAGACTGATTCTTAATAGCAATGCCTCACTATAAATACTACCATCACAGATCATAATTAGTTCTAAGTCAATACACTCCTGTATATATAATATGTACATCCATCCACCTTGTGTATACAGTGCATATTCTATGCAGCACTAGTCATACATCTAGTACAACTTGACCACATCTATAGACAACACGTGTGAATGAACAAAATATGTCAATGAGCATTATATTTAATCAGTCATATGCATACTTGTCAATGGAATTTTTTGTTCAGTGGAAAATTGATAGCTTTTCTATTCTGCTCCCTATTTAGAGTATTATAATTAAATCAAACTGTCCAAAAAATTTGACCTAGGGATTAGGTATAACACTTGAAATTAGTTTTAATAAATCCCCATCAACAATTTACAATTGGAAGAAACTCAAGACTCTTAATTGTAAATGATTACACATTTACCTAACTACTAGATGTCCATGACTGTATTTGCGACTAATTATTCTATCATACACTGAATGAGGGAAGATATAGCATAAATTGTGTACAAGGAGGTAATACGGGAACCTGTAGTACAAGAAGCCAATGATGCATGAGGTGTATCATCTTTGACAGCTGATCTTGGTATCAAACGGTAGCATTGTTCAATATGTGTTGTCACACCAATGCTCCGTCATACTCACACAGAGATGTTGCTGCTATTCCATCACCTACTGAAGAAGAGAAAATATCGTTATGCTGCAGAAGTGTGCCGTGCCTCCTTCACACCTCCAGTTGTTTCCATCTATGGAATTTTAGGCTGGGAAGCAGAATGCTTCATCAAATTCCTTCCTCACATAATACATGTAGAAGGACATACATTTTTAAAACCTTTGCATTCTAGTACATATTCAAGGTATCATATTTTACACATTCAAAGCACCCTTGACCGTTTCTTACAAATGCATGGCTTTCTTTTCCTGCATGAAAGCTAGCAGCAACCTTGGAAAAGAAATAACAATTGGACACTTAACTAGGATGCCCTGCTATTTAGAATCCATTTGCCATGTTTTGTTGTGCATGTCAAAATCAATTTGTTATTTAACATATTATATTGCCGGACCATTCTGTTTTCCTCATGCACCATACATGTACTCTCTATTCGTGTGAATGTCAGAAATGAATCATGCATGGACAAGTTCACTTGAAAGTTTTACTCTGGTGCAGAGTTCCTACACTACTCTAATGTGAGCATGGGTATCTCTGCAGGTACACTGATAAAATTAATAAAATCAATGCAGTGCATTTTGTGTGCATTGGAAGTGAATACCATATAATGAAAATGTCTTATCCATTATATATTTCTGATTTTAAATTACATGACGCAATGTATTACCGATTGATCATGTGTAACTGGTAAGACGTGACAGCCATCATTTGACTCATGCTTATTGTTTCAGGTGATGGTGTGACACTGTAAAGCTAATAGTTAGAGTGACCATTACAATTGTGTACAACGATATGTGCTGAATTTGTATTGGACCATCACTCCCTATACACCCTTAGTATGCACATGCTCACATTAGAGTTTGTGTACCACAGCATATTCAGCTATTCATCTAAAGTAACTGATTTTTTATCACATGTGTGACACATAGAATTGCAATTGGGGGAGGGGAGAATGTAATATTGTTGTGAATGCTGCTATAGTATGATACACATAAATTGTAGTGCAACTGAATTAAAACAAACATCAGGCAACATCACTGGATATTCTTAGAGTTCATAAGACATTACTTTAGGGAACTGATGTTAAATGCTATTTACCTATATTTGGGATAGTTCGAATGCGAAAATGATACCACAGGTATATAGTAACATATCTGTGGTGTCATTGTAGGCATGAACTGTCCCATTTACAATATTCTATCAGAAGGAGTTTTATTGTGATGATTACTGATAGGTTGAAAAAGGAATTTACAACTTGATATGCTAAAAAATAGCAGGCCGGTTTTCAATTTATTGCTAGATTTTGAAATAATGTCAGAATAATTAAATACAGCAGTGTAGCTTTAACTGTGCAGTATGAAATGTGTCATCTAAACATCAGCCTTTACTGCAACCATGGCAACAGCTGCATCTCAAACCGCAAGATAGACTACATTCACGTCATTATTACCTCAAAATGCTCATTTATCAGAGAATCATTACGAAGGTAATATTTTGCGTGATTGCTTGTAAGTGTGTAGGTCAATCACTGTGTAAAAAGGGTTGTTATACAGTACTGCATAACGCGTGTATTCATGTGTTATGCACACGTTATACACGTGTTATCCGCATGTGTATAACTTTGCGTATGGATACTCTATACACAGTTGCGTATAACAACTATAGTATAACACTGTGTATAACTTCTGTATAACATTTAGTATAACAATGAATAACAATATGTATAACAATAACAAAGAGTATAACAACAGTGTATAACATAATTATGAATTTTGAATTAGTCCCTCATTTCCTGCATATCCTCGTTTCCAGGCCTCTTCTATAAAGATATAATCTGTTATAAGCGAGTAAATAGAGCGTATATACAGGAAACAAAAAAAAAATCTACAGAGAACGAGTTCATTCGGCGACGGTGATGCATCCATGCAGGTGGAAGAGCCATCAGGAAAGTTCCGAGCGCGGTGGTCCCAATTGTCTCTCCTTCCGTGGCGCCTTGTTTTGCTCTCCCGAGTGTGTCCAAAAACGCGTTTAGTTCCTCCGATCTCCTCTTAGCATCGTCCCACTGTCCAGTTCCGACACGTTCAGTACATCCCTTTCTTGCATGATCTGTTACTTGTGCGGATCGCCGCTCCCATAGCTATAGTGTATAAGACTAAGACTAAAAACGCACGTACAACATTTTTGAATTCAAGCGCTTACCTAGTTGTGCTCGGATTGCCTTCTTCTTTTAAATCGGCTTCATTTCATGCAGAGTCCGGTTGTAGTTCACTATGCCAACTACATAACATAAATGATAGGACTCACACCTTTAACCGTCAACAAGTATACCTTCAACCTCTTCTATGCTGATATCCGAGACATCACTTCAGCGTTATGGACGCTTGAGATTCTGAGAACAAAGAATTCCCGTTACCAATACAAAGCCACACTACTTACGCTTCTTGAGACTTCAGCTGATTCTCCTCAGTAGGAAGGAAAAAAAAAAAGAAGCCGTTATAACGTTACTGTACCTGCACAGAAAGTGATGTCCTTCTCTATCGAGTTGATGTTACAGCATCGCTTTGAGACAGTTTTGGTCGCAACCTCTCTTACTAATTGTTATAGATGTCCGCTACTGAAAATGATTCTCCTGCAGGAGTAGCATCGCCATGCTGCCTAAGACCTAAGGTGCGGCGCGGTCTTCTTCGTCGTCATGGTACTAAGTATATCGACTGATAGGGTTCTGCTGTGACGCGATCGTTGCTCAGGGATCTGTTAGAAAAGAAACCTGGGAATTAGCCACTAGTCCCTCAATTTACTTGAAGACCTACGCAAGATACTTCTTCTGGCTGATAGGAACGTACGGAACGTTAGTTGCAGTAGATTTCCCGACAATGACGCCATACCTGCATGTGGCTTTGAAGAGTCTACGCATGCACGTTACATTCATTTGAAATGAAAGTCTCGTACGCTGTATTTGTTCCAAACTGGGGTTTCAAAAGCAACTTATTACAGACATATGACTTATTTGAAGTACATCAGAATACCGGGTCTGGCCACTAACATGATTCTATTTGATGCACACCAGCCACCATGACTCTATTAAATGCACACAAGGGACTGCCACTTAAAAAAAATTCAATACAAACCTGTGTCTGGCCGCTATCCTTCAGATTCTATTTGAAGCACACTGGGTGTGGTCGCTAACATGATTCTATCTGATGCACACCAGGGATTCCACTACCATGACTTGATTTGTAGTTTTAACTATAGCTATGCTAGCGGCAATCCTGTCACTGTAGCAGTGTGCATCAGATAGAATCATATTAGCGGCCAGACCCAGTGTGCATCAAATAAAGTCATGCTATTGGCCAGTCTCTGGTGTGCAGCTGATAGGATTGTGGTATCGACCAGATGACCCTGGTGAGCATCAATTAGAAACATGTTAGCGACCTGACCCAGCCAGTGTGCATCAAATTGAATCTTATTAACTTTAGTGTACAAGTGTCTTGGTAGCGACCAGATACAATCTGGATAGCCTGATGATTCAATCTGATGCACACAGGTCTGGCCGTGGCCGCTATCCTGATTTCATTTGATGTACATGACTCTATCAGATGCACACCAGGGACTGGTGATAGCATGATGTATAGAAGTGTACTGGGTCATTGCTATAAGTACTCACAAACTTGCTTTTATATATTGGTCATATGATATGGCCACACCCCTTTATGACATGTATGAATGTACATTAACATGACATGTACATATTGGAAAAGTTCATTTACATCTCACAAGTGCAGGTTGACATGTACAAATGTAATAATACAACAAATATTAGTTCACATCAAATCTCCCAGTTTCCATCAATGTAAGGCTTGATCCTAGCAGGATAAAAATATATTAAGACATCACACCATGCAAACATACCATACATACAATTCTGATGAAGACTACAGTATTGACAATCTGGTTACAATTTATGCATGTGTGTGTAGATGTGTATGCATGTGTATGTGTACTGCCATCTGTGCACTTTGTGTTTGTGACTTTTTTTAGAAGGACCTAATGTATGTGCGTATGTTGTCATGCACTTGGGGGGGGATAGCCCACCATTGTTAATTCCTCAAGACCCTAGATTGTAGATGAATGTACGGGAGTGACAACAGATACAACCCATTAGTACAGTACATGTTGCTTTGATTATTTGACATCATGGATGTGTTTAACTACAGGCAATGCTCACACACACATACACACTCACACACATAGTGTTTAACAGAAATAAAAAAGAAATCATAATGTTCTCAATACAACCACTACATGTAAGAGTGCTCAAAAGCTCTATACAGCTAGGCGCCAAAACATATTACCCAGGCAGCAAAGAGGTCGGGGTCTATTAGGCAGTAAACAAAATTACACACAGTGAACTATAAACACTCCAGAGTCGCACCAAAGCAATGACACTTCAGTCAGTGCAAACAGCTTACAGTTAGCCCATCAACACTCCCCATTGGAAAGGATGCCCCAGTTATCAAGACAGTGGCTATGGTAGCCTCATATGGGGTGTGGCAAAGCAGCCATACCCACCAACTGAGCACAGCAACATACATATGTTCTTCAAGTGTGCGCATGTGTGTGTACACATGTGTGTGTTTTTGTGTGTGTTAGTGTGTGTATATGTGTGTACACGTGTGTTATTGTGTGTATGTGTGCTTAAGTGTGTGTTAGGATACTGTTTAGGGAGCTAAACAGAGTTTAACGGGGCTCTAGTAACTCCCTATCAGTATTTGTGGGCAGAGGCTTGCGGTTACTCAGGCTCGTGGCCGGCCTTAGGTGGACTGGAGCCTTGTCCTCCCTATTATTGTTACCCTTTGTGCGTCATGGCCGGCGTGTGAGATTATATGCAGCCTCCCAGCACTCCCCAGCAGCCTCCCAGCACTCCCCGGCAGCCTCCCAGCACTCCACGGCAGCCTCCCAGCACTCCACGGCAGCCTCCCAACACATATGTATATGCGTGCATGTATACATGTGTAAACATGCACATGCATATATTTGGGCCCTTCCATAATGGCCTTGTCAGGGTCACAGATCAAGATATGCATATTCTAGACTCTCACTGGTTCTATGTTCCTGTTACATTGACCATGTACCCTACATCAGGCTACATGTAGGTAATCTGTGCATCAAGTATGCTGTATCTGTGCTTGACACATGACCAGATGGTTTAGTATTTAACGTTCCTACTCACCCTAACACCAACTCCATCACCTAGTAGTGTCTACTAAACCACATCACACTTATCATGCACACACACACACATACACACACATTTACACACACATACACCACATTTACACACACATACACACACATGTACACACACATACACCACTAACACACGTGTACACACATACACACACTAAAACACATGTGTACACACACATACACACACTAACACACACGTGTACACACACATACACACACTACCACACACACTTATACACATACACACACATATGTACATGTGTACACATATACACGTGTACACTAACACATTACTTACCAAGCCTTGTAACTTCCCCAGGCTAAGTAGGTGTGTAGGTGTACGTACCCAGCCCCTAAGCTCCCCAGCTATATGCTTCTGTCAAAACGTGCCCAGTTGACTGATTGGGGGCCAGGGCAAGAACCCCTCTGAGCTGTGATTCTGCCAACCCCGACCTGTTGGCTGTGGGGAACTCTCGTGAGTGACGCTGGTCACCAGTTGGGAGTCCCTGTGGCCAAGCCATGCGTGGCTTGTTAGGTCATTTGGGGGAGACTCAGGGAGACAGGCACCAGATGGTGGCGTTGGCCACCCACTGAGTGATCTGCATACCAAGCCAGGACGGTGGCCCAGGCTTGGGTCCCCGAGTTAGAAGGTCAAGCTTGGTAGGGACCCACCCTGGCTGTATTTAATATTAATAGGCATGACAGTGATTAAGAAATACACAGAAGGGGTACAATGGTGATGCAGGGGTGGAGGGTGGGTGATGTGAACCAACAGCTCTCCTGAAGCACAGGGGAGTGCTGGGAGGCTGCCGGGGCATACAATGAACACATGCACCAAATGCACACATACATGTTCTCACTGACACACAGACACACATGCGCGCACCAGCGCGCGTGCACACACACACACACACACACACACACCTTATGTGCGAACACAAACATGTACCACCTAGTGCCACTGATATACACTTAGTAGTACTCAACACTGATGCACACACACCTAGCAACAGTGATGCACACACACCTAGCAACAGTGATGAACACACACCTAGCAACACTGATGTACACACACTTAGCAACACTGATGCACACACACCTAGCAACAGTGATGAACACACACCTAGCAACACTGATGCACACACACACCTAGCAACACTGATGCACACACACAAACATAGCAACACTACACACCAAGCAACACTGATGTACACACACCAAGCAACACTGATGTACATACACCTAGCAACACTGATGCACACACACACCTAGCAACACTGATGCACACACACTTAGCAATAGTGATGAACACACACCTAGCAACACTGATGTACACACACCAAGCAACTGTGTTGCACACACACCTAGCAACACTGATGCACACACACCTAGCAACATCGATGTACACGCACCTAGCAACACTGATGAACACAACCTAGCAACACTGATGCACACACACCTAGCAAACACTGATGTACACACACCAAGCAACAGTGTTGCACACACACCTAGCAACACTGATGCACACGCACCTAGCAACATCGATGTACACACACCTAGCAACACTGATGTACACACATCTAGCAACACTGATGCACACACACAAACATAGCAACACTGATGCACACACACAGACATACACACCAAGCAACACTGATGTACACACACCTAGCAACACTGATGCACACACACACATAGAAACTACACACTAAGCTACACTGATGTACACACACCAAGCAACACTGATGTACACACACCTAGCAACACTGATGAACACACACCTAGCAACACTGACGTACATACACCTAGCAACACTGATGCACATACACACACATAGAAACTACACACTAAGCTACACTGATGTACACACACTAGGCAACACTGATGTACACACACAGATGCACACACACATACACACCAAGCAACACTGATGCACAAACACCAAGCAACACTGATGTAGACTACTTGAACACTGATACACACAGACTAGCAACATTGCACACATATCAGGCGACACAGACACAGGCAACAGTAGATTAAATTATGCTCTAAATCGAATGCACTTCAGAAAAGCACAAGTACATTGAATCTAGAAAACGGCACACACAAACAACTGATAGGAGCCACAACTGAGTTTTTAAATATCTCACTCTTTCAAAACCACGTAATTATAATCCAAACGACTACTTACGCGCAACGGAACGAGTTTCACCACTCCAAAGTGTCTTCCAACAGTTCTCATCATCTTCAAACTTACATAACGAAAAGTAGAACGCACAAAACACGCACAGGATCGAATGACCTTGAAGTGCCTAAAAAATGGCGATTCAAATCGCGCGATCGCAACTAGGAATAATACGATGTTAAAAGAGAAACGAAAGAAAGTAGTTCAACCCCTTACCAAGCGAGAAAAGTAAAGTTGTCCATGCAAAAGTAGATTCGTCTGAACGCAGTTCGCGCGTCTTCACTAACGCTTTTTCAAACGCTTGGAGTCCAAATTCTATTCCTTCATTACGCGTACAATGATTATTTAGAAAGCAGGCATTAAATTGTTAATAGCTACAATAGCATTCACTTGTGTGCAACGAATTACGCCCTCGCGTATCGGTAGAATGTAATTAGCATAGTTGTACAAAATGAGATACTTGTATACAGGCGTGTATAACAACCCTTATTTACACTGTGGTTTTTTTATTAGCACACACTGCCGTTATACACAGTTATACACAATTATACGCAATGTGTATAACAAATACTGTATAACTACTTGTATAACAATGTTATACAGGTGAGTATAACAACCCTTTTTACACAGTGAATGCAGATTTCATTTCTGTCATTTTAGTTTATCAAACAGTCTGTGGAGCATCATTTATCTCAAATGCTGGTGCTCTGGTTTACACTTTCACATGTGTGAAGTGTAAACATAAAGTAAAGGTAACTGTGATGGTTTGTCCTAATGTAATTAAATGCTAACCTTTCACTACCAAAGAATGTCCAACTGGCATAATTTGAGATCAATGAAATGGCTCCGCTCCTCCTAAAAAGGATCGAGATGGAAGCATGTCCTGCATATGGACTAGTACTCATATCCAGAAATGGCCCATACATAGGCGGTCGTCTTGCCTTTTTAATTCAATTTGAATTTTAACCAACTCTATGATGTACTATAAGCAGGTCTGATTATGATATATGTACTTCAAATAATCATTCCATTAACCATTCTTTAACTAAAATCAAGACAAAACCATATCCGTTAAGTAATTAATTCGCGGTTTGCGAATATCTTCCCGTAGACATGTATGGGGTACTTCAATACCAAGCACGCCAGATTTTTCTCAGCATTTGCCATGAGGGATTGTTAGTACACTACATTTGCCAAGATTTGTAGTGGTGTCGCCGTATTTTTCCTATTTAAGACGTCGCTTCTCTAGGATTGTCCTCAATGTAGTGTGTAATCAGTTGCAGAAATAGCCACAAGATTTTGAATAGTTAGCGCACTTTGGAATATTATTTGACGTCTGTAGGCTACATATACTATCATTGACAGCGGTCACTTTATCTAATTACCAAACTAAATACGTGACTGACTGGTCTATAAATGCACACGCTTCAGACATACTAAACAATATCAGAGCATCACTCTACAATCTCAAAAGTTAAAGAACATTAATAAAAAAAGAGCTGTCAGCGTGTTCTGTCGATGTCAAGCGGATTAAAGTACAGGCTGCCCTAGCCTCGTCCCCAGGCCCTATTTCGGATATTAAAGTTAGCGGGACAAACATTTTTTTGTCCAGCTAACAGAAATATCAAAATAGGGCCTGGAGACGAGGCTAAGGCTGTTCCACAGTTAAAGAGCGCTACGTTTGTTCCCTGAGCTCTTACAGTAGTTGGGCCCTAGATTGCACTTCTAAAGAGAGTGGTTAATTATCAGCGAATGAAATACAATTACTTGTGGTGTAAAGTAAAATACAACACACAGATTTAAATCTCTGATGTCTTTACCACATTGATATCGTACCGCGATAATTATGAAATGATTAAGAATACGCCCCTGCCCTTCTAACGAGGGAATGCGTGGGCAGACGATTCGTAAGAAGTTGAGGCGGAGCGGGAGAGAAGGATTTAACAATCTACCACTATCAATATAATCGCGGTGTCTAATTGTCTGCTATAAATAGTTTTCTGGAGCCCGCCCCCCCCCCCCCCCCTACACACACACACACACACACGCACACTCAAAAACGGTGGCGCTTTCTGTCCAAGTGCATTATTCTCTGTTACTTATCGCTATGACATACATGCCCAATTCAAGCGCATACATGAGATCTAGGAATTTTTGGGTCATTCGCCTTTAATTTGATGCACACGTGCATGAAATTAAAGGCGAATGACAAAGAATTCATAGATCTGGGTCCTTGAATGTATCTAAAGACCCAAATTAACTAGAATCTGATGGGTCTGCTTTATTACTAAGCGGCAACGCTATGGAATAAAGTAAGGAGGAGGATAATCAATATTTGTCATGAAGTGAACGGAAGACCGAAAAGAAGACCTGAGCTTACTCCCTAAGATCTGCCCCTACATAGGGCAGATCTTAGGGAATATTATAAGACCTAGGTCTCCTCCTTGCATTTCATTGCTACATGTCGATCGGGTATGTAAGTGGTGTCGGCTGTGTCTTTATTTCAAGCTTGAAACGGCACCAGGAATTTAGCAAGCGTTCTTTAACCTGTTCGTGCCTCACAATGAAATACTTAAAATTTAAATGACATCTTCATGTGCTTCCATACCTGGACTGTGCAACCCAGTATGCTGCTTTGCATTTCATATAGAGACAACTTTAATGCATCGTGAGCACATCTGCAACTACCTTCAGACTGTAGTTCCCCCTCTCCTCCTTCAAGAAGTTATTGTTTGTGTTAGAGTTGAGTACTAGTTGGGCATAAATGTACACTAGGGTCGGGCTATATGCCCGGCTAGTGGTTATTTTGTGGGGTGTTCGTTAGTAGCGTCTTGAATTGTTTGTGTGCAAAAGAAATTCATCTGTCGGGGGGGGGGGGGGGGGTAATTCATGATTTTCGAATTCCAGGTCGTCCACGTGTGAGTTCATTCCCCATAAGGAAATAAGATTTTTGATGTAAAATTTTTTTTTTCCCTTGAAAATAACACCCCTCCTTTGCTAAATTTCTATTTATAAGCATTCGGTAATTCATAGTGCTATGGTAGGATTGATTAATACTTATAAAGATGCATACAATGAAATCATTTTCAATACTCAACCAACTTGACTAGACACTCCTGAAAAGTTTCCATACTCCAGCATTTACTTATCACTTCGCCTGCCTAGGTAACCCATGAGAGCTCGCCAAACTCTACAGCTGTCTTCATCCTTCCCTTTCCATTAGGCAACGTGAGTTGCATACAAAAAGTGGGTCAACTTTAGGGAGTAAAGTAGTGCTCTCTCTGGCAAACTGAACCTCCAACTTCAGTCTTTGTCGCTTCACTTTTGCACTGAGGGTGGGTACTTTCCACCTCAACAGCATCAGTGAAGGGACCAGTTAAAGACTTAAGGCTGTTCAACATGTCCAGCCTCTTTCTCTCCTGTCTCTGAGCCATCTCCCGCTTCTCAGTGGACCCCATTGCAAAGTTGGACTTGGTCTGCTCACTCCATAAAAGCTCCACCTAGGGTCATTCTAGCTGGTGGTATTTGCCTGCTTGGGAGTACATCTAGTGGAGCCCTTCTATGCTAGAACCATTGAGAAGGGAGCAACTCATACCTAGCTCAGGGATTTCTACAAGGGTCTCCACATCAACCTGGGCAAACCAATAAGTGAACAACCAGATTCACAAAACCAGAATTCAGTGGAGTTTCCGAGGAGTTATTCCAAGGTGTAAAAAATAACTACAAGCCAGAGGTGCTGAACTCTGTATCAGAGATGGCAAATGAGTACATGGAGGATGTGATATGTGGTCAAACTGACCAACCTAATGCTGTCTCATCTTTACATGACATGCTTGAAAATGGAATTGTAGAACCATCCGAGGGACCTTGGTTGTCTCCCATCCTGGCTAAGAAAAAAGACGGATCTCTTCGATTTTGTGTGGATTACAGGAAAGTGAACGCCATCACAAGGAAGGATGCCTACCCCCTCCCTCGTGTCGACGACACACTTGACACATTGGGAGGATCCAAGTACTTCACAATGCTGGACCTTGCCAGTGGGTACTGGCAAGTTGAAGTGGCTACTGAAGAAATGCAGAAGACAGCCTTTACAACCCCAGAGGGACTCTACCAATTTAAGGTAATGCCTTTTGGGTTGTGCAACGCTCCTGCCTCTTTCCAGCGTTTGATGGATAGGGCCTCAAGTGCTTAGTATATCATACTGTGATACCACTCAGGGTCTACTCTCTTGGAACAAAACATCTTTCTTTCTGTCTTTTGTCTTCTGGCCCTCATAATACTTGTATTCCATTTCACACATGCTCACTCCTCATTCCCAGCCCCGGATCCAGGAATTTGCTATGGGGGGGGCGGTTTACCAGAGGGGCGGCAATGTATGCGAAGCTGTTTGAACGGAGGAGGGGGGTGCAGTCCGCTTACGACGGGGGGGGGAGCAGTCCGCTTACGACGGGGGGGGGGGGGGGGGGGGGGGTGCAGTCGGCAAGTTACATTAATCAATTCGTCACTCACATGCACGCATTCTCTACTAAAACACAAGAAACATCACGGCAAACGGGTCCACTCCGCACCTGCCCTGTCGTGCTCCACCGCTTCGTTGACATTTGTCCGTACAACTGAGTTATCGGGACTTTTAAGTATGGCGCAACACGTTATCTGTAGATCTTTGTCGTCGGGAAGGGGGGGGGGGGGGGGGGGGGGGGGGGGCGGCAAAAGCTACCAGGGGGCGGCATTTCATACGCGATGGGGGGGGGGGGGGCGGCCGCCCCCCCCAAGGCTATGCTGGATCCGGGGCTGCTCATTCCTTCTCTAGTTTCTTTCTTATTTCTGGGTCTTCTGCATACACATCAAACAGCTCATTTTGCTTTGTAAAACGTTCCTTGTACTCTTTCACAGCTTTTGATTCTTCTTTGCCTGACTCACCATACATGTACCTCATCCTCCCAACACTGCTTCTCCACCCTCCTCTGAATGGTGGAAATTGATACACAGAAGACAGTGTCATGGAAGTACTTCGCATATACTTGCTTTGCAACTTCCCTGACAGACATGGCATTTGTCACTGTGCCCTTACCTTCTCTCTCCAGGTGGTATCTCAACATTCCTATTACACTCTTTACAGTGGCAGTTTGGTGGAAGACTGAAAGTCCTTGAATGGGGCAAGCATCGAACGCCTTGTCTCTGGATCGGGTTTTACACCAACTACTTACAGCCTCACCACTTGTCATCAATGTCATGATTACAAAAGAGATGAAGACGAAGTAAACAGAACACAATTCGCGATCGCCTCCTTGTGAGATGCAAGAGCGTCGATCAATGGTGATACGAGCCTATCTTTTTTGTTCGCACGCGCGTGTTCTCGTTAGCGGGACACCGTTAATGGCCAATGCGTGGGTTTTAAAATGACTGATGTGTTTTTTGCAGAAGGTGGGGTGTTTATTTCACAATAGACACTCACATCCTACATGTATACTGAATTTCATCTACATATGTCAATAAAAAACTACCCAAGTGGGCGTGACCCAATTCAGCAATAAGATCTTGTTTGGCAATTAGGGTTTATCATTTCAAGAGATTACACTGTTTGTTTTAGCAAGGTTCCAAATGTTGGGCGGGTTGGGGAAAATCAACATCTGTTTGCGGAAAATCAATCCAAAATGACACTTTTGAAACCAATCTTGGTCCCAATAAATGTGCCTTTGAATGTTTATTATCAACCAATTTTTCTCACTTTGAATACTATGTTTTGTGATGCCAGGTGGACAAATATGCCATCTGTGTAATGTACCCAGCTAGAGTTTACCTAGTCTAGTTGTATCAGTTACTGTTCACACATTCCCCCATGAAGATGCCGCTGTATGAGAGAGCCATCTGGAGGGGCAGAATTCACCTGTCTGCTCGTATAGTATTCTCTTCGTATACATGCAGCTTGAATTGAATTAACCATTTGACTGTGATAACATTGGATTATGTCAGTCTGGAGTCTTGAATTTGTTGGTGGGTCATCGAGGTGCACTAGATTGCTTTCCGCCTCAATGTATTTGATTTTTTCCAAAACCGCTCTACAGCTATAGAAGTGTAGGTGTGAGTGAGGTGTAGAGTGAGGTGTGAGTACAGCAGGGAGTAGGGTGGAGGTGTCACTGTGCATCCTAGTAGAGCTCCATGTGATGTGGTTATCATAGTTTGCACACCAATGGATATGTAATAAGGTAGCTCATATCAATATGCACAGAAGAACAACCCAAAAATAAGATTACACTCTATATATACATACACCATAGAATGTTCTAGATCATTCTGACCAATGACCTAACAGCACATGACTGATTAGCACAGAAGGTGATGATTGTGCCCAGTTCTACAGATACATAGGCAGTCATGTGTCAGCTTGTCTTGAAGTGTGCAAATTGGACACTTTTAGATCAATAGCTATGAAGTAGGAAAAGAGAATCAGTAGCCAGTGTAGGTACAGTCTTAAAAGGAAGATTCAAACTCTACAGCATTGATAATATTTGTATTTTTTCTGCACAGTTCAAATAAATAAACAATTACCATTTGCCGATAGCAAAAAAAGTGGTCTGTAAGAGGATATTACAGCTGAATCAAATGGATGAGGGTAACTCACATTTCATATGCATCAACAGATTGAAGTTTGTAGCATACCATTTGTATGGTCATGTAGGGCTCATGAATTAATGGACTTTATTATTGTTGTTAGAGGAATGCCTTTAGTTAGTGTCCATGAAAGTTGGTCATTGTCATTTGTTTATTAGTCAAGTTCATCCACTTTTTTCTACACAATATTTACTGTACAATCAACACAAAGCACTCATTCCATTGCAAATGTATGCAAAAGTACAGTGCCGTTTAAACACAGCTGGGCTGCAGCAGTCTGAGGAAGATACTTGGGGTTTAGGGTGCCGCCGAAGGTGGTCAAGCGAAGCCAACCTTTCACGTACTATCCGAATCAATTGTCGAAAAGAACCTATCTCTTACCCCATTCTTTTTGAAATGTTTCGGTTCAAACTAGGGCACCTCGTGCGCAATAGCATTTTTCCTAGATAGCAAGCATGTTAATGCATGTGCTGTAGAGTCTGTACCAGTACACTGCAGCCCTCCCATGAGGCACTATACATGTACTCATGTGCCATACACAGGTATCTGATGAACTATCAGAATGTTATTGACAGAGGAGAGAGGTTAGATGATCTGCAAGCTAGAGCAGGCAAGCATTTGCATGTGTGTCATATCTTCATGTGTGTGTCATGTGTGTTTGTACAATCTGGGAAATAATGGGTTAAATCTAGTGCTGCATGTGTGTCCATGTGTTACTGTCGGTATGTGTGTGCGTTATGATTATAATGTACGTTTGCGCTTGTGTGCTTCTTGTGTGTTTTGTTATGTGTGTGTTATTTGTGTGATGTGTGTGTAACAAGTTCATTATTCAGTATTTTCACCCTAATATCACATTCAACATATATGTTGTATTTATTAATTCTTTTTAACTTTAAATATACTACAGAAACATACACAGTCTAATTAACTAAAGCCCTACCTTATGACTAAATCAACCTAGAGCACCCCCAGCTTAGCAAGGCCCCTGCATTTGATTTGACCAGGGTCAAATTCATCCTGGTGTAATGCTGGACAGTGCTTGTGACTTGGGCATGGATCTCTTCATTCGTTTAGTTTGTTCTTTGGCTTTGGATGGCATCTCAATTGCAACACATTCATCCTGGTCAAGTAACCATAGCTCATCTGTTTCTGATGATGGAGGCAGGGTGCACTATGTTAGCACATTTCAAACTTTGTTGAGTAGGCCAAGAGAAAGCTGTTTAATGAGAAGTGACAGTCGCATGCGTGTCTCCTTCAGTACATTATTATGTGTACAATGCTTCATGGTATTAGTAAGCTTCTCCCATTATAATGCTCAATTCATTTTTTGAATACATGCAATGTGGGAATAATACAGTTGTGCTGTGCTTAGTTTATAAGTTAAGACAACTTCAGTTTGTACATACCAGTAATTGTTCAAATATCAAGCCTAACACTTTATAAACACACAATACAAACTATACAACACCATATACATATACATACACATACACAAAACACTGAACACAGCCCTAACCCAGCCTACAACGATTAGTCTGGCTGCACCCACCTCCCATAACCAACTCTTCCTAGAGATACCAACATGTATTGCTCTCAGACAGAACTGATAATTGAGCAATTAATCTCTTGGTCAATGCTAAACTGAAAACAGACAACCACATCCATGCAACAAAATTCAAACATTTGGTAGTTACAAGCATTGCAGATTACCCTCAAAGTACCCCAAAACCTACATCACAAACAAAGACCTGCGAATGCCATCACAAATACCATTACAAATGATGGATAAGGCTCAATATGTGACTATGTCCATAGTTACATGTACGTGTGTAGGGGCCATAGTTATGTACACAGGAGCAAATGCACACCTGTTCTGTGACTGATACATGTTCATGTACAGTCTGCAATAATACTATTGTGTGACAACACTACCATGCAGTGTTTCTTAAGTGATTCACAGACTTTGGGTATGCATGTGCTGTACATGTGCACCAGTCCTATTATGTTTCTTTTTCTTTTTCTTTTTCTGTATGTGATTGTGTATCTGTCTTTGAAATGCTATACTGTGATGCATCCAATTAGTGGTTTGATTGTTGTTACTTTGTAATCTCCTTTTAGGAGTGAAGTTTGGAGCTTCTGGATCTGATCATTGAAGATTGCTTCATCCATGTTGGTTCTGAGGTATCCGTATAATTCACCCAGGACAATGCTCTTGGCAACACTGCTTGGGTGGAAAGAAGAACCACATGTGGATATACTTTTTTATTGTTGGCTTGGTGTAATTTTTTATGTGCAGTGTTTGTTTGATTTTGAAGGTCTTGTCTTTGTATATGGTTGTGTCTAGAACATGGGCTTCATTTAGGGAGCATTATCTTGTGAATTTCATTGTGTGAGGCTCATTGCATCATTGCAAGAATACTTCAACTTCAGGTTCAATCCCATGGGGGTGCATGTAGATGTTGTACTGCACGTACATATGATTCACTTCCGAAGTTTTTGAATTTGATGCTATTATCAGTAAACACTTTCCTGGTAATTGAAGGACTTTTGTTTCCATTCATCATGAGCACCTGCTTTGAAACTTGAAACACAATATATAGTGGTAGACTGGCCCTAAATTTCATGTTCATTAGCTTGATATTTATTGCATGTGCAGCTTTCCACATAATTAATCTTTCAAGTGATCTATATCCATGATCCACTATATACCATAATCACAATAAATTATGCAGATATATCACAGCAAATGGATAAAAGAAAATAAATTATCTGTGATGTGCCATGCAACAGCATCACTGATGGAAGATCTCAGAGTGAAAAAGACCAACTACCCTCAGGATGACTCAATAGCTAATAGTTGGGACTGAAATAGCACAAGAGAGCATGCATAACATATTGTTGTTCACAATTGTATTGTAAGCACAGCACATTTTGTGAAATGTAAACAGACATTTCTTCAGAAGAGTGAACTTCAAGACTGATCATAAACATCAACCATGCATTTCTAAATACTACATCAGGTGTGTGCAAGTGGCTGAAAAACACAGTATAATATCTGAGAGCCTTGCCATTTTCCATCCCACCACACATTCCATCACCACTGTCTGATGAAACTAACATAATGCACGAAACCATATTTAAATTACATTGCATCAAAGGATATATCTGTGTAAAGGACTTTGCAGAAGCTATGGTTTACTTCTACATCTCCATGCCTTATTATAAACATGAAATGTATTATTGAATAAGTACAGTTATAACGTAATCACATAAAACAAATAATTATGTCGTTTTTTTTTAACCATGAACATGATGTGTACACATCAGTATGCCATCCCGCCCATACAGCACTTGATGTTCCCTCATTTATATTTGATACATGCATTTAGGTATTCATCATTGCAAATGGCTAACTGTCCAGAGAGAAATTATCTAACCTACAATTGATTGCTAGCTGGCAAAGCCGGACAAACTTTTTAGCCAGAGGGCATAGCACCCCCCCCCCCCCCTCCCCCCCATCTCTACGCTACTGATTTTGTAGAAGATTTAATGCAAAAACTCACGGACTTTTAATTCTGGGGCCCTGCCTAAGACCTCGATGGGGGAGCTTATGGAGGAGCTTCTTAAAGCCCCAGAATTAAAAGTCTGTGAGTTTTTGATACATGCATTTAGGTCTTGAAGTTCACACTCCCCATCCACTAGCAGGACAGGAGGAATACTATCAACAAAAGCCCTGTATCCACTATATCTCATGAATTTAATTACCCTCGCTTTTAGAGCCCCCTCACCCCAATCTTATATACGGCACCGCTGCTCCATCGTAATTGGCTTCTGTGACTTGGAAGGGATGAAGGTACGTTTAAAGCCTCCCTAATCTGATGTAGGGGCCAGTATTAAGGTTTGCCCTGGGATCCGGACTGGCTCCAGGTGGCCCTGTTTGGATTGTTTGTAATAACAAAAACAGCGACCCCTTATTATATTACTTTGGATTAGCCGTACTCAGTACATTCAGTTGCTCAGTA
>JABACO010000029.1:499849-566734 GCA_013339895.1 Ephydatia muelleri | reverse complement strand
GACAAGCACATTTCCCGTGCGCTCCATCGAACTGTATTTAGTCGCTTGAGAGAATCCCTGTGACCTTTGAACCTCTTCAAACAAACCATGCACCTTTTGGGATCGGGTAAACAAGACATAGAGGGTTTCTAAATTCCCAAACAGGGTCACACATCCACAGATGTGGCTGCTGCATCTGATATCACCAAATTCAGGCAGTGAGCATAGCAGTGCACATACAAGATGTTGGGATTTATGCGTGTTGAATAAGGATTGAAGACCATTGTAGCATCCACTCATGTTGGATGCCCCATCATATGCTTGAGCTATTAGCTTGTCAAAGGACACATCTCTCAACTTCAGCACTGACATAATGACTCCATACAAGTCTTCTGCTGTAGTTCCTGGAGCTCGCTGGCAAGCCAGAAGGTGTTCTGATACATGACCATTCAAATGAACTATTCGAACACAGATACTCACCTGCTCATGATGGCTAATGTCTGGCGTTGTGTCTGCCATAAGTGACCAGCTCTGCAATATGAATTGCTTTAACAATTGTGCAAGTAATGTGTTCGTTAATGATGGATATGAGTTTATTCTGAGACTTGTAGCTCATAAAGGTCAGTACAGAGCCACGCCCTTTCTGTCCTGATGAACCTTCACTTGCAGACTGATGATGCTCAATTATCTTTTCTAAATGCTCCTGTAGTGGTGGGTCGTAAGTGGAAAGTAACTTTAGAGTTTCAAGAAAGTTCCCTGTATTTGTCATGCTGTCTGTCATCATCTCCCTATGTCCTCTTATTGGAAGACCTTGGCGACCAAGTAACATCAGAACCTTAACAATACGTTCTAACACTGTCCTGTTCTTAGCAACGATTGCTCGTTTGCGAGCATTTTCAACACTATCCGCCCTTGCAAAAGCTTGTTGCACTGTGTCATCTTGCAAAAAAAGTGCCTGTGATACAATAGCATTCCTGTGGGCACAAGACGACTCATGCTTTAAGACTGCACTGTATTGCTTCTTCTAGTTGCAAAATCCATTAGTGGTGAATGCATTCCCCTGGTTGGCTCTCCAATGTTCACCTCTCAAAGTGGCATCACTAAACAAGAGACAGGGTAGGCAGTACAAAGCACCTTTACTGACAGAGTATGATATCCACTGCCGCCTTACACCATCAGAATGAACAAATACTTGTTCAGAACAGTGCCGCTGCATACTCTTCTGAGAGTGGTTTAGCACGTGTTTTGATGGCTGACAAGGACCAAGTTTAATTATATCATGTTTTTCACTAACACTTCTCTGCACCCAACCAACGCTACAGGATCCAATACTCCTGTCCTGCTGTCAAAATGGAGTCCAAACTTTGCTGCTACTGCCTGAGTTGAGACAGCTTCGCTCACTGCTGTTGCCGATGTCACAGTAGAAACTTCCACAGATACAGGTTCATTCCTTCCAACTTCACTTGGTGCTTTTTCCACAGTGCTGCCATTGATGCGACTGGATCAAGAACATCTTCAATAGCATTGGATGAACTACATGCAGCATCGTCTCCGGGAACTTCAATATTCTCACGTGGGGACATTGGGGACTGCATCAGCACCGGCGTGACTTCCAGGACATCATCAGTCATCACAAGGCCGCTATCACTAGAGACAGTCGATGCACTCTGGGTTGTCAAAAAATTCGTCATGAATGCACCTAGCTTACTCTCTTCGTCAGCCCTAGCTTTTTTAAGCTTTCTGTTTCATGACCCTGATTTTTTTCGTTTTCCACCTGACATTATAGTTGCGCAGATTCAATGTAGCAATAACAACTATATGCATGCATATACACGTATACATTGTGTGTAACAAAGCATAATCGTGCCTGTTAACAAAAGAATGCCCGCGCCAGCCGGCCCGCCAGAGCCAAGAGCGCCCGAGAGTACTGGCGCCCGAGAAATAAATTTATTAAAAGTGGGAGATTCCGGATCCATAACCAGGGAAGGGGTAGGGTACGGATCAAGTATTCTAGTTCCCAGACTTACGTACGTAAGCATTACACATGCTGATGTCATCGAGAGTAAAAAACAATTTAGGGATATTGGCGCCCGGTCTCAGTTTTGGCGCCCTCCTTTTAGTGTCCGCTGGGGGGGCATTTGCCCCCCCTGCACCCCTGGCCAGACCGCCACTGCTTTCACCTCGCTTTCACCCAGTCAATAGGTAACGCATTAAACTCACCAAACAAAGTCTCTTACTGTTACCTTGCCAACCCCTAGCCGTATAGGGATTGCAATTTATTGTATCAATGCTTTCTTCAAGCAACCTTCTGAATTGTACTATAGTATACTACCAAGCCGCGGCAAACAAAATCGTGCAAATTAGTCTTCAGTTCAATTGTAATGAATAATCCTTGATTTGCCTTTGAATTGTGGTAATCAGCATAATAATAATTATTGTCTTACTTTATATATAGAGCTACATTACGTTATCGATTAAATCATTAACTGCGTGACACATATATATGTGTAGCGTCCCAGGCTGGCGCCTGATACTTGCTGAGTCAGGGGTCACTACATTGGTGTCAGAAGCGGGATGGAGGACCAAAGTATCGAGGTGCAGGCACCCACTACTCCCAGCAACTCGCGCACTCCGTCGGGACAGGCCCCTTCCCGTTTCTCAGCAGGAGCGGATCTTGTATTGTGGCGCAAGAGATTCGAGCTCTATGCCCGTCAGGCAAAAATAGCAGATGACCAGTGGACAGGTGTGGTTCTTCCTCTTTTGGATGACGAACCATTTCGTTTAGTGACACAGCAACTCAGCAACGATTTGACGGAAGCTCTGAATATAGCGCGGTATTAAAGTGCTTAATGGATCAATACAACCCGGAGGGTAACGACCTGGAATGGCAGTTTAAATTCTAGCAGCGTTATTCGTTCCTCTACCGTTCAGCTAAGACTAATGCGTGAAAGACCAAATACACTAAACGAAGCATTGCAGCTGGCTGGCCAATATCTGGGAGTGGAAGAGTCGCAAAAAAGACTACACGTGCTTCAGCTAAGGTGGAGACGATGGCGGTTGGTAAAGAAGATGACTCCGAAAGCGAGAGCGAGGCTGTTGCTGCTATAACTAATGCTACAAGACCAAGTAGTCTGGCAACCCAAGTGGAACAGCTCGGTAAGCAGATTGAGACGTCGTTGAAATCACAGCTGAACAATGGAAGAACCTATCCGAGATCACGCCCGAACGACGCTGTATCGCGGAAAAGAAGCGATGGCGTCGTGTGCTGGTACTGTGGCAAGCGTGGTCAAATTGTGCAAAACTAAAGACCTCAGTCGAAACTGCAGCCGTGGGGTCTTGTTTGTCAGTTGATGGAAGGCTTGGTAAGCTTGTTGTAAAGATATTGATAGATACAGGTTCGGCTGTCACTTTGGTTCGTGAAGACGTGTGGAAAAAGGTGCAACAATCTCCAAAGACAATCAAAGCACCGGTTCACTCTGTTGTTGCAGCCAATGGAGAGAAGTTGGAGTTGGTGGGGCAAGGTGAAGTAAGTATAACCATAGGAGGGGTGACTAGAAGGCATATGGTGCTTGTTACGAAGCATCTCACGCAAGAGTGTATACTAGGGGTTGATTTTTTGATTAAACATGCGTGTGTAGTAGATCTACGACAACATACCTTTGTCATTGATGGGAAAATAGTGCAGTTTAATCATACAGGGGTAGCAGAAGATGTGTGTTTTGTGAGCGTTTCGGAAACGGTGACTGTACCAGCTTGCTGTCAGATGTACATTTCTGCCTCTGCCCTTGACAAAAAGGAAGCGGTGCTGTTTTGTTGGAGCCACTGGACACATTCATGGAAGATCACGGGCTTTTGGTGGCGCGGTCATTGTCGCAAGTGAGTTGCAATCATCTGGTAGTTCAGGTCCTCAACCCTGGTCCAGCTCCTGTGGTTGTTAACAAGGATGTTAGAGTGGGCGTGATCAAGCCAGTCACGGAATCTGATATTGTCTGTAGTATTGAATCCACTAAGTCCAACAGACATGTAGGCCACAGCGAGTGTGCACACCTCATTGAGCTGATGTTGCAGAATACAGAACACCTCTCTAGCTACCACAAATCGCAGGGAGTGGCATTGCTGCAGGAGTTTCAGGATGTCATTGCAAAATCGGACGACGATGACCTTGGACAAACTTCCCTATCGTTCCATACAATTGACACTGACTGGAGATAACCAACCGATTCGTCAACATGCAAGAAGGCTCCATTTCACCAGCACAAAGAAGTGAGTGAGTTAGTTAATAGCATGTTATCCAAGGGGATAATAGAATCTAGCGACAGTCCTTGGGCATCGCCTGTGGTTCTTGTAAGGAAAAAAGATGGGAAGACAAGGTTTTGTGTGGACTTTCGTAAACTTAATGACTGCACACGCAAGGATGCACAGCCTCTGCCCAGAATTGATGAATCATATATGCTTTGGGTGGTGCATGTTTTTTCTCAACTCTAGATTTGGCCAGTGGGTATTGGCAAGTGGTGATGGACCCAAAGAAAAAAACTGCATTTACAACACCTTATGGGCTATAAATACCAGTTTCGGGTCATGCCATTTGGCCTTTGTAATGCCCCAGCAACCTTCCAAGATTAATGGAATGTTGCCTGACTTCAGTAAGTCTTTTGTCCTTGATACTTGATGCCAGTGGAGAGGGTTTGGGGGGCAGTTCTTTCTCAAACCATCAATGCTATGGAGGCACGTAATTGCTTATGCAAGTAGAACACTCACGCACACTGAAAAAAAGATACTGTGGCACTCGGAGGGAGAGGTGTGGGGATCTCACCATTTTCGGTCTTACTTATATGGCAGGAAGTTTCTTTGAGAACAGACCATAACTCTCTACGCTGGCTTCACAATTTAAGGAGCCTGAAGGCCCAGGTGCTCGGTGGTTGGAGACCATTGGCTGAGTGTTCAGTATGAAGTTATACATCGCCCTGGTAAGCAGCATTGTAATGCAGATTCACTTTCTCGTGGACCAGTGCCGACAGTGTGGTTTGGAGGTTGAATTGGAGACTGAGATGTTTCCTGTATGTGAAATTTCCTTGTTGCCAGCCTGGACAAACCAAGAGTTGGCAGACTTTCAGAGAGCAGATACGGACCTAGAGCAAGTTTATTACCTGGTTGCAGTCAGGATCAGTACCCCAACAATGTACAAAGGTTCGACTTGGCAACTCCAATCCCTCTGAACTCAGTGCAATAACCTGCTGTTGAAAGATGGCAATTCTCTAAAGACAGTGGGAGGATATCCCAGGAGGTGGTCAAGATCGATACTTGCAGTTAGTTATCCCTCCTACACACATACCAGGGATCATGGGTTGGGTTGCATATTCAAAATAGGGGTCATAATGGGGGTCAGAGAAACCTTGGAGAAGATTCGGAAGTTGTGAAGTGGTGCTCTAACTGTATTGATGTAACTCCAGAAAGTCCCCCCCAAGAAATAAAAGCACCTCTTGAAGTCAGCCATGCAAGTCGATCTTCTGGAGAGGATGCGATGATCTGATGGAGTATAATGGGTCCCCTACCTGAAACAACCTCGAGGTAATCGCTATATACTTCAGTGGCGTAGCGAGAGGGGGGGGGGAGGGCGGGGGGGGGGGGATATATGTCCTTGGGCGCAGGGATAAGGGGGGCGCCAAAATAGACGAGAGATAATTAATTATTTCGCCAACGCGAAGTCGCAAACGGGTACCTAGGGTCTTGACTGTCTGACAGACTTGACTTTACAAACATCTGCATGCAAACTTCTAAATTTCCGGACTGGCCGGACATTGAAGATACGGTATACAATCGTCACCTCCACATTCTGTTGAATAAACACAGTCATGCAGTGTCACGCAGTGCAGTTCGGAATCGATCTAAGATAGGTTATCACAGACTCACAATCTCACAGTTTGCAGCGACAGTGAGCGCTTAGGAAGGCCCGGTTCGGCGGAAAAATGAAACGTAGCGGAGCTCAGAGTCGCAAAAGAAGGAAGGTACTAGAGAGTGAGCAGCTAAATGTAGAAAAAAATGGAGGGCTTTGTCAGGCAGCTGCTTTTTCTGCTGAATCGGATGGTGTTCATGTTGAGGATGATAAACTCGGTATTGAAACATCCATTGACACAAACGAAATAGAAATGAATGACGACAATCATGACTCAAGTGTAACATTTGATGAAGGTAACTCCACTAGCAGATTGGACGATGCAACTATAAGTCCCTTCTTAGGCAATGTCACCTCTGTGGAGTGCAGATCTGGCAACACACTCTAAGCCCAGACATTGTGAGTTTCCATGTCGTTGGCCATTTAACATTCGATCAGTCCAGTTTCACATCTTTCAGTCATACCACGTGATAAACGATAAAAACAGGGACAATTCACGCCTGTGGTCCCTTTTCCACGTCAACTGGCGAACGTTCGATGACACGCACTTGGTTTCAGCGTCACCTTGCCAATGGAAGCATTGTGAACCGCTCTTAGTTGTTGTATTATTGTTTACACCGTCATCGGTTAATTGCAGATCGGCTTTTGAATTAGGTACTGGGTTCAGCAAATGAAGAAGCCAGAAAATTCAGTCTTACATGCATAGAAAGAGAACATTGGAGTGTATTAACTTCGATGAAGTTATTGACACATTTTCATCAGCGAAGGTCAGACGAATACATCTATAGGAAGAAAACAAGTTACACTTCCGTGTATTATACATGTGAATGATTGACAAATATCGGTAATATAACATACAGGTACGAATATATAGCGCAAGGGTGAAGGCGGAGGGGGGGGGGGGGGGGGGGGGGGGGGGGTGCGCCGGGCGCTCAACAATCACACTACGCCCATGATATACTTGTGGTTGGTAACTATTTCACAAAATGGAAAGAGGCATATCCATTACCAGATATGGAGGCATTGTCTATAGTTAAGTTGATGGTAATGAATTTATCTGCCGGTTTGGTGTGCCTGATTCAATTCATACAGATCAAGGAAAGAATTTTGAAGCAAAAGTGATACAAGAGATATGTCACCTTCTTGGAGTCACAAAGACAAGAACAACACCATATCATCCGCAGTCCGATGGACTTGTGGAGAGATTTAATAGGACCCTACTGGAGATGCTCAGCACTACAGTGGCTGATGAACATGACTGGGACCTTTCTCTCCCCACGTTACTTCTGGCATATAGAACAAGTGTCCAGGAAACTACTGGAACCACACCATTCCAGCTCATGTTTGGGCGCAACCCCCCGCCTCCCTGAGGATGTTCTTTATTCATTACCCGTGGCATCACATGATTCAGTTACTCAGTATACCAGGGCCGGGTTCTCAAGGGCCGTCTTGAAAGATCTTACCAGGCTGTATTAAGCATGTTCAGCAAAAAACAGACCCATCAAAAAGACTTGTATGATCCGACGTGGTGTGAGAGGTAGTCCCTATGGTGTTGGAGATCTTGTTCTTCTTCACTCCCCTGCAGTACCAAGAGGCAAGTCGAGAAAATTGCACAAACCATGGCAGGGGCCTTATAGGGTGGTGAAGGCTATTTCACTTATAGTGTGTATCGTATTGTGGATTGTGCTCGACCACGATGTAAACGTGTTGTTCATTTTAATCGCCTCAAGCCAGCACCTCTAGGCAATGTACCACCTGCTGAGAGGGTGGTGAATGAGGCAGAGCATATGGAGCACAGTGGGGACACTGCAGAGGAAAAGGAAGAGGAAGAACTTGAATTCACTGAGATGGACCAACCTGTCATCACCCCGCAAGATGCAGTAGAGATCAACCAACCACCAATTGCAGTTCTTCTTACACCACCTGTGATTGATGCTCCCCACCAACATGCCGTACCACCAAATGCAGACCTCCCTATACCACCTGAGGCTAATAACCACAGAGATGCAGTGCCAGCGGGACTTCGACGATTTTCAAGGAAAACAAAACCACCTGAACGTTATGGGGACCCAATTACTCTTCCAGATGTGTGGACACATCTAATTGAAGAGGGTGCAATGTAGCGTCCCAGGCTGGTGCCTGAAAACATGTGACTGTCTGATGGACTCTGACCTATATGTTGTGCGCATGTGCATATATATGTGTATAAATGCTGTACCTTTTGTACTACCATTGTCTTTCATACCTGTCACTACTTGCTGAGTCAGGGGTCACTACATATGCATGAACAAGGGTGATGTTGTCCACAATCATGACTGCAAATCTAGGCATTCAAATACCACTGCTGTATTTCGTGTTAATATGCATCGCTGCGTTTGTGGTTTCGGCGCTTTCTGATCCTCGCCGCGTTTTCAACGGATGGAAGTTGCCAATCTGGCGGTGCGGTGTGTCCTCGTGGATACTGCTGTTCGCGCCAAGAGTGGTGCGGAACTACGCCTGCCCATTGTGGTGCCGGCTGCCAGGTGGGCTGGGAACGACGCTCGTCTCCTTCTACGATACTACCTTCCTCCACTCCGGTCACCTCCGTCGGTCCGCTTCGGGTGATCGAAAGCTGCGTTATTCCAAACGCGGTAGCAATAAACGTTCGAACGACGGACCTTACAAGTACACGTCGGAGGTAGCGCAACAGTTTACGCGCGTCGGAGGTCGCGTGACGTTCTTTGTGAACGGTTTGAACTATGGCTGCATATACGAGCAAGCCGAGGCGGTCAAAGCAGCATTCGACGCCGGTCATCAGATAGGATCACACACGTGGTCCCATCCACACCTGACGGCGTTATCCAAGGACGCCGTGACGCAACAGATGACTAAACTGGCTAAAGTTTTGAAAAAAATTCTCGGCGCTGTTCCTGTTTACATGCGACCCTCCGTACGGCTCGTATAATGACGAGGTGCTCAGTACGCTACTGGCTACGGGGATCAAAGTTATCACGATGTGGGATATCGATTCTAGAGACGCAATGGGAGCGTCAACTGCTACGCAGCAGGAGACGTACAACCTCGCTTCGACCAATGTTTCGCACATCATACTGCAACACGAGACAAATTATAATACGACGCAAGTCATGGTACCGTTCATCATTAACTGGGCCAAGCAGCGGAATTTGACGATGGTGACCATTGGTGAGTGTATAGGAGATCCAAAGGTCAACTGGTACCGGGATCACGTCACTCCAGAATCACGCAATCCCTCGTGGAAATGTGACTGACTGATTGTTGTGCATGCCAGGCAGCTGCAGTTAATTAACCGGCGTAAATTTGTGTGTAATGGATTGCATAAAACAGAGTATTGAGATGGTCAACTTGTCAAGGCGACGGGTTCGCCCCGTTTCCAGTTTTCCCACTAACTTTAACACAGAAAGTGGCCTGGGACGAGTCCGCTCGTGCCATTTTGTGTTTCATTCATTACGTGTGCAGTAACTGTTGCGTGGAGAATGTGTGCATGGCACACATAATTAGGTCAGTTCACGACAAAATGGCCTCATGCAAGGATATATCTGCGGGGGTCAATTTATTGTGAACTTGCCAATACATAGAGATGAGAGGTCTCCCTGCCTTGATAGCTGAGAGAGTGTGGGATTTCTAGACTGAAGGTTTTTTGTCATGGACACTTAACTGATGCCCAGATTTGTGTAAAATGCACTGTTGATGCTGTTCTCCTATCAGCATGAGAAAGTGAGAATGAAAAGAAAATGAATAATATCTAGAGGCTTTTATTACTTCAGCTTGATAATGTCCGGCTTAGGTCGTGAAGCACGCACCATGATGAAATGTTGGCTGCCAAAATGGCATTGAATGGAAAGAATCAGGGTATGAAGTAACTGGGGATAGATTAAGAGCTAGAATGGTGTTTGTTATACTTAGCACATGTGTGTAAGATGCAGGAGAGTAAAATGGACAATTGACACCATACAGCCCACACTAATGTTGAATAATCGTCTGTTTAAATTGCTGTTGAAACTCATCATTTGTTGCTTATATGTATCCTGGCTGTCTCTGTATTTCAGGTGGCCATTACATTTTGGCTTGGCCTGGATACTCCCAATGCGTGCGCAATCCAGGGAGACTCGAAGTGTTCGTGACCCTCTTGGACATCGTGTGTCACTTGTAAATACAAAGATGATGGAGTGTCACGTCATCACAAGCTTTTATTCGCTGGTGAAGTATAGTTTTAATCAAGCCAACTCAGTGGTGAAAGTACATGTAGAAACTAGGAGTGAATTGCCATAGCCACTCTCATCCAGTAAAGATCCTGATTGGATTTATTAGTGGTATATGAGCAAGTTATACCTTTGATCTGTCAGAATCCTCTCTGCTAACCCACACATCCTGTTGAAATGCGCATGCTACAGAATAGAGAAAAGATCGTTTTAGTGATGCAAAATGTATTGAGTTGTGCTGGAAATTACATTACAGTAAGGGCGGAGACCTATGGAGAATGAGGCTATCAACTACCTCTCACGATTAGCTTCCAGACTGGCAATCAGTTCAGTCCCTTGTACTTTCAGAACTTTATGGGAGATTATAAATTTCTACGAGGGTGGGGCTGATACATTGGCTGTCGTGGTTGATGCATTCTCTAGGAGTTCCAAAACTGAGCTGAGGTCACTGGCCCAATCACTACCAGCAACAGTGTTGAGAAGCAGAGCAGACAGCACCACCAAGATGGTGGTAGAAGTAAGTGACTGGTGCCAGTGTCATTAGATCTGAACTTATTAATCTGTCACCTCAAGGAGGACGAAGAATATGATACACTCGATAAAGAGGAGTTTGAGGTTTGTATTATAAATGTAAAGTGGTCACTGTCGTAGTGTGACAGCATGGGAAGAGAAGGGAGGGTGTGTGCATGTTTGTGTGTGTGTGAGTGTGTTTATGTGTATGTGTGTGTGTTTGTGTGTATATGTGTGTCTGTGTGTGTATGTGTGTGAGAGTGTGTTTATGTGTGTGTTTAACTTTTTCTTGTTTCTGCACTGTTATCATCAACCTGTTAGTCACGCTCTCTTACTGCACAATGCTGCATCTCTCTCATTTGATCTTATTCCCACGCCTATCCCCATGTTCACTCAAAATATTGAAAACTTATTGAAGTTATTAAACTATAAACATTCCACTAAGACATCAAGTAAAAAAAAGTTATTTGTATTAAAATTATGTGATTATCGACATTAAAACCGTTGTGCAAAGCAAATCAAATTTAAAATTTAAGTGTAGGTTATAAATTAGATTGCTAAAGTTCTCGTACTGTGTCACATTTATTAAATTAATTAGAAAGCATTTCATTTGATGTTTACATTTATTAAAGGTAATCAGAGTTCATGGCGATGAGGGGGAGTCCCAGGACAATGAATTTTAAATTAAAAATGTGACATCACGCCATCCTAAACCCCACCCCCCCTCCCGTCACAAACCGTCACAATTGGCCAGACCCCCCCCCCCCATTGCGTGACGTAATTTATGAACGGCCCCGTGGTCAGATTGTGCAAAACTAAAGACCTCATTCGAAACTGCAGCCGTGGGGTCTTGTTTGTCAGTTGATGGAAGGCTTGGTAGCTTGTTGTAAAGATATTGGTTCGGCTGTCACTTTGGTTCGTGAAGACGTGTGGAAAAAGGTGCAACAATCTCCAAAGAAATCAAAGCACCGGTTCACTCTGTTGTTGCAGCCAATGGAGAGAAGTTGGAGTTGGTGGGGGCAAGGTGAAGTAAGTATAACCATAGGAGGGGTGACTATAGAAGGCATATGGTGCTTGTTACGAAGCATCTCACGCAAGAGTGTATACTAGGGGTTGATTTTTTGATTAACATGCGTGTGTAGTAGATCTACGACAACATACCTTTGTCATTGATGGGAAAATATGCAGTTTAATCATACAGGGGTAGCAGAAGATGTGTGTTTTGTGAGCATTTCAGAAACGGTGACTGTACCAGCTTGCTGTCAGATGTACATTTTCTGCCTCTGCCCTTGACAAAAAGGAAGCAGGTGCTGTTTTGTTGGAGCCACTGGACACATTCATGGAAGATCACGGCTTTTGGTGGCGCGGTCATTGTCGCAAGTGAGTTGCAATCATCTGGTAGTTCAGGTCCTCAACCCTGGTCCGGCTCCTGTGGTTGTTAACAAGGATGTTAGAGTGGGCGTGATCAAGCCAGTCACAGATTCTGATATTGTCTGTAGTATTGAATCCACTAAGTCCAACAGACATGTAGGCCACAGCGAGTGTGCACACCTCATTGAGCTGATGTTGCAGAATACAGAACACCTCTCTAGCTACCACAAATCGCAGGGAGTGGCATTGCTGCAGGAGTTTCAGGATGTCATTGCAAAATCGGACGATGACCTTGGACAAACTTCCCTATCGTTCCATACAATTGACACTGACTGGAGATAACCAACCGATTCGTCAACATGCAAGAAGGCTCCATTTCACCAGCACAAAGAAGTGAGTGAGTTAGTTAATAGCATGTTATCCAAGGGGATAATAGAATCTAGCAACAGTCCTTGGGCATCGCCTGTGGTTTCTTGTAAGGAAAAAAGATGGGAAGACAGGTTTTGTGTGGACTTTCGTAAACTTAATGACTGCACACGCAAGGATGCACAGCCTCTGCCCAGAATTGATGAATCATTGGATGCTTTGGGTGGTGCATGTTTTTTCTCAACTCTAGATTTGGCCAGTGGGCAACACCTTATGGGCTATACCAGTTTCGGGTCATGCCATTTGGCCTTTGTAATGCCCCAGCAACCTTCCAAAGATTAATGGAACGTTGCCTGACTTCAGTAAGTCTTTTGTCCTTGATACTGATGCCAGTGGAGAGGGTTTGGGGGCAGTTCTTTCTCAAACCATCAATGCTATGGAGCACGTAATTGCTTATGCAAGTAGAACACTCACGCACACTGAAAAAAGATACTGTGCTACTCGGAGGGAGATGCTTGTGTTGGTGTGGGGATCTCGCCATTTTAGGCTTTACTTATATGGCAGGAAGTTTCTTTTGAGAACAGACCATAACTCTCTACGCTGGCTTCACAATTTTAAGGAGCCTGAAGGCCGGGTGGCTCGGTGGTTGGAGACCATGGCTGAGTTTCAGTATGAAGTTATACATCGCCCCTGGTAAGCAGCATTGTAATGCAGATTCACTTTCTCGTGGACAGTGCCGACAGTGTGGTTTGGAGGTTGAATTGGAGACTGAGATGTTTCCTGTATGTGAAATTTCCTTGTTGCCAGCCTGGACAAACCAAGAGGTGGCAGACTTTCAGAGAGCAGATACGGACCTAGAGCAAGTTATTACTGACCTGTTTGCAGTCAGGATCAGTACCCCAACAATGTACAAAGGATTCGACTTGGCAACACCAATCCCTCTGGACTCGTGCAATAACCTGCTGTTGAAAGATGGCATTCTCTACAGACTGTGGGAGGATATCCCAGGAGGTGGTCAAGATCGATACTTGCAGTTAGTTATCCCTCCTACACACATACCAGGGATCATAGTTGGGTTGCATGATTCAAAATAGGAGGTCATATGGGGGTCGGGAAAACCTTGGAGAAGATTCGGATGTTGTGAAGTGGTGCTCTAACTGTATTGATTGTAACTCCAGAAAGTCCCCCCCAAGAAATAAAAGCACCTCTTGAAGTCAGCCATGCAAGTCGATCTTTGGAGAGGATAGCGATGGATATAATGGTCCCCTACCTGAAACACCTCGAGGTAATCGCTATATACTTCAGTGGCATAGCGAGAGGGGGGGGGGGGGGGGGGGGGGGGGGGGGGGGGGGGCGGGGGGGGGGGGGACATATGTCCCCGGGCGCAGGGATAAGGGGGGCGCCAAAATAGACGAGAGATAATTAATTATTTCGCCAACGCGAAGTCGCAAACGGGTACGTTCTTGACTGTCTTGACAGGACTTGACTTTACAAACATCTGCATGCAAACTTCTAAATTCCCGGACTGGCCGGACATTGAAGATACGGTATACAATCGTCACCTCCATATTCTGTTGAATAAACACAGTCAAGGCCCGGTTCGGCGGAAAATGAAACGTAGCGGAGCTCAGAGTCGCAAAAGAAGGAAGGTACTAGAGAGTGAGCAGCTAAATGCAGAAAAAAAATGGAGGGCTTTGTCAGGCAGCTGCTTTTTTTCTGCTGAATCGGATGGTGTTCATGTTCAGGATGATAAACTCAGGTCTGATACATCCACTGACACAAACGAAATAGAAATGAATGACGACAATCATGACTCAAGTGTAACATTTGATGAAGATAACTCCACTAGCAGATTGGACGATGCAACTATAAGTCCCTTCTTAGGCAATGTCACCTCTGTGGAGTGCAGATCTGGCAACACACCTCTAAGCCCAGACATTGTGAGTTCCCATGTCGTTGGCCATTTAACATTCGATCAGTCCAGTTTCACATCTTTCAGTCATACCACAGTCCCTACGTGATAAAACGATAAAAACAGGGACAATTCACGCCTGTGGTCCTTTTCCACGTCAACTGGCGAACGTTCGATGACACGCACTTGGTTTCAGCGTCACCTTGCCAATGGAAGCATTGTGAACCGCTCTTAGTTTGTTATATTATTGTTTTCACCGTCATCGGTTAATTGCAGATCGGCTTTTGAATTAGGTAATGGGTTCAGCAAATGAAGAAGCCAGAAAATTCAGTCTTACATGCATAGAAAGAGAAACATTGAAGTGTATTAACTTCGATGAAGTTATTGACACATTTTCATCAGCGAAGGTCAGACGAATACATGTATAGGAAGAAACAAGTGACACTTCCGTGTATTATACGTGTGAATGATTGACAAATATAACATACAGGTACGAATATATAGCGCAAGGGTGAAGGCGGGGGGGGGGGGGGGGGGCGCCATTAAGGGATTATGTCGCCGGGCGCTCAACAATCACACTACGCCGCTGATATACTTGTGGTTGGTGACTATTTCACAAAATAGAAAGGGGCATATCCATTACCAGATATGGAGGCATTGTCTATAGCTAAGGTGTTGGTTAATGAATTTATCTGCCGGTTTGGTGTGCCTGATTCAATTCATACAGATCAAGGAAAGAATTTAGAAGCAAAAGTGATACAAGAGATATGTCACCTTCTTGGAGTCACAAAGACAAGAACAACACCCTATCATCCGCAGTCCGATGGACTTGTGGAGAGATTTAATAGGACCCTACTGGAGATGCTCAGCACTACAGTGGCTGATGAACATGACTGGGACCCTTCTCTCCCAACGTTACTTCTGGCATATAGAACAAGTGTCCAGGAAACTACTGGAACCACACCATTCCAGCTCAACCCCGCCTCCCTGAGGACATTCTTTATTCATTACCCGTGGCATCACATGATTCAGTTACTCAGTATACCAGGGCCGGGTTCTCAAGGGCCGTCTTGAAAGATCTTACCAGGCTGTGCTTAAGCATGTTCAGCAAAAACAGACCCATCAAAAAGACTTGTATGATCCGACGTGGTGTGAGAGGTAGTCCCTATGGTGTTGGAGATCTTGTTCTTCTTCACTCCCCTGCAGTACCAAGAGGCAAGTCGAGAAAATTGCACAAACCATAGCAGGGGCCTTATAGGGTGGTGAAAGCTATTTCACCAAGTGTGTATCGTATTGTGGATTGTGCTCGACCACGATGTAAACGTGTTGTTCATTTTAATCGCCTCAAGCCAGCACCTCTAGGCAATGTACCACCTGCTGAGAGGGTGGTGAATGAGGAAGAGCAAATGGAGCACAGTGGGGACACTGCAGAGGAAAAGGAAGAGGAAGAACTTGAATTCACTGAGATGGACCAACCTGTCATCACCCCGCAAGATGCAGTAGAGATCGACCAACCACCAATTGCAGTTCTTCCTACACCACCTGTGATTGATGCTCCCCACCAACATGCCGTACCACCAAATGCAGCCCTCCCTATACCACCTGAGGCTAATAACCACAGAGATGCAGTGCCAGCTGGACTTCGACGATCTTCAAGGAAAACAAACCACCTGAACTTCCAGATGTGTGGACACATCTAATTGAAGAGGATGCAATGTAGCGTCCCAGGCTGGTGCCTGAAAACATGTGACTGTCTGATGGACTCTGACTTATATATGTTGTGCGCATGTGCATATATGCTGTCATTGTCTTTCATACCTGTCACTACTTGCTGAGTCAGGGGTCACTACATATGCATGAACAAGGTTGATGTTGTCCAAAATCATGACTGCAAATCTAGGCATTCAAATACCACTGCTGTATTTCGTGTTAATATGCATCGCTGCGTTTGTGGTTTCGGCGCCTTCTGATCCTCGCCGCGTTTCTACGGATGGAAGTTGCCAATCTAGCGGTGCGGTGTGTCCTCGTGGATACTGCTGTTCGCGCCAAGGGTGGTGCGGAACTACGCCTGCCCATTGTGGTGCCGGCTGCCAGGTGGGCTGGGGACGATGCTCGTCTCCTTCTACGACAGTACCTTCTTCCACTCCGGTCACCTCCGTCGGTCCGCTTCGGGTGATCGAAAACTGCGTTATTCCGAACGCGGTAGCAATAACGTTCGACGACGGACCTTACAAGTACACGTCGGAGATAGCGCAACAGTTTACGCGCGTTGGAGGTCGCGTGACGTTCTTTGTGAACGGTTTGAACTATGGCTGCATATACGAGCAAGCCGAGGCGGTCAAGGCAGCATTCGACGCCGGCCATCAGATAGGATCACACACGTGGTCCCATCCACACCTGACGGCGTTATCCAAGGACGCCGTGACACAACAGATGACCAAACTGGCTAAAGTTTTCAAAAAAATTCTCGGCGCTGTTCCTGTTTACATGCGACCTCCGTACGGCTCGTATAATGACGCGGTGCTCAGCGCGCTACTGGCTACGGGGATCAAAGTTGTCGCGATGTGGGATATCGATTCTAGGGATGCAATGGGAGCGGCAACTGCTACGCAGCAGGAGACGTACAACCTCGCTTCGACTGATGTTTCGCACATCATTCTGCAACACGAAACACACGAAAGTACCGCGCAAGTCATGGTACCGTTCATCATTAACTGGGCCAAGCAGCGGAATTTGAAGATGGTGACCGTTGGCGAGTGTCTAGGAGATCCAGAGGTCAACTGGTACGCGGATTACGTCACTCCAGAATCACGCAATCCCTCGTGGAAATGTGACTGAGTGATTGTCGTGCATGCCAGGCAGCTGCAGTTAATTAACCAGCGTAAATTTGTGTGTAATGGAATTTGCATAAAACAGAGTATTGATAGCGAGATGTCAAGGCCACGGGTTTGCCTAGCCCCGTTTCCAGTTTTCCCACTAACTTTAACAGAGAAAGTGGCCTGGGACGAGTCCGCTCATGCCATGCATTTTGTGTTTACATTCATTACCCGTGCAGTAAATTGTTGCGTGGACAATGTGTGTGCAAAACGCCAGTTTTGAATATTATAATTAGGTCAGTTCACGACAAAATGGCCTCATGCAAGGATATATCTGCGGGGTCATTTTATTGTGAACTTGCCAAAACATACGGCAAGCATACAAATATTTTGATACAAGTCATTTAAGTATGGCGACAGTGCAAGATGCCTTGGCGCCGTTGCATTTAAGGATGTAATCAGAACCAGTCATGAAAGATGAGAGGTCTCCCTGCCTTGATAGCTGACCTGGGTGTGAGAGATTTCTAGACTGAAGATTTTATTCATGGACACTTAACTGATGCCCAAATTTATGTAATATGCACTGTTGATGCTGTTCTTCTATCAGCTGAGAAAGTGAGAATGAAAAGAAAATGAAATAATATCTAGAGGCTTTTATTACTTCAGCTTGATAATGTCCGGCTTAGTCGTGAAGCACGCACCATGATGAAATGTTGGCTGCCAAAATGGCATTGAATGGAAAGAATCAGGGTATGAAGTAACTGGGGATAGATTAAGAGCTAGAATGGTGTTTGCTATACTTAGCACATGTGTGTAAGATGCAGGAGAGTAAAATGGACAATTGACACCATACAGTCCACACTAAATGTTGATTAATCGTCTGTTTAATCTTTAATCTGCGTGAAACGATCCTGAATTCAGGATCGGTAAAATCCTGAATTCAGGATAGTGAGTTCTTCCGTTTATAACAACCATTGCAGAGAAAATTAAAATCATTAAAACATAGAAACTGTTTGTTTCAACAATGATGCGCACATTCTATAGCATGGAATAATTTTTATCATCTAGAAAGCTGCCCAAACTTCAAGGATGCATAAGCACGTTGCGTTGCTCTCGCTTACATAAATTAAATGATTAGCAATTTATAGTTTGGAATGCTTACAAAGAGCATTGAACATATCAATTTTACTCCTTTTCACTACTTATTGGTGGTAGCACCTCCAGACTCTTGTTAGAAGTTGTATTTTTATCAAACTTGTACTCAAAATAATAGAAAAGTGTAATTAATGATCACTGTCCGAGCATCCGCCCCTTCTTTTTATGTCCCAACAGTACTGGTGACAGCATTTCTACCAATGCCAGGCATTTCTGAATTGCTCTCAACGACAGAAATGCTGCTTTATTGCTATTTGCAGAGGCTAACCATCGTACCACCCGCTCTGACTCGCTTCGCTTAGTCCGTCTTGAGTTCATTCGATGCTCGTATCTCCTGTGTCCCATATTCTTGAATTTGCTTATATGGCTCTCCTTACAGATCTTTGTAACAGTTTCTATCTTGAAAGTAAGCTTCCTGCTCTTTCCTCAACTTTATACCTGACTTTGATGGTATTTGCGAACGAAAAAGGAAACTAAGCCTAAACATTGTAAATTTGAACGACTAAACTGGATAGCGCTGTTTAGATGAAAGCCTACAGAAGCTAAATAGCAAAAAAAAATCATCAATACCGTTCGAATTGATGTCGATACGAGCGGCGTAAAGTCATCCTTAATTCAGGATTTCCATCCTGAATTAAGGATGAAAATAGATTAAAGGTTAACTTGCTGTTGAACTCATCATTTGTTGCTTATATGTATCCTTGGCTGTCTATCAGTCATCTGTATTTCAGGTGGCCATTACATTTTGGCTTGGCCTGGATACTCCCAATGTGTGCGCAATCCAGGGAGACTCGAAGTGTTCCTGACCTTCTTGGACATCGTGTCACTTGTAAATACAAAGATGATGGAGTGTCACGTCATCACAAGCTTTTAATAGCTGGTGAAGTATCGTTTTAATCAAGCCAACTCAGTGTGAAAGTACATTTAGAAACTAGGAGTGAATTACCATAGCCACTATTGTCCAGTAAAGATCATGATTTGATTTATAAATGGCATATGAGCAAGTTATACCTTTGATCTGCGGAATCCTCACTGCTAACCCACACATCCTGTTGAAATGCGCATGCTACAGAATCAAGAAAAGATCATTTTAGTGATGCAAAATGTATTGAACTGTGCTGGAATTACATTACAGTAAGGGTGGAGATCTATGGAGAATGAGGCACGGAAGCTATCAACTACCTCTCACAATTAGCTTCCAGACTGGCAATCAGTTCAGTCCCTTGTACTTTCAGAACTTTATGGGAGATTATAAATTTCTACCTGGGTGGGGCAATTACATTGGCTGTCATGGTTGATGCATTCTCTAGGAGTTCCAAAACTCTTTTACTGCCTCAGGACTTCTCCTTTCTTATCCTCTTCCAATCTGAAGCTATTTGATGATAATTTGTGGTCTATTATGTGCACTGTTATTCTCTGAGTCACCCAGCACGGATTACCTGTTAAATCTGGTGGCCTGCATGTGTGTCCAAAGTGCTGCACAGCTTGTTCTATCCATCTCTTTGTCCTAAGCTGCTCAGTGCTTGTTTTTCTCTTGTTTAAATAAGGCCTTACTCCCAAGCGTTATGAATCAGTTCTTGCTAGACCAGGATTTCTGCCAACTCCTGCCTGTTGAGAGACAAATGCCTTTGATGTGAAATTAGACTTCGTGCAATGCTTGAACATCAGAGACAACCACTGGATAACAGTATCAGCGTTCAAACATTCCAGACACCCCTTAGCTGCAGTAACCTTTGCTAGTTTGCTTTGGCAGAGACCCTTTAGCCGTTATAGGTTAATTAATCCAATCCACAATGATACACAGACTGGAGGGAATATTTAGCCATTCCATCAGCTGTACAAAAAAATAGATCGCAAGGGGCATGTATGCAGGCAGTCAATGTGTTAAGTCATTGTGATCTCAATTACCATTAATGTATACTTCACGTGGGCCGCAGCGAATATGAAACCAAAAGCATATTATAGATTGAGAATTAAACTAATCAACTTATTTACAACCACAGACCCAAGGTACAGTGCGATTCATACATTTCTAGCTCAAGCTGACGCAGTTGCTTATACATGTAAAACAGTTGAATTATTTTTCTACCATTATTTGGCATCCTGCAAGAGCAGCATATTCTAAACACCTCTTGACGTAATTAAATTTTAGAGTGATGATCCAATCAGAAATAGTATTATCTCTGGTATAATTCCACTCCTCCATTGGATCAGAGATAGCATAGAGATCGGACGTTAGCCATAGATTTCTATACATTGCACGCCGCAACGGGAGAATCACGCCTCGTAAAGGTGTCTGGAGGAGCCATTAAACGATAGTAGCTAGCGCTGTGATTGTTTCTTGGTGCATGAGCTCTTGTTGAATTAGGAATACTTAGTATCACTATCTACCTTAATCGCTTAAAACGTTCGCTATCAGGAGTGTACGTCGTTTCCTCCTCCGAAAAAATGGACTACGATTTCCTGTGTGGGACTGTTTCTACTACACGGTATACGTGTTTCTAGGTTGCTTATAACATGTATTTACTACTGACGAATGACGTGAAACAATCGACAGTAACAGTTTTAAGGGCTGCAACTGTTGGATGGTAATAGCATTAATGCGAATACCACTTAGTTGTGGGACAGCTGTGCTGCCAAGTAAGAACCATGACACTTTTAAGGGACCAGCTACAACACAAACAGTCTGCTGTACTCGAAGATCATATTTGTATTGATATTTCTCATCACAGAACCGTTCTGTGGGTCGGCTAACGTTTCGATTGTGTCCAGTTATAAGAGAAAACAGGCGCACGCAATTACTTAACCTAATTGTATCTGTTTCGCGGTGCCTTGTTAATGTTTGTGTTGCTCAAGGCATTATATCTCACTGTGTCTGTTGTTCCAGCAGTTGATTTTGCTGCAGGCATTAAAGGCATCCTGGGTTATTGCTGCTGAGTGCCACTCCCCCTTTGCAAGATGGGTGTTCATTCGTGTACCACACCTACTACTGTTTTGATCACTGTCTCCATTTTGGAAACGCTGAACTGGTCACTTGCAGCACTGGACACAACCATCACAGCTGATGACAAGAAACACAAAATCACTCTCCTTATTCTTGTATGTGCATGTACTCTGGAAGTCAAGTTGTGCGTATATTCCTAAGATTGTCCGTAATAATTGGTTGTTGATGAATGAGTTTCCAATTCCTCTCTATGCTATCTCTGATGATACTTCCCTCGTGTTGCCAAACTGGCAAGGAAGTACATGTATCTAGCTATACCAGCCTCGACTGCACCTTCGGATCCACAGCAAAAATATATACTCCAGATAAAACGATGGAGCCTATTACCAGAGCGGCTAAGGCATAATGCAAAGTGGTTTGAATTGCGTTATTTGATTCATATGGAGAAATGAGCGGTCAACTGGAACCATTCGTTAATTCGCGGTTTGCGTAATCATGACATATTTCCGTAATCGTTCCATACACAAGCATACCAAATGTTTTGTACAGCTTAGCTCCTGACAGATTGTTAGTGTGGCACATTTGGCAAGATCTTTAAACACGTCACCATATTTTTCCCGAATAAGCTCTCGGTTCCATTGAATTGTAGGGGCCTTTTTTCAAATGTTCATGAAGTCGTGCTGAACTGGAAAAGAAACGTGCATATGAACAACGCATTCGGGAAATCGAGTTTGGTTTCTTTTCTCCATTATTTTTCTCAACCACAGGTGGATTGGGATCTACTGCTACAGTAGTTTTCCGGCAAGAGACTTGCTTCGTTGATCGCGGATAAACAGGAACAGCCGTACAGTGAAACACTATTCTGGCTTCGCTGCCCTACTTAGGTCAGCTATCATGTGCCTCCGTGGTTCGCGCTCTTCTTACCACAGGCCACAACATCTCTTCGAAACATCAGACAGCAAGGCCAATCTTTCAGCTATGTAAAACCCTTTCAACTTGATACTTCATTAATTTATTATTAATATTCCTTTTTTTATATGTTGTACAAGATTAAAAAAAAATCCTCGAAGAGGTGAGTTCCTCATCACAAAATTCCACAGTCTATTACGTCAAAACCTTAAAGATCTACTGTTAGCTCCAGACAGAAACATATAGCTGATACACAAAGCAACTATTCTGCGCTTTTTTAAAATGTAGGTTTTCGTATTTGAAAATTCCGTTCCATACTCCACAGAAGTATTCCTTCTTGAATTTCATGGTGTCCCCGTCTCGTGCCCACCAAATTTGAAATACGGACGTACGCATTCCTACTAACATCACCAAAGGTGGGTTGCTACCTATTGTGCGCTGCCGCACGCTCATTTAAGTAATTTCTAGGCTACTGCGGTGATGCTGTGTTATGTAGCTTGTACATGTACATATCCAGCGTCGTATCCATAGCGCTTACCCGCGGCTGCCAGCTCTTGCTGGAGCACTGTACTCCTCGGTACTCTGCATAGTGGCGTGCGCTTAAACCTTGAGCACTGTAGTGTGCATGTATGTTGTTTCTAAACAATGCTCACGGAACGTGGCCTGCCTGGATGAGTTACAAATCAATAAACTAAACTAATAAATAACAACAACACCAAATTCTCCAAGAGCCAGTGCATGTGTGATATATACTTTCTTCCCATCCAAAATGAACTTGAGTATGTACTACAATGTAGGTAGAGGGGGTTGGATTTATAAGGTGTGACTGTTTACAAATGGATTATTGTGTCAGTGTGTGTTCTGTGTGGTATGTTATGTGTATCAGACTTTGTTAAGGGCATGCAATGTAACATATGCACATTTGCGTATGGACATATGTAGAAAGTTGGTGACTGACTCATTGAATGTTGTGTTGTGTATTGGACTATTGTATTCATTGTTATCAACAAGACCTTTCAGTTGGTAGCAGAGAATGCAGAAAATGTCTGACAGACATGCTAGCTTGTTAGTTTGTGTGTGTGTGATATGTTTTAGTGTTTGCATGTCAGTTGTGTCATGTCGACTGAAAATCGCCCATACATTGGCATCATCTTGTGATTTATTTCCAATTGATTCTTTAATAAGGTTCACAAGCACAAGCACACACACACATCCTTGGTGATAAAAAGCTATGTGGTATTGTGGTTAATTATCCATGTGCAAATGTAGGAGGGGCTATCCTTGTGTTTGAATGTGCTCGTGTGTGTGGCCATGGTGTGTGTGTGTGTGTGTGTGTGTGTGTGTGTGTGTGTGTGTGTGTGTGTGTGTGTGTGTGTGTGTGTGTGTGTGTTTGTGTGTGTGTGTGTGTGTGTGTGTGTGTGTGTGTGTGTGTGTGTGTGTGTGTGTGTGTGTGTGTGTGTGTGTGTGTGTGTGTGTGTAGACCTACACCAAGATCTGTGTGCATATAGAAAGGAGGGGTTAATCCTTGTGTGTGTGCTTATCACAAACACATGCACTTACACACATGAGACTTCTATAACTTCTAGACAACTAATACTATAAACAACCCATCACTATATAGGTCAAAAGTGTCATGACGACGTCGTGTATATAAATTATAGTACCAATAGCCTTCACCATAACACATTAGTAGTGAGCTAGGATGGGTGGAGAAGGAAGCTAGCAGACCCGTAGGGGGGATCGGCCGATATGGAAGCAACCCTATCGTGCCCTCCCCCGCTCTTTTCGTATTGGGCCCGAAACGCCCCCTCCATCACTTTCCCCCTTATGTCTCGCAGTCCTATGAATCGATATCCCCCGCCGCGCCAGATCAGATTAGATCGGATTAACTTACATACCAGATAATTACCTCTGGCAGAAAATTATATGTGATATTGTTGCATTCCTATTCGTCATTTTAAAAATATTTCTGTTCAATTAATAATTGAATAATTCCCGCGATGACACAAGGTATTAGGCAATGACATTCGTTTATGAATAAATTATGCGCGGTAGAAATTAATTTTTTGTGTTGATTTTAGTTAAACAATGGTTAATGGAACAATTTTTCTAAGTACATATGTCATAATCAGACTGATTTATAGGACATTACAAACGTGTTTAAAATTTAATTTGAAAAAAAAAAAGCTATGTATGTTTGTCGTTGCATGTAGATCCTATCATATAGTTAATTGCTCATTATATATTCCGTTTATCTCTGTCAATTCTCGTTCACGTTTGTATCGCGATACAGTGTATGATCAAAACAAGTATCGCGAAATATCACCGCGGCAGCACACATACCGGTACAACACATCGCTTAAAATTTTGGTACGTATACGCTACTCTTTTTAACGGAGCAATATTTCATTATTTACGGTAAATTGGTCTGGCCGCACCACCAAAATTTTCGGCCCGTCGGATCAAAATTTTCCGGACTAAAATTCCGGTGACGGTAAATACCGTAAATTCCCACTTTTTGCTTATTAGCTGTTTCTGGCGGTATTGTCAGGAATACGCGTTGTGGGAAAACGTTCTTTGTAAACAATTCTTGCGAATTTATGAGTAAAATAACTTTTCCTCTGAAATGTGTGTTGTTGACTTCAAAAACTGTAATCGTTAAGTAAAAAGTGCTCCACTTCATAGCACCTGCGTGCAATATTGCGCTTAATACATACGCATATCATACAATAAATTTGGTATATTGGCACCATTTACATCCATGTATGGATCTTACTGGATAAGATATTAATATTGGGTGCTGTTCTATTCCGGAGGCGCCCATATTGAGGTTGGTGTATGAACACTTTCACATTATTCAAGAATCAACAGCGCCGGAGAGATAAGGGGATGGATTCCGATGAAATGACCCCAGGTTACTGGATACAGTGACCGTGGAGTCACCAAAAAAAGAAGCTGTTAGCCAATCTCCGATGCAGACCGGAATCTATATTGAATTACTAAATCATGGTAATTAACGGAATTGTCAACCGAACTTGACTTCAACTCCCAACAGATACCAGAATATCACCCATCAACTGATAGAGCATGCTTTTAAATTTACAATGGAAAGTGAGTTTTCTGCAGGGAATACGGTGGTGTCGCTTCTCAACCCTCCTATTGCAGCTAGGGAGGTTTTCTGGCATGTAAGACAGCTCCTACAAAATTCCTCAACATCCGTGAAGACCCCTTGCCAATAGAAACCGCCTACTCGCCTTCTCACTTCCGAGATGCCCCGCAATTGAGATGTATAGCTCCAGCACATGCAGTCCTTTTGCATTCTTCCGGCAATAGTGGGATTGAGGGAGCGACATATGCTACCGTGTGGCATCTGGCAACGAAGACCCTGCTGTATAAGTTCACTTTCCATTGTAATCGGGCGCCAATTTAAACTGCATGCATGTGCTGGAGCTAGCACACGAGATCCCAATTGCGGGGCATCTCGGAAGTGAGAAGTCACCGCGGCGAGTAGGCAGTTCTACTGGCCAGGAGTCTTCACGGGTGTTGAGGAATTTTGTGTGCGGGTTCCTCCCACACGCACACACCCATCCCTATACGTCGCTGTCCCTACCGAACTAATAATTACCACCTGAACTTGAGATAGGAGTGCAGATGTTGTATAGGGCGCAATTGTGTCCTTAGAATGAATAGAAGGAAAGTGTGTGAGTACCCTGTATGTGTGTGTGCGTATGTGTGTATGTGTGTTGCATTTGTGTGTGTGTTGCGTGTGTCTGAGAGAGAGAGAGAAAGAGAGAGTCCATACTGCAGCTGTCATATGATTGTAGCAACCCACAATATAGATTAACGAATACATGTAGTGTTGGTACCAAGCCACAAGAATGCTAATGCCAAAACAGTTATGGCAAGGATTGTTTCTGCTGTTAGTAAAGTAAAAGGACTTATTCAGGAACAGCCTTTAGAGTTTGTTTTCTTTGTTTTGAAGTACTGTGAATTGCTTTTTCTCTAAAATAACTCATTTTGGGAGGTAAGAGCACAGCTGATGTTTGTCCTCATTCCACGTAATCTGTTCCTGGTTAGATTTCCCACAATGATCTGATAGCCTCAGATGTTGGTCCTAGCATGGCTGTGAATGGATTCGGTGAACAGATGTTGGAATAACGTTGTGGTGTAGAATTCGAACCCTTCTCTAATTCCCATTCAGTGTTACAATAATATGATTCCAACTGCAGATTGCTTTGTCCTAGGGATGGGATATTTATATGTAGCATTGCTTCATTCTTTGAATGGCATATATATAGCTTCTGCTTGAAGCCCAGGATGTCACCAATTAACAAATCGTATTAATTCTATTGCATCTATGACAACGACCTATTGTGCATCCTCTTGATAGGATTGTTGACAAATTGATTTGGCTTTGGCATGCAGATTTAGCACACATCAATACTTCTGACAAACCTTTGGGTTCATATCGATTAAATTTTTCACAGGCAGTTCAGATCTTGATGTACCAGTATAAACAATAAAGACATCACTCAATTGATACTGTAGATGAACACACATGATACACAAACATTATTAACAAAATAGGTGCTCGTGCTTGTTGATTACACATTGCACAAAGTACTGCTGAAGATGAATATCCTTGAAGATGGTGGTGTTACCCCCAGGTGCCCTCATCAGCGTGGGGGCCATGATGACTGCCAGATGGTGAGCAGTCGCCAGGTTGTCAGTGCTGTGGTCCACCACTCTGTGGAGGTGCTCCCCAAGGTACCTGAGGAGCAGGTAATGGGCCTTTGGGAGGAGCTTAAGAGCACTGGAGAGTGGTGTGTAGTCTTCATCAGAGCCATCCACCACGGAACTCACTGTAGCTGTAGGTACAGGAACGTTCATTGGATGAATGTGCAAAATAGATACTACTGCATGTAGCTGTAGGTAGTAGTGGGTAGCACAAGGAACATGTTTTGCTTGAAAAAAAAAAAAAGGAATGTTGAAGTGTATCATTAATCTGGCAAGCTTCACTATTTATACCCTGATATGCTAAACAGCACGTTCCTGTACCTGTGGCCTTCATGATTTGACTGTAGGCATCATATGTTATGATAGGCTGAGGGAGCTCTCTTAGATACTGCTTCAGCACTCCAGTGATGACCTTGGCATCATCATATAGAGAAAAATCCACTTCTTCTCCTGGGGAGGAGGAAATATGGCATTTGAATGATGTGCATGGTGCATAGGTACGAAGTACATTGCCCATGCAGTGCTCCACATATCAAATAGTACATGTTGGCAGTACCTTGATTGTAGTTGTCTCTGATCTCCATTATGTCAGAGACTTGCCCTGATATGCCGTACAGGCTTTTATCAGCTAGTCCTGTGAGAATGGCATGCAAGAAATATTATGTGCTGTGCTGAGGGGGCAGGACTGAAATTGATAAAGTGAGAGTGAGAATGACATGTGAAAGGGAGAGGAGGAGGTCGAAGAAGAAAAAGCTGGAGGCAGGCAGGGGGAGGAGGCACCATGGTGAGGGAGGAGTCAAATACAAGAAAAAGATGACATATTGTACCTTTTGATTCAATGGCTTGGATACATTCCCTCACTACCTTGGGAATTTCATCCTCATCCATCAATGCAGCCGTTGTTAGATCTACTCCAAATGCTGTAGAATGTTAGTGAAATGTCATGTTGATACAAACATACAGTTTTACCCAATAGCACTCTTGGACTAATTTCAAACCAGGAAACGTGTAATATCTATCTGTTTTGATGTCTACCTTGAAATTAACCGCTGCATGCTTATAGTTTCACAGTTTAAAATAAGATTCAATTCAGCAATAGTCTATTGCGGGCAAACTACTTTTATTATAGCACACAGACCATCTTCAAGCGCCTAACTGACCTTGCTGAATTACTTTCTTAGATGGAACACATTTTTCCTTCATGGCAGTGGAATAACATTGCTTGTGAATGACTCCTCCGCACAACTGACACCTCATTGCCGGCTGAGAGATTTTCCACAGCAGCCTCTGACATACTGCACATCTTTGGGGGCACAAGCAATTCCAGGTCTATTGTGAGAACAAAACATACATTAGTATGACTGTGCCCCCTCTCCTACCCAACCCATGCAATTTATTTGTGCTTCAACTTAAGTTTAAATGCTGAGTGGACCTACATGACGGAAAAGGTCACAATGACAAAAAACAAGGTAAGATCTTGGGACCATATGCTAGATCCGACCAAATGCGCAGATGAATTAAACCATACTAAATATGTAGGGAGAAAAGGCACACAGGACAACAAAGGTTCAAACTGGGGAACTGAAAAATGCACATGTACATGATTGGTGTATTAATCAGATAAAAAATTGGAAAGTGACCATATCCTTTCAATCAAGGAGTGAAAATGCAGGCTTAGGAAACTATACTATATCCCTGCTCTTAATAAGTAGCCCCCCCCCCCCCCCCCCCATACACACACACACACACTTACTTGAAAATCATGTGCTTTGTAATACGCCGAAGTTCCATTTTTTGATTCAGTTTGACTACCACCTTCGAACTGCATGCATTAAAAAAAAAAGAATTGAGTATAGCTTAAGCAAGGTGTGTACTTATACATCCAGATACCTCACCCAGATCAATAGAGTTACAGGTATTGTTCACACACACTGAGTCCCACAACAAAAGCAACAGCTATTCTCAGTTACAACTTGCCATCTGAATGTGCATCCAGCACAGCTGTGGGAATGTCTTTTGCTCACACAATTGTCAGCACATGCGTGGTGTAACTTGCAATACACATACATGTATGTAATAATATTGCTATTCGCTTATAATATCTTATCATGCAGTTATGATATTACAATAACAATATGCATGTCCTTACAATGTGTATATTAATCTCAAGTTAGAATCCAACCAGTGTCGCCACGGCTGACTAATTGGAACAAGTCCCGGACGGCCGGCTGACCGGATTAGACCCCTGACGGTCACGGTCACGGCCAGCAATGGCCAGCATCAGTCACGGCCACGGCCAACCGTTAGCAGCCTATCCGACACGGTCACGGCCATTTCTGACCGTCAAATCTCGAGTTTGGCGGTCACGGTCGGCGGTCAACCGTCAAGGGCTGGGAATTAATTACCTGTACAAGCTTACATGTACGCTTCATCAGCGTGTAAAAAATAATGAATTTTGTTTGAATCATAAGAACAGCTTAATTGTAGGTATAAACACCTAGGAAGGGTATATGTTTAAAGTTTAAACACAACTTAACAGCAAAACTCTTTCTAGCCGGGCAGAGTCCATTCTCCATCTTTTGCACTCAAGTATTAGTTTAGTTCGCACTGATGGTGTACCTGATGCTGGAATAGCCAGATACTTTAGTGCCATTTTAGAGACTGTGGGGAAATTGGGAAATGTGGGAAAACTGGGGGAGTTGGCAGATGGATCAGTTTTCTTCCTCCTAATTAGAATCGGGTTCTTTACAATCGTCGTGTCGGCCATACATGTAATACAGCGCGCTATACTGTACGCGACGGTCAAATCTCTGTATTTCAAAACTCCAATCACACACGCGAAAACAGATATAGCTTCCTCTATCCCACAGGTGTAGTTCTTCTTAACAAGGGGTCTATTCAAAACACTTTATGGGATGTAGCATGTGGTTTATGTAACTGGCACAGTATAATCTTAATAATTATGTCTGATATAATTGCAGTTTAATTAAGAATTAATTAATCGTGACCGTCAAAGACCGGCTCATATTTTTGACGGTCAGCCGCCAAATATATGACGGCCACCGTACTTCCCGGCCCAGACGGCCAGGCATGTTGGCCGTTCACGATCACTGACGGTCAGCATAAAAATCGGCAATTTTTGACGTCTACCGGACGGCCACGGCTGGCCGCGGCAACACTGAATCCAACTAATGCTGACAAGCAGTTCACCTGTATGTATTATATAATGTACGCGTATTGAGATTAAGATTGTGTTCCGAGTGATCTTGCTGTAGTTATGTAACAGTTTTGTCACAATCGAAATAAAGGTGTATGCATGGACCAATCGCTAAGACCCCAATAGAGGTCCATGGTGCATATAATATGGCTACGCTAGTGCATTCCGATACATGTGGTCATACGAAGCACTCTTCAACAGTAAACAAACAACAACAACAACAAAAAAACTTACTTCATTCTTGGTGACGTGGTTTTCATTGGTAAGAGACTGCACAAAGTGCCTACGAGTTGCCGAGTCCGCCAAAACGCAGCTCCACGTGTCGCTACGAGCGACTTCAGCTGACTCCTTCCCACCCGATGTGTAAGGATCGGGTATGGCCGACGCCCTCTCGGCTCTCACGACCTCTTTGAGCGCTCTGATAGTCTTGAGGATTCTCACGGCTTTTTCGATGGTCGCACTGTCCGCGCTGGACGATCGCCTGTCCTTAACACTCCTCCTTCTCATGAGGAAGCTCGGTGGAATCATGGCGTGATCGGTAGCTGGACGGTGATCCATCATGGCGATGTCCAAGCTGGACTCTTCAATGGGCAAACCGGTCGAAATAACTTTAGAGGGAGGTTTAAGTTTCCTGCAAGGTTTCCTTCGAAGACAGCTCTGGTTGACTTTGTGGACAAATTCCTCTTCTCCCATTGCCATATTTTGTGTACGGACGAGCGTTTGTAATCCTATCGTACGCACATGAAAAGGTTTTTTTAAACGGATATAATATTATTAGCCAATGCGATGACACTAGCAATTCATTAGTACACTAGAAAACTTACTAATCGCGTTGCTGGCGGTTTGTATTCCAACACATCTCGTGCGGCTTTATGAAGGAGTTTTGGTTCCAATTCATTGCATAAAATTACGTACTAGTTTTGGATAAATAACATACTTGCGGTCAAAGGTGGCTGCACCCATCCACTGGCGGCAAGCGCGTCATCCAAACATCAAAGTGTTTCGGCCGCTAAACAATTTGCACTAGCTGATGGATTATTACGTCAGATTCTGTACATGGATGCAAGCTTATACATGTAGGAGCGCCGTATAGAGTTTCAGCTGCATGCACAAAAAATAAATAAGGATGTTATGATTGCTACACATAAGTTAACCCAATGTAACCTTATAAGGCTCTAATAATGTGCAATCGCTTAAATAGCTGCCAAAATGAATACTATGACGTAAACTTCTTGCAATGCACAACACGTATAATAGAGTTTCTATTATTTATGTGTATAGTAAAATGTACTTTCCACGTGCTGGTGTTGGTAATTAAGTACTATACAGCGTTCGATAGGAAAAGCTGCCAAAACTAATGTTTTAAGTTTTGTGATGAGGGTGTAGTGTGATGAGGGTGCAGTGTGATGAGGGTGTAGTGTGATGAGGGTGTAGTGTGATGAGGGTGCAGTGTGATGAGGGTGTAGTGTGATGAGGGTGTAGTGTGATGAGGGTGTAGTGTGATGAGGGTGTAGTGTGATGAGGGTGTAGTGTGATGAGGGTGTAGTGTGATGAGGGTGTAGTGTGATGAGGGTGTAGTGTAGGCTTTATATCCGTCGACAAGTTTATTATCCGGATACCGAATACCGCTTTAAATACGAACGGATTCCGAAATCCGGATAATTCTATGTGGTATTGTTAATTTGCGCTATATTGCCTATACATAAAATTACACTGATAAAATATGGATTACATCAATTTACATCAAATTACATGAATACTCTAAATCACAACATGCATGCTCAGTAGTCAGTACACAATAACACAATACACTCATTTCCAAGTGCGATTACTAGCGAGAAATGTTATTGCATCAGCCATGATGGGATTCATGTGGGCTCTTTCCCTAGCACAAACTCGTCCAAGCTTTGAAAATACTCTTTCTGTCGGAGCACTCGTAGCAGGAGTAGCAAGAACCACTCTTGCAACCTTGGCAAGCTCAGGGAATCGTTTTCTTTCTACTCTCCACCAGTCAAGAGGGTCATCCTTAAGAGGTTGTGCAGCAATCTTTGAGTATTGGGCCAATTCTTTAGTCAAATCTCTTGAAGCATCAACCTTAGATGTTCCAGAACTTGAACTTCCTTCGCCTTGATAACTCGTTGACATGAAAGTGGCGAAGTCATCATCAGCTGAAGACACATGTTTTGCCCTTTTTGAAAGTGGTTCAGCTATGCATGATTCAGTTGGTAGTACTTGATCCCGTTGTAAAAGGCTCTTGTGATAGAGCTTTATGTTCTTTTCTGCAAAGGTAATTGAATCTTTTCGATCGCTTACATTAATAAAAGGTTCAAATGACTTAAAACGTGGATCTAGATATGCTGCAGCAAATAGCAAGCCATGTGTAAGGTCATCTAGATCATTGGTGTCCATATACAGACTTACATAACGTTGGTATATGTCATCTTTACATACTGCCTTTGCTATTGCGATGCACTGTGCATCTGAGGGAATAGGTAAGAGAGCTTTTTCTAACAGATACTTTACCTTCGGCATTGCAGTTGACAGAGTAACATAATGTTCCCCTTCAACAGAAAAAATCTGTTTTGCAATAGGAGCAAGATAGGATTCAATCTGTACTAACAGATGTTTGTCACTATGAGTTAGAGATAATACATTAAAACCCCATTGTTCACTATCCTGCAGCATGTCACAAGCAGGTTTCAGCTCTAAATATCTATGTATCATTTTGCTTGAGTAACCCCATCGCCACTTTACATTCACAACTAACTTTTCAGGAGCAGGCTGGTCAGGATGAAGTGTACTTTTCAGTTCTAGCTTGCGAACCATTAGCGCTAACTCTTGCGATGCAATGTTGCTTTTTTTAATATGATTCACTCCTTCACTAAGTACTGCTACAGGTTCTTTAACACCATCCGTTTCTAGGGAGTGCCCAATAGCCTTGTGTAGTATGTGTGCCAGACATCGAAGACCAAAAGTATTATCTTCGTCATATAGCACACGTCTTACCTTGTCCATCACAGTCGGTCCATCAGCTGTCATGCTGAATGCTTTAACCCCAAAGCTGCTCAATATATTCCGTAGAAAAACAATAATTGTATCAGCATCTTCATGTACAACTTCATCTTTATCATTATGCAATACCTCTAATGCAGCAGCAGCTAATGTTACTGACCTCATATGGAAATCTTCCGTTATCCAATGCGCAGTAACACCAAAGAACCCCTTTTGATCTAACCTGGACCAACAATCAATTGTTGTAGATACCATTTTCTGATCATGAATGTTACTTGGGCACTCCAATTGCAATGCTTTGCACACTCGTTCCTTCATTGCAGTGTACTCACGAAGAATCTGAGCATTAATTGTTATTGCATTTGGTATGCAAAACCTGGGGTCCATTACAGCACAAAACTCTTTAAAGCCTTTACCCTGTGCAAGATTTATTGGCCGCATATCAGTTGTCAAAAATTTGCACAAAGCAGAAAATTTACTCTTCCATGCTGTAGATTCCCTAGCGTAAGATTTTGAAAAAAGCTCATCGCATTTCTCTTGCCGAACAGACTTGGAACTAGCCGCAGAACTTGATGCAGAGGAAGACAATCCTTGCTGCAAACAAATTCCATGTTTCGCACTTAAGTGATTAATCATGGAACCGGTGCTAGCAGCAGTAACGTTTAAAGCTTGGCTACACTGTTCACCCTTCTCGTTCTGAACGCAGCAATAAGTGATACGTTTCAAAGTATCCTTATGCACAGGCTCAGTGAAATACGCCCAGCACGCTGATCCTCCACCTCGCACTCCTTTTGCCTTCAACACCGTTGTTTTTCGTTCATCAATCGGCCTCAGATCACTTTGAACAACCCCATGAGACATTGACGGTTCGCCATCTATCAATTCACTGACTAGAACTCTATCTTTTCTTGTCAGCCAAAAAACATCCCATTTACCGTTGTCGCTGCACTTACCGAGGCGCGCAGGTAACCACTTCTCTGAGTTCTCTTCAGACTCTTTTCCTTCATCGTCAGCGTCACATTCGTGACATTCCCATTTGCAAAGTACGAAATCACCTGTCTTGAATACTTTCACTTGAATCCCTTCATCCGCCATTTTGGTTTTCGTTTGAATACCTGGAGTTTAATAAGCGGTTTTAATTTTTATCATTTATCCGGATTATCCGGTTTTGAAATTACCGGATACCGGATTCCGAAAAGTGGATAAAATAGTCGGTATCCGAATAATCCGTACTTTTACAACTATCCGAATACAAACCCTAGTGTAGTGTGATGAGGGTGTAGTGTGATGAGGGTGTAGTGTGATGAGGGTGTAGTGTGATGAGGGTGTAGTGTGATGAGGGTGCAGTGTGATGAGGGTGCAGTGTGATGAGGGTGTAGTGTGATGAGGGTGTAGTGTGATGAGGGTGTAGTGTGATGAGGGTGTAGTGTGATGAGGGTATAGTGTGATGAGGGTGTAGTGTGATGAGGGTGTAGTGTGATGAGGGTGTAGTGTGATGAGGGTGTAGTGTGATGAGGGTGCAGTGTGATGAGGGTGTAGTGTGATGAGGGCAGTGTGATGAGGGTGCAGTGTGATGAGGGTGGTAATGTTTAAACGCACACAAATTGTGACAAGCGGCAAACATACTTATGCTATAAATGTAGTACATACAGGGTTCAAATTCATATCATAGATGCATCCTGAGGGTTGCTATATTATTGAGTTGGCGTTATACGTCCAACTGGTTGGGAATATCGGTCCAGAACTATGACCGGCGGTCTTTCGCGTTTCGCTGAAATTTGGACAATTTAGTTTGACTTAATGCGTATCGGATATTATAAGTCGTGGGGGTATCAGCATTACCTTCGCGAAGGTGTTGTAATAATAATTACCTTATGACGATTTTGATTACCTGTGACGTATCCCTAGCCCTATCAGCGCCGCTGCGCTAAATGAATTTCATCACAATTTGGCAATCCCTAAGTACTTACGTGCTGTACGATAGAAAGAGTCAGGTAAGTATTAACTGCAAATGCTACGTGCTGTACACGTAAATTTACTGACTGGACATGGATTTTCTCCTGAAGATTTAACAATGAATGTAACGCATCGCTTGCCTTTACGTTGCTTGCCCTTTATATCACCATGTAACGCCATAGTCGTACAAATGTTAGAACATAATATGTAGTCCTGGAGTAGGCACATTTTGTGTGGCCATCATAGCCTGCTGTTGCAACAACCCATAATATACGAATTGGCAAAAAGAGAGGAGTGCAGAGACATGATATACCCCACTGATCTGGGCTACGCATTCTTGTTCGTGGAGTATTAATTATAATTGAAGTGATGCATTAGTGAAGTGAAGTTAGGTCATCTGAGTAATGTTCTTTATGGCCAGTGTGAGAAGAAACATAATTACTTTGTACATGGATTTATAAGGTTACAAGTGCAGCATGCCGGTATCATAGAGTTGTGACTGATCACATATTTTTGCACGCAGGATCTAGATCATGCATGAATGGTGTCGATTGTGTGTGCTTGAGCATTCATACATTGCTTGTGGATGGATGGATTCAACTAGGAAACACTTCATTTCCACACACAACACAAACTAGAGGGCAACCCACATGGTAAGAGGCGTTGGCGTGAGATTGAATCTGAAGAGCATGAAGGTACTAAAGTGTACTTTCATTACACGAAGAGGCCCAAGCTTGTAGAACACTACTTTGATTCAGCCAAAATAATCAATGTACATAACCATGCCAGGCAATCTGGTCTGTCCTTGGAAACATCTTGGGGAACACAGCGATGGGATCACAGGGTATTGTCTACATTGCTAGGGATAATTGAAACTGATGCATACCATATGTGGTACAATTTCCACCCAAATGGAAAGAAATGGTTTCACGCTGATTTTACAGAGGACATTGCAGAGGCATTATTGAAGACTAGTACTGACACATGCAGACATCCTCTGATACTTCCAATGTTGATCCAAGTAATGTAGGTGGCTTACCTCATGAGTTTCGTCCATTACCAATGTACCTGAAATCTGTATCACCAAATTCTGGTCATCGTGCATTGAGGAGGTGTTCTGTATGCAGTTCTCTAGCAAGTTACTTTTGTACAATCAATGTTGAACACGGGCAGATAGTTTCTATTTGTGGACTGTCTTCAAAGAGAGGAAGCAACTGCTTAGTAAAGCACATCATGTGACACTCATTATAGCTGAAGCACTTACACATATTCAGTGATGTCATGTATTTGTGCATGTATAACCTTCTAAATGTATCTATATATAGTTGTGTAATGCTGACAAGGGTAGCCTTCATTGCGTAATGTGCAAAGAAGTTATTCAAGCAACAGTATCATTGCAATGCCAGAGCTCAATTTAAGAAACAATATTGTAAATATGTATGTAATTGAATAAGTGTACTCTATATCATAGATACATGATTTAGGATACCAAATATACCTTCAGAATAAGTGCAACACTTATGGATGATTAGTTACAATGGAAAACACAAAACATGTTCGCACATTTTGTAACCGTTAAACTGGTTTAACACACCGTTTAACAGCGAATGGTCAATCTATGATTAAAAATGCAGACCGGGATGATCGATCCGATTGCTATAGATTTTTATACCGACGTGAACCTCAATCTTTCGGGTTGTATCAGGATTAGGGTGTAGATCTAGTTGGGGCCTCGATTCAAGCAGCGCAGCTGGGCAGAATGAAGGCATGCAGGCATGCATGGGGCCGGAATGGCGCATACAGATCAATGTATATATGGAACATCCATCATATTAACTTGTATTCAAGAGTCTTGATTGAGTTTATTTTAACGATAATACCTAACTATTTTTATACTAGATTATATTTTTGAACAACATAGCTTATTTCACTTCGCAATACAACCAAGCAATCATTTGACATGATGCTTCTCTGGCAGAGCTTCAAGTTCCCTGGCAATTCCTGCTAGTGTGATGGGAAGGGAATAACCTCCTTTGGTGTAGTATTCTCTGTGATATAATAGTACATGAATCGCCACTACCATCCAATTTTATCACAATATTTGTAGTGATGCATTAGTGAAGTGAAGTGAAGTTAGGTCATCTGCCAAATTGTACGTAGGCAATACATAATCAATTAAGAAGCTCTATATTTTGCACATAAATGATGACCGCAAGAAGAGGATGGCACTACGAGCAGTACTGTATTGCTAGATATGTGACAGCAGAGTAGATCATGACAGTCACACTGTAAATGGCATAAACAGATATCCGAATGCAACAAAACACCAAAATGTAGCGTTACATTAATGGTCTTCAGAGCATGGGTAGCAGTCTAATACACAGGTTCAAAAATCCTCTCATCAACAAGACTACTACGTTGGATGCAGGCCCTCACCCACTCTGTGGTGACAAAGTGATGCTTGTGGGTGTGGCCTCTTTCAATGGCTCTTAGTCTTGGGATACGCGAGACATCACTGGGTGGCCCCCATGTGCCCATACAGGAAGAAGCAGAGATACATTATCATTACTGCATACATATATGTATGAACAGTGCTGTGTCAAGCATATAATGTGTATCGGCATGTGTGTGTGTGTGTGTGTGTGTGCGCGCGCGCGCACGCGTGCGCACTCGCATGCTAGAGTGTGTCTAATGCAACTCGCAACACAATGAGCTTTATATATACGTGTAAGCACACCGCTGCATTCACAGAGTACAGCCTTACAGAAGGTACCACATAGTACAATCAGTGAGAATATGCATGTACCACTGGTATAGCGAGTGTTTCAAAATGAGAGTGACTCATATAACTCAATAATCATACTAGTTAGCAAACTGGTTTACTTATACAAACTAGTCAAATAATGATAATGCAAAAAATGATAATTTACAAGAGTATATTAAAAGACCCTCTGAATTAAATAAACATTGTGATCAAGCATTCAGAAGAAAGGTTGTCATGACTATTAAGCTAGTCCATGCAGAACGTAATGGTTATTGATTTCAATCAGTGGCGAGCTATTGCAGCTGAAATGAAACAGTATAATAATTTGAACACTGTTTTGATTTGTTAGCGTACCCAAATTACCATTTCATTAATATTATAAACAATACCAGTAAGCTGAAGTTTACTTAATTTTAATTGCTTGATCTTTGGTAATCTTTTAATTACATTAATTAATTAATGAGTCCAATTTATACACCACATTTATTCAGTTAATTCATTTGAATGATGTATTTTATTATTTATTATTATCTGATGATGTAATAACCATTTAAATAATTGCAGTCATTCAGGTACAGCAAGAATGCACTGTACATGCACATTAGTCAACTTTACTTATTGACATAACACTAATCAATTAATGCCCACCTCATGTTGCACACAGCGTGTGTGACACTCTCATCAAAGTCTTCAGTTACCACGCCTCCATGAAGTTGTACTTCCAAAGCTGTGAGCTCCAAAGGTGAAGTGAGGATTGCCTGAGGCGAAAGCAACAATTTCCATGAACACAATGTCCTCCAATGACCACCATCAGCATTGATGCACAAACCATGTGCAGTAATAGCAAAACACATCCCCCTTCCTGCTCCGCCCACCTCCAAACACATCCCCCTTCCTGCTCCACCCACCTCCAAACACATCCCCCTTCCTGCTCCACCCACCTCCAAACACATCCCCCTTCCTGCTCCACCCACCTCCAAACACATCCCCCTTCCTGCTCCGCCCACCTCCAAACACATCCCCCTTCCTGCTCCGCCCACCTCCAAACACATCCCCCTTCCTGCTCCACCCACCTCCAAACACATCCCCCTTCCTGCTCCGCCCACCTCCAAACACATCCCCCTTCCTGCTCCGCCCACCTCCAAACACACACATAACCTTCACACATAGCAGAAATATTTATGATTTAAAGAATACATGCTATTCCATGCAGAATTCCAAACCTCAGGACATGCATGTAAATACTTCAAACTACAGTATTGGAAAACAGACCAGATGTTACCCACACTCATACAAGACTACAAAGCCCACTCATACAAGACTACAAAGCCCACTCATACAAGACTACAAAGCCCACTCATACAAGACTACAAAGCCCACTCATACAAGACTACAAAGCCCACTCATACATGTACAAAAAGAAAAAGGGTGGAAAACATATGTAAGTAATGAGATGCACACATGGATGATGAATTGATTCTGACTCCATGATCACGATAAATGGATAGAAACATTCATTAAAATGTACAGTAGCAACGAAAAAGTCACAAACATGCACTGCATTGAAACACAAACCGTGTGCGAGTTTCCAATTTCAGCGAATCGATCCAGGTAGAATCTGAGGTGCATGCCAGGGAATATCGCAACACACACATCAATGACACGCACCCCACTGTCACATTATTAACCATTTTAATTGTGTGACGCACGTGTGAAGATTGACAATGACATGGCAACCACATACACGTACCACACATGTACAGTGTAGCACGTTTTGTCTGAAGCAGTGTTTTGTGGCACAATGATTTTGATGTACAATCATATATCCATTATCATCCGTGAACCAACTCACTTGCACTGTCTGAAGAGACCCCAGGGGCTCTCATCAGGGAAGTACCTGGATTCGATCAGAGCTATTTCTTCTTGAGTGATACGGACTGCATGCTTTATTGACAGAAAGAAAACAGACCACTCTACTTGCATGAATTCACCAATACTTCTTCCGTAGGCAGCGAGTCTCTCCACATTTATAAATTTGTTATATGTCATGAATCAGCACAAACCTTCCATATGGATACAGAGAAACATTGTGTACAGTGTAACTGTCTAAGCGTACGCTCTATTGTATTCTGGTGTCATTAATCATAGTGTCAATCACACAGTTCACACTACTGTAAATGTATTAAGTCATTCGCAGTTACAAGGAATCTCTAGCTGTAACAGGTAAATTGTATTCTGCAGGTCTAACCTTCTCTCCAACTTTATTAAATGTCTCTCTCAAAGATTCATCAGTTGCATCTTCTGTAAAGCTGTCACCATACTGTAGCCAGAGAACAACTGAGCATATCACACACACCCAATGAAGTATAAAACCTTGACACCAAATGCTACTATTGCCTGGATTTACAATTAGCGTCGAGGAACATCTATTCAAGGTGAAAATACTGAAATGTGTTGCTAGTACTCTTCCAGAATTTCAATTTTGCATGACTGAAATGAAGCTGAACCAGTGCACCTTGTGCATGGTTATTGCATACAGATGATGGACATACATACACTGTACACACTATTCAGTTACGCTTATAAGATACTTTATTACTGAAGTGATCCATCAAGATGTACATGTACATGGTACATGTTCAGTGTGAGGGCTTATACGAAAATCAAGCATGACCCCATGCCACAAAACAAATGGGTATAGGTGATGACAAGGGGAATTCTCACCCCACACTACTGATCACACGACACGAAGTGACCCACCACTGCTATTGGGTTGCATTGCATATATGTTGGGGGGGGGGATGACTCACCATGTCGTAGAGCTGAGCAAACACATTGGTCGTTGCTGCAGACGTGTGGAGCATGTGGTGGGGAAGAAATGGAACGCTCTGACCTTCGTCCTAAGCAATTGGGTAAAAAAAGAAACATCAGAAGCTGAAGCTCGGTGAGCACACAGTGTGATGGTGGCGGTGATAGATGACACAGTTCAGTAAGTATGAAGCTCGCTACGGGTGCAGGAAGGCATGCATAGTGTTTCAAGAAAGTACCAATATTTATTGAGGTCCCAAACACATGATGCAGCAGGATGCCAAATATGAGGTGAATGTGTTGTTTTACTGAGGGAATTGTCAAGTGCACAGAGCTGCACAAATAAGTGTGCAAGCATACAGTACTGCAGAATGAACTCACAAGGCACTGCTGCAACCAGTCTGCTTTGACTACATCATAAAGGCCAGTTCTACAAAGAACAGAGAGCATATAATAGTTACAAGCACTTTTGGTCGTCTTTGTTGTTGTTGTTATTGTTGTTGTTGTTGTCAAGTGACTCTTTCACGGGCAAAGCCAATTATTTTGGTACACATGTTGTGCAAAATAGGCGTTGCGCGTTGCAGGAAAACGTAGTTAGCAAACAACTTACACTATATGACCAGGAAACAACTGATCAATATGTCATTGACTACAAAGTGTTAAATGTTTAGATAAACAGAGTGGCTTTAGTAATAGTACCTGCGGCGCAATATTGCTCGGTAAGATTTGAATATGTAAAAATACCTGTGCAATCAAAGTAGAACATGCACTTGGACCTGTTTAAAATACATACTATTACATGTACACAGGTATGAGTACATACATGTATGTGCATACTGTCTGGTACAGTCATATTGACACTTGCAAGTGTAGTAGCGGTACAATTGTATATTGTAGTTCAGTACAGTACAGCTGTACACATAGTTATGTGCACATGTATGTGTGCAAGGGTAATCAGAGGATGAAACTGAACCTTACATACATACGATTTCTCCACCAGCATGATCAGATGGGGTACCAGTCATGACAAGGTGTACTTATCATCCATCAAAATTCACGCCAGATATACATGCAGCGTACACAACAGGGAATGCAAATACAGGTATGGGTTTTAGTAAAAGTACATGCATATAGATTTAATCAAAGACAATTCAGATAGCAGCTTTATGACCTATCAAATCCCTGACGAGTGAAACTCACTTAATAACATTCTTCGCTCTCACAACAAGAGAGTGCACCACCACACAGAAGGTTTTGGGTCCTGGGTTCTGCACAAATGTTCCACCATGCTAGTAGAGTTATGCGCCAGAGAAGAAAAGGTGTGCCGGTACAAGTGTGAGGGGTGCATATGTGTGCATGTGTGTGTGCATGTGTTGTATGTGTGCGCATGTGTTGTGTGCGCATGTGTTGTGTTTGCATGTGTTGTGTGTGTGCATGTGTTGTGTGTGCATGTGTTGTGTTTACATGTGTTATGTGTGCATGTATATGTGCATGTGTTGTGTGTGCATGCGTTGTGTGTGCATGCGTGTATACATGTTTATGTGTACACATTGCACAGAGAGAAGACAGGGCAGTTCAACAATAAACCCAACACCCCTCCCTCCATTTACGTTTCGTGAATACTATTGCATGCTTGTAACAGTACGTACATGCTGCAGCTGATTCAAAGTTCAGCTCAATGGAAACATGAATGGTTGTGAGCAGATCCAGCCTTAGCCTTACTACAACTACTAACGGGCATGCACCACATATACATGTGGAGCAATTAGTGAAAGACACTGCCCTGAGATGTGGCATTTGTAATAAATTGCACTCCCATCATGAACTACCCGTAAATGATATACGGTTCAAAATGGTGGCTATCAAATGTAAATGTACATGCATTAGTTGGGATTGTGCTTTATTGCTTTATTGCTTTTGTGAGTATTCACCTCGGCAATTTTCCTTTCGAGATCTTCCTTTGAAGTCCCTGGAGGGCCATTGATGACACAGAGCTCTTTCCCCTCAAACATCTTTGACACCTGTAATGGTTGGATGAGGCTAATCAATTCAAATGAGTGACACTGAACAATTAAACTCAGCTTTCAAGCACAGGCGATAAACTCAGACCATGCTGATCAAACTGAAGCATAACCTTCCAAACAATGATACACCTACAATGATGTTACACACAGTAAACTGCACGGTGCAATACATACGCAGCTAAGAAATCACACTAGTATTTATGGACCCTGCTCTCTGAGCAACCATGTAGCTGTAAACTGAATGATTGCTTAAAGAGCCACCCGGGAGAAAAAAACGGCGTTATCGCGCGTGAAAAACGGCCATAACAACGCCAAATTACGCGGTCTTCAAAACGCTGTATCTTCTTGATTGTGCAATATAGTGGAGCTGCATTTTGCACATTTACAAAGCGGTCCTGTGTCTGTAGAAGTCCAAAGATGGTTTAGTTTGCGATGCATCGTTCGGAAGATATTCACAATCAACTTAGAGCAAGATTTCGCGGGCTTCAAGTACAAAACCCCGCGAAATCAAGCCCTTTACTTGAATGTGAATATCTTCGGAACGATGCATCGCAAACTAAACCATCTTTGGACTTCTACAGACACAGGACCGCTTTGTAAATGTGCAAAATGCAGCTCCACTATATTGCACAATCAAGAAGATACAGCGTTTTGAAGACCGCGTAATTTGGCGTTGTTATGGCCGTTTTTCACGCGCGATAACGCGCGATAACGCCGTTTTTTTCTCCCGGGCAGTTTCTTGACAGCAACACTCCAAAGAAGATGGCCCACAAGGGATGGCTCGATACTTCGGCTCAGTAAATTTCTGTCACATTTTACAATATGCAATACAGTGGTCCCCCCCCCCCCCCCCCTATAACACCCACCCTGTGGCAATGGCTGGGTGGGTGTTATAAGGGGGGGGGGGGGGGGGGGGGGGGTTATAGAGTGTAGACAAGACTTGGTACATGCAGCATAAAATTTCAGGGATACGTGTACATGTGCACTATTAGCAAAATTGTTGAACAAGAGAAAAGCATGCATGTTGGAGCAGCCCGAGCCTCTTCAACCTGAGGCTCCTGCAGCTGAAGCCATGCAGTTGTAGCTGGCATGCAGACAGTATATTTACAGCACTCTGTCAGCCACTAACCGTGTACAGTTTACAGTAACATGCATGTGCTGTGTTTGGGTACAAAACTTGAAGTCAATCAGTTTAATTAAAAGTTTCAAATCAAATGAACATGCACATGCATACAAATTTATGCATGTTATGTTTATACATCTGTACATGATCAATGTCATCGATGTGGTTTAACACATACATCTATATTTGCTTTCTGATTTACATGTATTTGATTGATGGGTGTTATAGGGGGGGGGGGGGGGGGGTGTTTTGGCTTTTCTTAGTCTAAAAAATGGCCGTCAGATGGGTGTTATAAAGGGGGGGTGTAAAAAAAGGTGGGTGTTATACATGTAGGGGGGAGGAAGTGGCTCAAAAAATGGATGAAAACGAAAGCAAACCCTCAGATGGGTGTTATGGGGGGGGGGGTGTTATAGAGGGTGGGTGTTATAGGGGGGACCACTGTACTACACTGTATGTATAAAATATGCACATACAGTATGTACTCTGTATGTGAGCACATGATGCTGTAAAAAGGACACACCATTCTCATCAAATGTAATCATATAACTCCACAATTTAAATAATTACATGCGAAAGGATAAAACAGGTCTTAAAGTACTGTTGTAACAAATATGTAATTAACTACATGCAGCCTGCATTTCTTTAGATACTTCCCTCTCAGATTTGTTGCTGCATCTCCATTCAATTATGCAATGCGCTTACCTTCTCCACATCAGATACATCTGTCTGCTTGAACTGAGATGCTACCCCCCTGGGCTTTTCAATTCTTGAAGATGTTGTCTTCCTCCTTTTCGTCGCTGGTTGGTCTTCACTGCCATCCATGTGTTGGTAGGCCAGCCTTCCAGATCCCATCTACAAACATGGAGACAATAGATTAGTTACTAAATGCATCACGAGGGACAACTGCGCCCCCCTCCCACTCCCCCACACCCCACATCCTCTCCTCTCAAATGGTTTTTATCACAAATATGACTCAGGACGACTCCATTGTGGAGTTATCCTGGCCAGGGACCTCCTGACTTAATTGTTGTAGTGCATGTTTGTACGATTTCTCTTTGATATTGATCTATACAATGTAACAATTTTTTAAAATGATGCAATCAAACATAGATAGATCAACTTGTATTTGTTTATTTATTTGTCACTGTGTGTAAAAATATAAAATGGAGTACTTACAATAATGGTCACATAAATAAAAAGTGCACTGACCGGGAATCGAACCCGGGCCTCCCGCGTGGCAGGCGAGAATTCTACCACTGAACCATCAGTGCTTACATGAGTTTGAATCGTTCGACGAATGTGACTGTGTATGTATTTGTGTGATTATGTAAGTGTATGTGTGAGTATGTGTTTTGTGAGTACATGTATGTGTTTGCATAAGCATGTTTGTATGTGAGTACATCTGTGTATATTTGTGAGCATGTTCTTGTGTTGTGTTTGTGTGAGTATGTGTGTGTATGTGTGACCAAGTGAGTCTGAGTGTATGTGTCTGTGTGAGTAAGTGTACATGTTTATTGAGTGCATGTGTTTGTGTGAGAGATGTGTGGGGTTTCACAATGGGGTGGCACTCACACCACACTGTATACCCAATGATAGGAGTTAAAAAAAAAAGGAAGTGTGTAGCTCAAGTTCCAAGCATTAAATTAACATACTAACGGTGGAAAGTTCCCGGGAACCATTCTCCGAAGCTCATAACGTAAAAGCACTGATGGTTCAGTGGTAGAATTCTCGCCTGCCACGCGGGAGGCCCGGGTTCGATTCCCGGTCAGTGCACTTTTATTATCATTTTTTGCTGCACTACTAAAAGAAAAAGGTGCCGAAAACGCCCGAATTTTGTACATGTGCACATCATTTTCCAGGAGTAAACGACAATATGGCAATTCAATCTGCGAAATAGCAGAGGCCCATTTGAAGTTTTCTTTACACTATTCAACCGAGCACTGATGGTTCAGTGGTAGAATTCTCGCCTGCCACGCGGGAGGCCCGGGTTCGATTCCCGGTCAGTGCACTTCTTTTGTTTTGCAGCCCTTCCTTTTTGATCACTTACCGACTTGAGTTGCTCCAATTCATCAACAGTCATACAGTCATACCACTCCTTGTCAGTCCTCACTTTCTCCAGACGAGGAAATCGCAGTGTACAGCCACACTTGTACCTTGAAGGGAAAGAGAAAGCATTGTACAACGTATAGATTTGAAGACAACACAAATGAACTTTGACAAAACAGGGATGGTGCATTGATTAATTGAACACGAATTCTCACCTGTCCGAGACTACAATTTCAGCTGCTCTAATCTGGACAATGACAGAGTTCTGCGGATCAATCCACAAGTCTGGCTTTTCCTAAAAAGGGATTATTATAGAAAGGCCTTACAAATGATCTCTCCCACAGGTCTGCTATGCATAAAGTCCTCTTCTCCCTTCCCACTCCCATTTTTACTTCCATTTTTACTACCACTCCTAGCCCCCTCCCCTCTCCCTCATGTTCTCTTTCATTTATACTACCACTCCTAGCCCCTCCCCTCTCCCTCATGTTCTCTTTCGTTTATACTACCACTCCTAGCCCCTCCCCTCTCCCTCATGTTCTCTTTCATTTATACTACCACTCCTAGCCCCTCCCCTCTCCCTCATGTTCTCTTTCATTTATACTACCACTCCTAGCCCCTCCCCTCTCCCTCATGTTCTCTTTCATTTATACTACCACTCCTAGCCCCTCCCCTCTCCCTCATGTTCTCTTTCATTTATACTACCACTCCTAGCCCTCCCCTCTCCCTCATGTTCTCTTTCATTTATACTACCACTCCTAGCCCCCTCCCCTCTCCCTCATGTTCTTTCATTTATACTACCACTCCTAGCCCCTCCCCTCTCCCTCATGTTCTCTTTCATTTATACTACCACTCCTAGCCCCTCCCCTCTCCCTCATGTTCTCTTTCATTTATACTACCAATCCTAGCCCCTCCCCTCTCCCTCATGTTCTCTTTCATTTATACTACCACTCCTAGCCCCCTCCCCTCTCCCTCATGTTCTCTTTCATTTATACTACCACTCCTAGCCCCTCCCCTCTCCCTCATGTTCTCTTTCATTTATACTACCACTCCTAGCCCCTCCCCTCTCCCTCATGTTCTCTTTCATTTATACTACCAATCCTAGCCCCTCCCCTCTCCCTCATGTTCTCTTCATTTATACTACCACTCCTAGCCCCCTCCCCTCTCCCTCATGTTCTCTTTCATTTATACTACCACTCCTAGCCCTCCCCTCTCCCTCATGTTCTCTTTCATTTATACTACCACTCCTAGCCCCCTCCCCTCTCCCTCATGTTCTCTTCATTTATACTACCACTATAGCCCTCCCCTCTCCCTCATGTTCTCTTTCATTTATACTACCACTCCTAGCCCTCCCCTCTCCCTCATGTTCTCTTTCATTTATACTACCACTCCTAGCCCTCCCCTCTCCCTCATGTTCTCTTTCATTTATACTACCACTCCTAGCCCTCCCCTCTCCCTCATGTTCTCTTTCATTTATACTACCAATCCTAGCCCCCTCCCCTCTCCCTCATGTTCTCTTTCATTTATACTACCACTCCTAGCCCCCTCCCCTCTCCCTCATGTTCTCTTTCCCTCCCTGCTATCTTCTCATATCTTCCCCTCTCCTTGCCCTCCCCTATATCCCCACTCTCATACATCTTTCCCCATTTTTATTCCTTATTTTCCTTTTTAATTCCTTTTCTCCTCCTTCCTCCTTCCTACTTTCACAAATACAGACCTAAATTACTGTTATACAGTATCTCCGTCGTACTAACCTTGAAGCCATTAGCCAACAGAACGCATGATGGTGGGTTGCGCGTGTCAAACTGTCTCCAGTGTGGCTTCAACTTCTGTCCAAGCGCCCTGAGCTCAACCATTGTGTAGCCAGAACCAACCTACACAGTGGTCGAAATGGCAACGAGAGTACACATAGAGGGATTGGGCCGCGTAGACCAAACAGGTTAACAATTGGTCAATAGGTGCTAATCACTATTAATATGTGACTACTGTACATGTATGCTACATTTAGAACATGTGCTTAATAAATCAGGGTATTAGTATTACGCAACAAGCAATTCACAGAATAAATATGTAACACAGTAAACATAAAGATTGTAGTGCATATGAAAGATAATCGTAAACATTGATTTGTAGAGATGACTAGCAAAAAGGAGGAAGATGGGTGGAGGAGGGAGTGGATAATGGCAGTCTAGTTAAAGTGCAGTGTAAAGATGATTTGGATGCGTGAAGGTGGAATTAGAGTACCAAAAGAAAACATTCAGTGCACAATCCATCAGCGAGACATCCCACATTCAGGACACATGATAATTGCAATGTCCTGCCACACCAAATGCATGTGACATGGTCGTCATATACCTTGCAGAAGGAGTGGAAGACACTGGGGCGATCCCCAGGGTTCTCTGGAGGCACCGCCACACCACACATGAAGTGCGATATCATCCCCGAGCGATGCTGGAGTGAAACGAGAAGGAATGTACGGCTAGCTACAAAGATCCCATGCTGTACATGTACTGTACATGCAGGTGGTGGCCTGCCCCATGTAATCTCAGCCTGCCATCCGTATCTACATCCCTCTCCCAGCTCTCAGTTGTGTCAAATCAAACTATTATCATCTGTGGCACTGCGTTCCTGGTGTATTGCAACACTGCACATATCCAGGTCCTGGCCACAACCATGCTTGCTGCACTTTGCCAAGTCCAATCTGAAGCACTTTTCTATAACGCAGGCTAAGAACCGTTCTACAGTACGGGACTGCAAAACGCACAGCTGCAACTGTCATATGGATGACACAGCTAATACTAGACAACAGGCAACTACTATTGAAAAACAGTCACATACATATAACCCAAAGCTGACACAGCATACATGTCACAAAATAGCTACTTGACAACTGCGAACGTGACTCTGGCCATGTTAGTACTCCTTTGTCACTGCGACTTGCACTATAACCTTTGACATTGGGGTCTAATCCGGCGCATCACATATACAAATCTGTATATTCTCATGAATAACTGAATATTTGTATATCCAAGTTTGTTTACCCAAGTTATACAGTACTGTTTATAAAATACATCTCTCTGAATAATTAAATGACCTCGGTTCTGCTTGGACAATAACTGCTTCGCCAGCGTCTTAAATCTATGTATTTGCATACAGATGTGTAGGAATACCCACGAGTGCTGGTGAAGCTAAGCTAGACAATAAGATGTTGTTCTATCAAACTAATTGCATACAGGTGTAGGTACATGCCAGTAACGTTCCTTGATATGTGGCCTCGTGCAATGGGCTGGGACAAATCATAGTCATTTATGTATACCAAAATTGTTATAACTTTTACAACAAAACGCGAACTATCAAAACACCAAATATTCATGTATCTGATTCCGCAAATGTATACAGCAATCTCGCTTCTTGGATGTCGCTACTGCTTAAGTATATGCTCTACCCGTGGCAGTCACAGGATGACACGCATCGGAACGTCTGAGGGATCCACGACATCCTGTGCATGGTTCGGGGTAGACAAAATGATTTTGACGATGGGAGGAAATCATTGTGACGATGTTGACGATGGAGGCCGTTCTTCTTCGAGCTTGGATTTAAGCAGTTTGCGGCATTGGGTGCACAAATACTGGCTGCTAGTTAGGCAAAGCGATGGATGTCGCGCTGCAATTCCTTGAGACACACGCCTCAGAGCCGTTTTTTGTACCTTCAGATGGCGCTTCAGTGGATCACAGCAGCACTTTCGAGCAGGAAAAGGCATGGCTCAAATGACAATACTACTAAACCCGAGGATGATGAGCCTTTGGCACTTCTGTTAGCTGAACGGTCACGTGGCGGAGGTAATTTCCAATGGTATCCTAAAATGTTTTGTTTTTAAACAAAGAAAGCATCTCAAGCATTGCGCGCGCAACTGATACGCATTCCGCAGCGACTGGTGCGCGCACAAACTCCAGGGGTGTGTGGCATGGCGGCATACGCCCACTTGAATGCTTCGATAATACAGTGAACGTGCAGAATGAAGTTTCAAAAGAGTGCTGCCACTAGTCACAGCCATTAATTTTGCACACGAAATACAATCAGATACATGACTATTTGATAGTTAGCGTTTTGTTGTAAATTTTGGTATAAATGACTATGATTTGTCCCAGCCCACTGCATGAGGGCCACATATCGTTACTGGCATGTACCTACACCTGTACGGAATTAATTTGATAGAACACAATCCTATTGTCTAGCTTAGCTTCACCAGCACTCATGCGTACTCCTACACATCACCCATTTATGTATACAAATACATAGATGTAACATTTACAATTGACACTGGCAAAGCAATTATTGTCCAATTGAGATTGATGCATGACAGTGGTGGTTTCTAGATAGCTCCTTACACTCATTTCCAACATTTGCACCTATGAATTATTGCACTGATTACATGTAGATGGCTTAGTACACTGTACTTATTTCATATTTTTATGAAGTACAGTACAGTTGCCTAGATACAATGTGTTAAATTGGATGTTTATCCATATGAGGTTGGTAATGAAGCAGCCAAAAAAAAACTACATCGGGAAATACAGTTACATTGTAAATATGCGGGATTTGATGCATTCCTCTAGAGGCTACAACATGATAAAACGTCCTTACCCATGGCTAATGGGCAAAGCATTATGATGACAAGGAGCTGTATGAAGTGGGCACCCTTGCCCCTTGGAACAAATGCATTAAATATAATTAGTGTTAACGAAGCCCTTTTCCAATCCATTAGCTATAGTATCCATGACGATTCTAACTCACTCCTTGTCCAAAGTATCCTCCTATGATGACAACGTCCAGCTGGTCACTGAGGTTACCAACATACTCAGGCTTGATTTTAACCCAACCGCTTCCTAAGTGAAGGGTACATGTATATTGGGAGTATGTTCACTCAAAATTGATAAAAGGACTCCTTTCTACCCTTCCGTTTATCCGGCCTGTATGTAGCTCCGGGGTGCTTAACCATAAGCCCCTCCTCTCTCCTGTCGATTGCGTCATTCAAGGCAGCGACCAAATCTTCTCTGGAGAAAAGAAACGGGTTGAGGTGAATCCACGTCAGACGAGTTTTAAGACAACTGAGCACTGATGGTTCAGTGGTAGAATTCTCGCCTGCCACGCGGGAGGCCCGGGTTCGATTCCCGGTCAGTGCAATTTTTTTTTCAATCTATATCTAATACAGACAGTGCCTTACTTAGTGCTTCCTTCTTTTACATCTGCCTGATGGAGATACCCTCTCACTGGTTCAAACACCCTGCAACATGAAACAGTTCTCTAACACACCCAACTTCCCGATTTTTTTTTAAATAGATGTGCATGATGCACGTGGCCTATACATGCATAGACCAAGATGGCGTACCTTGTAGTACTACATCGATCCTAAAAGTCACACAATCCCACCCCCCACCCCTCCCAACCTTTGTGACTCCCGTACTTGGTGACTACAACACCCCCCACACACATCTCACACACATAACCCTTGGTTACAACACATCCCACACATATCTCCCACACATATCTCCCACACATATCCTCCCCCCACACACATATCCTCCCCCCCCCCACACACATATCCTCCCCCCCCCCCCACACACACACACACCATAGGTGACCTTACTTCTTCAACTGCTCTAGTCTGTCCCTCAGGGGACAGTTGGCCAGGTTGGTGTCATTGATCATGAGGACATCGAACACCACATAACACTGCTGGGGGCCTGGGGAGGAGATTGAGCGTGTGGGTGTGACCAGGAATGGGAGGGGCTTACCACCATCTGTGCCTCCCACAGTCTTTACATCCACATTTTCTCCTTTAGGCCTGGGGAATAGGAATAGAAACATCAAATGGTCCATTCATGCAAAGCAATTGCACTATATGCAGTCATGTCTCCATGATCAATTATATCTGTACACAGGTGACAGGTACTCCAAATACAGTGTACACGTAAGTGCACCTGGCTGAGTACTGTACTCTAGTGGGTATACAACAAGGAGCTACTGTACATACCTCATGTTGTGCATTACCCTGTAACTTTGACATTTTGTTCGGTCGTTCAAATATGTGTCAGATACATACAGAGTAGCCCAAATCATGGCAAGATAGGCAAAGCTACAAGACTCGTACATTATGATGAAGGCATGCTTGTATATACACTGCAGACACACTAACGTAACATAATTGTTATGTAAGATACAGTGTATGGAATGTGAATATATACACAGACGTGCAACTGCAGATGTGCACTATGCTTTCTTTTAGACTCACACAAAGCTTTCGGTTTCAGGATCCCATCCCACCATCTCTCCGTCAAGGATGCAAGAGTTGACCTTGCTGAGGAGAACAATCATATGATGACCCACCGGGGATGACACACCAGGGATGACCCATCAGGGATGACACACCAGGGATGACACACCAGGGATGACACACCAGGGATGACACACCAGGGATGACACACCAGAGATGACACACCAGGGATGACACACCAGGGATGACACACCAGGGATGACACACCAGGGATGACACACCAGAGATGACACACCAGGGATGACACACCAGGGATGACACACCAGGGATGACACACCAGGGATGACACACCAGAGATGACACACCAGGGATGACACACCAGAGATGACACACCAGGGATGACACACCAGGGATGACACACCAGGGATGACACACCAGGGATGACACACCAGGGATGACACACCAGGGATGACACACCAGGGATGACCCATCAGGGATGACACACCAGAGATGACACACCAGGGATGACACACCAGAGAGGGCAGAACACTCCATCACTACCTGGAGAAAGTTTGGTGAATGTGAGGAGTGAAGGTGCCTTCAGAGGAAGAGGCCCCAAATGATGCTGTGTAGTCATGGGAACTGCAACAAAATAGAGAGTGAGAGAAGAATGGAGAGGGAGAGAGGAATGGGGAGGATAGAGGGAGGTATGGGGGGGAGGGAAGAATCAGAAGGAGAGAGGAATGGGGAGGAGGGAGGAACGGGATGGAGAGAGGGAGGAATGGGGAGGAGGGAGGAATTTGAAAGGAGAGAGGAATGGGGAGGAGAAAAGAATGGGGAGGAGAAAGGAATGGGGAGGAGGGAGGAGAAGAGGGATTGGGTAGGGAGACACAAGTGGGGAAGGATGAGATACAGAGTAAGGAGGAAAGGAATGCACTGGTGTGGTCAGTGATAATGTTTGGGATATACATGTACAGGCAACATCACATACGTTATTCCAAAAGACACATTTGCTCACCTTCTGGAGAAGTACCTGTACTGGTTCCCCTGTTTGTGCAGCTGCATGCGATCGCCATCATACTTGGTCTGAATGAAGAATGGCTGGTGCTCCATAAGCCTAAGCACCTGATTGGTGTGGGTGGGAGGAGGGAGTGGGTGGGAGGAGGGTGTGGGTGGGAGGAGGGTGTGGGTGGGAGAGGGAGGAGGGTGTGGGTGGGAGGAGGGTGTGGGTGGGAGGAGGGTGAGAGATCAATTATGTAGGCGGACAAAGAAGGTACATGTAAGGAGGGTTTGTAAGAGGAAATGGAAGATGTTAATGTAAGCTCACACAATCACTGGACATCACACACAAACACACACCTACACCCACACACCTGGTCCATGGTGGCACGCTCTCCGAGCATAGGTCTGAAGGCAGAGAAGTAGGTGATGATGGACTCATTGAGGTGGACACTGGGGTCATGGAGGTCAGTGCACACCTGGTGGGAGAGGGGAGGAGGGGTGGAGGATGAGGAGGGATGAGAGGAGGAAAGGGATGAGAGGAGGGGAAGAAGTAGATGCATCTGTGTCATGACCTACATTGTACACGTAAGTGAACTAACTTTCTACGTCATGATTGAATTCTTTAGCCCAAAACAGCATTAAGCCTTGAGGGGATGTGATAATCCCATCATATTGTTAATAAATGATTTTACATATTGGATCTCAGAAATATTGTGGTGCACCCCATGCAACGATACACACACACACACACACACACACACACACACACACACCACACACACACACACACACACACACACACACTGAAACATTGCAAACATGTGCTACCCTTCCAGCTTTTCTTTAATGAATGCCCACCATCCCACCTTCTCCAGATTGCTGCAGACACTGAACAGATCGACGGCATCAGGATGGAAGACAGAGAAGACAGAGTTCTCGCTCAGACCTGTCTTGAGGCCCTGCAGGACCAAGACATTGTGTAACCCTGGTCAGCAGTGGGCGTGGCATCATGTGACACAACACAAATCAACGCAGCAATAAATAAAAAACAGCATAAAGTATTTATAATGAAGCTTTGGACGAAGAGACATGACATGGCGTGAGGTTGGAAGGGAGAGCACATGGCAAGCACATGTAGACCCAGAGATGAAGGGGTTGAACACTAGGTCCTTGGTCCCTTCTGGATTGCCCTCCCCCCCACATGAGCAGCTACCTTCAGTATGATCCTGATGAGCCACTTCTGCTCCAGAGCACTGGTGTTCCTCAGGAGGAGCTGGAGGGCCTTCTTCATGCCAGCCCTGTCCTTGCTGGTGTTGCCATTGGCTAGGTCGTCCAGGTACTGGTTCACTTGAGCAACGGTGAGGCTGGGAGGGGAGGGGAGTGGAAATGGGGAGGAGGAGGAATGGGGTGGGGAGGAGGGATTTTGGGGTGGGGAGGAAGGTATGGTGGGAGGAGGGAGTGTGGGATGGATAAGATAGTAACAGCTGCACACACACACACACACACACACCGCAACACACACACACACACACACACACACACACACACACCGCAACACACACTCACACACACACCGCAACACACACACACACACACACACACACACACACACACAAACACACAGTGCGACACTCACCTCCCCTTTTCCGGACACCGGCTCTTCAGTACAAAATAAGCTACATCAGCAAAATCCCCAGCCTCCTGCAAAGGAGCAGTAAGACAAGAGTGTACACGACCATGTCTGGTCTGCCAACACCTGGCTCCTATCAAGACCACAATGCACTTACATGCATGCACACCTATACTCAGAGGCTACAAGTACCTGTATGGCCACATATAGCTCACTTCTATACCCTGCACATTAGCATGGACTGCACACACATACACACATACACACACACACAAGCACACACAGAAGCACACACACAAGCACACACACAAGCACACACACAAGCACACACACACACACACACACACACACAAGCACACACACACACACAACACACACACAACACACACAACACACACACAACACACACACACACACACACACACACACACACACACACACACACACACACTGCACCTCTTTAGCTATCTGGGGCGCCCTGTAGTGGAGAAGCTTCTGAGCATCTATGCTCTCCTTGGAGATATTCAGCACCTCGATGTAGTGCTTGGCCAGAGCAGTCTCCTTCATCCCATAGGCCGGTCTGGCCCGATCCAATTCTGGCAGCAGGAGTCTCATGATGGCAAAGAAGGTGTCTGTCTGTGGAGAGGGAAGACACACTCGCTGAGATGGCCTCCCTGTTTTGACCCTCACTCCACAACACTTCATTCTTCCTCCCCCCTCCCTCTCTTCCACACCTTCCTCCCTCCAACCCTCACTGACTCTCAAGCCCTTCGCTTCTTCTCCCACCCACCCCAGAGATATTATCTACTGCATGTAAATCATCACACTGAGGTACTTTCGAGTGCGTCCAGTCCCCATCACGTCTGCCCCGTGGTACGAACCGTCGTGGCCGCGTCGGTGTGATGCAGTCTGGCGTGAGTTTCCCGCCACCGCTCGATGAAGGACGAGAGTATCTTCTTCTTCCTGTCCGTGCCTGGGGTCTTGTGGATCTTCTCCATGAGGGCGCACAAGTCGTGGAACGGAATCTGGGAGGCAACATCTCCTCCGTCAGACGGCGCTTGAATGACGCTGTTTGAAGCCATTGCGCGCCTCACGTCGGCTCCAATAAACGCACAGGCTTCTAGTGGCTTTTGGCGCGAGTATGCTGGATGTGCCACACAATTCAAAGTTTGTGTTCTTCGTTTTTATTCATGAAATGCGCGTTTGTTAGTAGTTATTAAAGTTATGTGGCGGATCAAAACACACTTTGCACATAAAGGTCCCATGCATGCATAACGTATGCAAGTTACAGATTTAGCTATACATTGTTGTAAGCGGTTAAATAATTATATCGAAATCACAACATATTACGACTCGATTTAGAAATAAAGCTGGCTTTTCGTTATTGTCAAAATTCAACACCCACTTGCATTGCATAAATGGGTACGAGACAACCAACGCCATGGCAACAGCTTGATATTTAATTAATGCCCACAGGTAAGTGTTGCAGAACAACGTTGTCGTCGGGCAGTAACTTTATTCGCTTCTTCGTCTCATGCATGCTTGTGGTAGAAAAGGGAACGAAGAAAAAAGAGGGCTCCGCCCCTTCCTTACAATCTGGTGTGTACGTTTTTCCAAACGGAGACAGATATGGTGAGCATTGTGGACCGATTATTGTTCTGTCATTCCTTCTCCCGCCATTTCAGAAGGAGATTTCATTGTGACCGAAGGACGCATCGAGCGCAGCGGAACGGGAACTCAACATTTTGTTGATGGACTCGTGTATACTGGACAGTGGAAGAATGACAAAATGAATGGGAAAGGTAACGGGACCCGGGTGTCACTTTTCAAAGCTCATAACGTGTTTCTATTGACGTGACAGGGGAAGTGAAGTATACCACCAAAGCGACGTACGTTGTAAGTGGAACAGATGGTTGAACATAAACACTAGACTCATTGTGTGCGTATGCATTTGGGCATTACACATACCGGTATAAATGCACCCAAAACCATATACCCATGCGACCTGACGTGATCGCATGCAAGATGTACACGCTTCTCTCCCCCCTCCCCCCTCCACACACACACACACACAAACACACACACACACACACCAAAAATAGGGTGACTTTGTTGACAACGAATGTCACGGGATGGGCATCTACACGTGGCCTGATGGATCAAAGTACACTGGTCCATTTGTACACAACAAGTAAGCCCATGTTGTCCATCACGTGTAATGTCCTCGTGTCCATTAACTCAGCTCACATAAGCATAGTGACACCAGGCATATGCAAAGGACACAAGCTGTCTCTATGCACATGCACACACATACATGTACATGGACTGCCATTGCTGTAACTGGCATCAGTAAAGGTGATGACATCATGTTCTGTTCACAGACTTTTGGGGGCAGGGGAGTTCACAGACACCTCAAATAGGGTGTGGTGTGGACTGTTCACGGGGAAAGTGGCCGATGGACTAAGACTGAAGATTTCCTAACACTTGCCCTGCACAGTTTGTTGCACTGGAATCAATGACATCACCTCAGTGAGGTCTCTTTTGTTTGCCTCCTTAACACTTTATGTTCTACTGCATGGGACAATTAAACGTGCAGCGTGCTGTACTCTTGATGCAGATAACAGTTGTAATGTGTCGTTAATGCAACTAACATTTTGATGTAAATTGGGAAGACTTACGAGTAGATCTATTTTCAAATATTGTATTATCAAAATATCATTTAAAAACATTTTCATGTTAAAATAACATTGCTAGTATTATAAATAATTGAGCTTAAAATATTTCACTATCGGAATAAAATTTGTGATGTAAGAGATTCGCAAACATCTGAAATTGGAAGTGGTCATTTGTAGTAGGCTTGAATGCATGCAGGTCAAATGTCATATGCACGTAAAGAATTTTAGCAACCAATTTCTTTGATTGGAGCTGAATCTTCTCCCGTATTCACATTCCTAGTAAAGTGGGTCTTGTTTGAAAGTTGTAGCCTGTCAGTAACATTGCCACTTTGTGACTCCAAACTTGGAAGAAAATCCACATCCTTTATTCTAATAGCATGGTCTCATACTGTTACATGTAGGTCCTGTTGCCGCACTAAAAGCTCAAAATAGTCTCTGAAGGTATCATTGCCTAATTAAAGACGTCTTGGATGTGGCTATGGAATCCAATGCACAGTCGTGCGTATAACAAACATTGCTCATTTCTGTGCAGGCAATAGCTTCAACAGTGGGAGTGCATACATGTGTACTCACTAAATGAATGAGGACACTGGTAAAGGCATTGCCTGCACATAACATATCACTTCAGATAAATCATGATGGCGGAGAGAGTTACCCAGCTCACATTTATGGCTATTGGGCTGCCCATGATCTGTGTACCTATATGCTCACTATCCAGCCCTGCTTGGATTTAGAGGGTGAGAAGTTAGCAGCAATAGGGGAAAAAAGGGAGGAAGGGCTAAGATCTCTGGAAAAATAAAACGATTGTATATACGTACCAAAGTTCCAAATCGGGGGTGTTGTGGATGATGCTGAAGTAAATGCACCATTAACATTTATAGCACAACAAATTCTCTTCCTTAGATTGTAATTGTAATGGCGGCGCAGTGCTAGTGCATTTCATGGTACATGGTGCAACCACATACATAGAGTGATGTGTGCTCATTGATTCCTCCTCGATGCTAAGGTTCTCCAGGCAAAGACTGTATAGACAGTGGCAGTAAGACATGGGAGTGATTGAAGGAGTGATTTTGTTAAGGAAGAGGGTGAGGTTCATAGAACAACCAACTTACGAGATGATGTCATAACCACAGTTTTTGGGTTGTACCAGATGTGTGCCCTCCGGTTACAAGCAACACAGCTGAAAATGGAGCCAGAAGGATTTCTGATATTTGTACAATACACTATGCAAGGAAGACAAAATAGCTGAGCCAAACAAGTACAAAATAAAATGAAAATTAAATTAAAATTAAAATAAAGTTTGAAGTCTATTTTGCCATCATCCCCTTTTCACACAAACACACACACACACACACACACGCACACACACACACATACATACACACACACACACACACACACAAAGCTATAGCATAAGGTGCAATAGCTATTCCAATTAGAGCTCACCATGCCTGTGCTGCGAACGTCTCCTTGCTACTGAAACAAGATAAGAAAGGTTTAAATGTAGCCAGAGGCAAAAACACCAGAGTCAAGGTCCCTTGGCTGTGCCTTGCTCCAATAAGGTGCTCCTACAATTACGTACAGTGTACTCTGTGCTACTAGAAGCAAACAAATTTAAACGGTCTAATCCAGGCCCACACTTCAAGAATGGTGATAAAGACAAAATCCTTAAGGCATGCATTGAAAGCGCATGAATACTCACACACACACATACACACACACACACACACAGCAAGTACGTATAGTCATAGTGCTTCCATCTCAGACTCGCATGCACAACTCATCGCACGTGCCTCAAAGCCACACCCCTTTTACCTGTCTGCAATGTCACCACATGTTGAAGGGATGTACTGGTACCCATTGGGGGAGGTTCCTGATGGATCGGAGTGGGGAGGAGGTTAAACCACTTATAAAGTACAACCCATTTCTTCCAAATAACTAGACACACCCTCCCCCCCACACACACCAATACACTCAAACACCCACACAAACGCACACTCAAACATGCACATACACCAATACACTCAAACATCCCCCCCACACACACACTCAAACACCCCCACACACCGACACGCTCAAACATCCCCCACAGAAACACACTCAAACATCCCCCCACAAACACGCACACTCAAACATCCCCCCACACACACACACACTCAAACATCCCCCCACACACACACTCAAACACCCCCCACACACACACACTCAAACATCCCCCCCCCCCACACACACACACACACACACACACACACAATACCCACCAGAGCTCAGGGAAGAGACAATGAACTCCATTCCAGTGGTACACGTTGAGCACAGCCAGCCAGAACCTGCCCCATGAAGGGATGCACACAGCACCTCCTAGATGGTGCAGCAGTGTCCTGGCTCGGGCCACATCTGGGTCATCTCTGGCCACACACAACAGCCTCATGGTCACATAATTGAGGGCAGTGCCAAACACTGTAGACTTCCCTTCTGTGTGCCTGGAGGAGGGAGGGAGGGAGGGAGGAAGGGAGGGAGGGAGGGAGGGAGGGAGGGAGGGAGGGAGGGAGGGAGGGAGGGAGGGAGGGAGGGAGGGAGGGAGAGCAAGGATGGGAGAGAGGGTAGAGGTTAGAGGGAGGCAGAGGAATGAAAAAGGGGGGAGGGAGAGGAAAGAGCAGGGGACAAAGAGGGAAGGTGTGGTGTGGGTGCATAACAGAAAGTCAGGAAGAGGAGGATGAACGTTCAACAAGACTCTGCAAGCTCTGTTCTTTCTTACAGCAGAGCTACAATGAGCTATATGAAGTATTAGTGACACAATAAGCTGTACAAATGGTGCAATTGGTCACAAGACAGGCTGCCTACATCTATTTATCTTTCCCTTGCAGCTCCTCCCACTCCCCAATGCTCCACCCACTTACAGTCCCCATCCTCCGTCATCTCGCTGGATGTTCCTAGGATATTGTTTCATCTCTGACTTCTGCTCTCTTGAGAGGGGCGTGTCTGTCACATGACCAATCCTAAGGATGGTCACCATGGAAACGAGGGACAGGAAGGGTGAGATGCAAGGGAAACAAGTAAGATATATCGAAAATGAAACAAGTTGGGAGGAGAGGGAAAGGAAGGATATAGCAGAAGAAGATTGCATCATTTATCTGGCCACAACTAGCAAAGAGCTATAAAAGCACCCACACATGAGCTCACTTTCATAGCAAAAAACATGTGGTGAAATGTTGACAGGATAATGATCACCGAATGAATAATAATTCTTCGAAGTACATGGAGTCCATGAACTCCAGTTGCTCTCCCCATGCCAGTCTACACTAAATGTATCTACTGCCCTTGTCCTTGGGGATGCAAAACACGCTGGCCTATGCCATATTGGTTGTGCATTAAACTCATCAAGGGACTATCTCCAAAACTGAAGCTTTAACACAATACTCCAATACTACATATAAATTTAAAACATTCAATGAAACTGTAACTCACAGGCAACCTAGCAATAGCAATTGCATATTTCTCAATACGGTTGACCATACAAACTTTAATACCAATCATGTTTAGATATTTACATCACATGTCTTGAAAATGCTCTACAAGTTCACAGTAATGCACATTACATCACATTCACTTTTCAAACACAATACTTCAATACAGTGTTAGCACCACAGTTAGCAATGAACACACTGCCATCTCTGGGATCTAGTGCAGTACCACGGGGATTCTTCAGATTCCCCACTGTGTGGATCTTGTTCCCTTCAGGATCATAGATGGAGAGACAATTGCCACTATACTCACTGACAAGGCTGTAACCTTCATCATCAATGGCTATTCCAAAGGGATCATTAAGATCACCATACATTCTGACATAGACACCTTCTTTGGTAAACACTTTGATAGTGTTTGACTCATAGGCTGCAACATGAATGGTTCCCTGAGGGTCCAAGGCAAGACCAAATGGAGACTGAAAACTATGATTGCCTGAGCCTTTCCCATCTATGGTTAATAACCAACCACCATTTTCATTGAATATTTGTATCCTATGGTTATTAAAGTCAGAGACAATCAGTTTGTTGTTGGAGTCAATGATGACTGCCCTGGGCAAATTGAACTGTCCCTGACCTGATCCCTTGTGACCAAACTTATGAAGGAACTTTCCACTTGATGTCAGCTTCTGTACACGATGGTTGCCAGTATCAGCAACATACAACATATCTCCCTTGATGGATATACCAGATGGAGAAGAGAACTGACCATCACCACTTCCACTACTACCTATGGTATTCTTCAGTTGACCTGTTGGATCAAACACATAAATGCAGCCATCACTACTCCCTACATAGATGTCTCCATTGTCATGGATGGCTACACATCTAGGCCTATTACACTGGATCACTTGTTGGGCATTACATAAGGTATGGTAGTCACGTTTAGGCCTCACATCAAGGTCATTAGAACTATTCTGTACATGCTGACCATCCATTGTGATGAGGAGCTGGTGAGGACCAGCAGTTTGAGGGGTGAGGGTGATGGTGTAGGTACCATCCCTGTGGTCCTCCACCTCTCCATACACAACTGCTCCATTATGGGTCTTGGACCTCATCTCACCCTTCACCTCTACACCACCATGTGGGTACTCCTCCCCCTTTGAGGTCTTGCTTTGTACCTTAACATGGTACCTGGTCCCCACCTTGGCTACTGATGTGGACGTCCATGTGCTTGAAGATGGAGAAGAGAAGAATACAATAATTTCACCCGATTTGGATAGTTGTCTGACAAGATCATCTGTTTGCACAGACACAATTATGTTGCTGTGTTGGTTTGGAGTGAGGGAAATGGTCTGGACCCTCTTGAGGGTGGCCTGCAGTTCAGTGGGTATGAGTCCTCCAAATGCTACAATCTCATGGTCAGTGTGGGTCTGCAGGATCTGGGATACCATATCAGTGTAGTGACCAATGTCTCCAACCATCTTCTCAAACTGTTCCTTCTGGAGGGTCAGAGCTGTTGTCTTGGACAGTGAAATGGCCTCCAACTCTGACAGTAGTGTCCTTTTTCTTTCTTCCAATGTTTGCTGAAGTATTTCAAAGGCTTGGTTGATGGCCAAGAAAGCAGTTTGTTTGGAGATCTCCACTTGTTCTATCATCCTGTTATTTCCCTCGATGGCTCCAGTCAGCTTTGTCACTACTTCTTTTGCATCTTCAAGTGCTCCTGTGATTTCCATTTGATGGCTCTTTGCTACTGTGGATATTTCCTTCACACAGTGGCTTTTGTGGGTAACTGTAGTGCAGTGAGGGCATACCAGCAAGCTACAAGTCTCACAATAAAAATTCAACGTATTCTTTTCATGGTTAAGCTGAGAGCAGTAATGATCTCTTGGCTTCATGATCGTGTGCAGTTGTCTGGCTCCTTCCTGGTCTAGTCCAACCATATTATGTTTGGAAAGATGGCGACTACGTTTGTGATGGTCGTGACAATGCTTGCATAGGAACTGACGACATGTACAACAGAACACCACTGCAGGACTATTGCTTCCATCCATACATTCGTCACAACACACCTCACTGTTCACCATCTTGGACATGTACCCTGCTACCTCTACTTCAAATCCAAGATGGAGGTTCTGAGGGAGAACACTGGCCCCTCCCACTGGGATGCAGGTGTTTTGTTCACAGATGGGACATTGGCACATTTGTTGGGAACCACTTTTCTCTATCTCATGATGGAGACATTGTAGACAGAAGGAGTGCAAACATGACAGAATTCTTGGATCATCGAAGGGCTTTGAGCACAAATAACAGATAATGACCTTGCTGTTGGTAGTAATGAGATTTATGAAGCACTTTACCTATTTGTCCATTCTAATCAAACTATAGTAGGTACTTTAAATACATGTATAGCACTAAATTAGTATAGTATAGCATTACAAGAATGGAAATACTTACTGTAATTGACTTTTTGAGTGCATGTTACTGCATATGAGACACCATAGAGAGAGCTAATAATGGGTGTGGTAAGACGTATTTATTGCTGTAACGAAGGAGGGAGTGGTGTGATTTTTGTCTGCCTTGAAGTAGGATTGCAAGTTTTACAGCGTTTTATTACACGTATGATTGATTCATGGCCATTTGTTGAGGACTTTGCAACCACCTTAGGGTTAGGGTTGGGGTTAACCAATTTATTATTCGCTACATTTTGCAACCACAATAATTTATTCAAATACAGCTTTCACAAAACTGTAGATGTCCATATAAGGGGACTCCATGCTACATGGCCTGACAGAGTTCAGAATCTCAGTTGTTCCTTTTATGGGCACGATGTGTGCATTTTGTATCTACAAGTATTTTTACTGATTGCTATTAGCGGCTGTGCACTTGTGCAATATGTTACAAAAATAAAACAATTCTTCACCGCCAAGATCAAAGTTAAAGGCATTTTATAATGCGTAAAAAGCTAGCTGTCCAAACACCATTATTAAATACCATGAAAGAAACTCTCTGAAGAAGGAAGTTCTGCAGCCCCTCCCATGGCAGACCTGGCTAATCTCCTGACCATGAACGTGGTCCAGGACATCAGCATCGTACAAGGATATATTTGTTCAGTAACCTTGCGTGTGAATATCGAAAATTAGTGGATTTTGCACACATAAATAATCTATGACCACGTGTGACCTCGAAAGCGCACCCAGCATGTAGATGGCACTTCGCGCCGCGCAAGAGGTAACTTTATAGCTATGCGTCTCGTGTTCCGGGCCAGGCCCAGGGCCGGTCCTTTCCCTCGTCCCAGAGGGCGGTGGGGTGTACGTATGGTTGAGAATATCACAACCATGTTCCAAATGCACAGCCTGAGAATGGTATGATACGACGAGAACAATCCATGAGAAGTATGTAACCCTTCAAACCCAACTGAAATGTATACGCCTCTAGATCTGTGAGAATAACCGAGATCATTTTTGGGTCATATACATTATTAAAATAACCCCTGCACTACATCAGCTCTAACGTCCACTCCACACCAATCCTTCCTCCCTCTTTAAAAATACTTACCTGTTCTTTGGCTCCAATTCCATGTGTCGACGATTACGATCGGCCTTCAGTGGTCGCGTGATTATTTTGTTAAAATTAGTAAGTACATGTACATGTGCAACAAGAATTAAGGATATTAGTTATCGCTTTGAATTTTGACCTCAATCCTAAAACCTATTCGTGATTGTTTCGTTAAACTATTCTAGTGTCCTCCGTCCAAAGCATGTCGTGCACTTGCACATACAAATATTCGCATTAAAAACTCATTAAAAACTCATTCTCCACACTTGATGACAAACACAATATTTAAAACAATAAAAATAATTAGAAATAATGTCCTGTGTAGCACTGACGTCCTTTCTGAAGATGGCCTCACCTGTCCCGCCCCTTCTTGGCACTGGTGCAGATGGAGGTGGCAGGGCTAGTGGCACATCTGGTGAAGGTGATGGAACAGGTGATGAAGGTTACAGCCTTGTCAGTGAGTATTGGGGCAATGGTCTCTCCATCTATGATCCTGAAGGGAACAAGATCCACATAGGGATGGTGGTGATGTAGTTCCCAGGCCTATGGGGTCATGTTTTCACTGTCGTGAGCTGGGCCACTTCAGTGTGTGAAGGTGGGGGCCAGTGTGCCCTATCCTTTGTCCAAAGGTAGTGGACACGTGGCTGGTGAGGGCACTTGGTGTAGGAGTGCCGACATTGGGACACCTAATTGTGTAGCTCATGTGGGGGAGGTAACACCTTCCATTGGTGAGGAGGTGTGTATGGCAGATGTTGGGAGGTTCAGGATGGGGACACCTGATACAATGTTCATTAGATGACATATGTGTAGTTGTTTGCCTTTTTGGGAACAGGAGCTTTGTGCACCACCATGGGTTTTGGATACTGTTAAGAGTGGTTATGTCCTCCCCTTTTATTCTCTACCTACACCCTATACCCGACCTAATCAGTGTACAGCACTACTGAGGCTGATTATGTTGAAAATGCAGTGGGTGAGTTTATGAAGGGTGGGTGCATGATGGCCATTGTATATCCTGTTGGACACCAGGCAAGCATGGTGTGATGTTACCCATCGAAGCATAGAGCTTCAGTTTTGGAGATAGTAGGTCCCTTGATGAGTTTAATGCACAACCAATATGGCATAGGCCAGCGTGTTTTGCATCCCCACACTCAGTGTAGTATGTATTTGTATTGTGCATATATGTGTGTGCTAGAGGATCTATGCATGGTTGTCATAGCTTCTCATTAGATCCCTCCCTCTTCCAGCTATTGCAGGTATTCTGAACCCAGGCATGTGAAGAAGCTGAGGTCGTGGGCTGTCAGCGAGTGTCTGGACCACATCAGAGCAGATGACCAGTTCACTGACTGCATCAGCGTTGGACCCGTATGCCCCTCCCCCATGACCACACCTTGCTACCTCCCACAACACAAAATTCTAAAACCAATTGTACTCACATGCATCTGTAATCTCATCCACTATTAAAGTCTTATTCGAACCACGCCTACCTTTATGCTACACCATGCACACATGTACAGTACCTTTGTTAATCTGCAGTCACTTTGTATTGACTGTGGCGTCCCTGACAGTACGAGGAACAATGATGTCATGACACCTGATCATTGCATCTGCACGTTCACACTTTTCAATGAATTTTTATTCACTACAAGGCATCTGTGTTCGACAGTAGAATACATTTGATTAGCATTTAGCTGACACGTGGGTATACATGTACATGTGCTGTAGGGAAGTAATGATTAGCCTACACCAAAATACAAATCCACCACCACAATAAGTTTCCTGACCCAATCACACATTCAAATGTATCTGTTGTGGCTCTGGACTGTGTTTGATCCTTTCATGCATATGAATTAGAAGTTAAAACTGTACATGCTATTGAAGTGGGTTAACACAAAACATCAGCCGTTACAATGAAAAATAATTAATATTTGACTGCTGGAATTTATTTATTATATTGCAGTGTCATCTGATATATGGATGAATTGTACATAAAATTAAAGCCACTCCCTCTTTCCAGTGGTTGCCAACAATCTTCGTAAATGGCTGAATGTTTGGTGCTGAGCTGTTCTGGGGTCTAGATGGTAGGGTGATGTGACCAGGCTAGGCTGTGCGAGGTAAGTTTACTCTGCAGGACTGGAGTTAAAAAGGCAGGGAACGACAACACCCACACCCACCCACCCCCACACACACACACCCCTTCTTCTCTCCCTCACATCTTATCAGGGCACTAACGGCTCACAGTTGTGGGACTCTGCATTTGCTGCTCAAGCTTTCTTGGAGGTACGTACTAAACAAGGGTGTGTGGTTAAGGAGCATGACCAGAGGGGGAGGGGCCATCTGCATCTTTGTCTGATGACATCACCAAAGGCTGGAGTACATAGACAGAAGGTTTTCTGATTGTACATGTGTGAAGGCTCTCCACTAGAATCTAAGTTGTGTGTGTGTGTACACATCTATTGATGCAAGTGTGTTAGTACATGTGTGTGGGTGTTACATTGCATGCTTACACACCACCCAGCTGCCAGAAAA
>JABACO010000029.1:487349-494849 GCA_013339895.1 Ephydatia muelleri | reverse complement strand
GTAAAGGCATTGACTGCACATAATATATCACTTCAGATAAATCATGATGGCGGAGAGAGTTACCCAGCTCACATTTATGGCTATTGGGCTGCCCATGATCTGTGTACCCATATGCTCACTATCCAGCCCTCCTTGGATTTAGAGGGTGCAGTGCTCTTGGGTCAGTGTAATGACATTTAATTTAATAACAGTGCATACATGTGTCATCCAACGTGCTTGCAAATTAATGCATGCACCCCATTGTCTGGACTGTGAGAACTGCTCTGAACATTGTGACCTGTGTGGAAAGACTGGTAATACCAGTAGCATAGAGGCATCCCAGCCTTATCGGCTCCTTTAGCTGTCAGTTGGTACTGACATGGTCAGGGGACGAGAGCTGATGTGGGAGAGTGGTAATGGCTGAATCATGGTCAGCCTAGATTTATGGTGAGCTTAGAGAAGTTAGCAGCAATAGGAAAAAAAGGGGAGGCCAAGATCTCAGGTAGGAAAAATAAAACCATTGTATATACATACCAAAGTTCCAAATCGGGTGTGTTGTGGATGATGCTGAAGTCAATGCACCATTAACATTTATAGCACAATTAACATGGTCACATAATTGAGGGAAGTGCCAAACACTGTAGATGTCCCTTTTGTGTACCTGGAGGAGGGAGGGAGGGAGGGAGGGAGGGAGGGAGGGAGGGAGGGAGGGAGGGAGGGAGGGAGGGAGGGAGGGTAGGAGGGAGGGAGGGAGGGTAGGAGGGAGGGAGGGAGGGAGGGACGGAGGGAGGGAGGGAGGGAAGAGGGAGGAGAGCAAGGATGGGAGAGAGGGTAGAGGTTAGAGGGAGGCAGAGGAATGAAAAAGGGAGGAGGGAGAGGAAAGTGCAGGGGACAAAGAGGGAAGGTGTGGTGTGGGTGCATAACAGAAAGTCAGGAAGAGGAGGATGGACGTTCAACAGGACTCTGCAAGCTCTGTTCTTTCTTACAGCAGAGCTACAATGAGCTATATGATGTATTAGTGACACAATAAGCTGTTATTGCGCATATGGTGCAATTGGTCACAAGACAGGCTGCCTACATCTATTTATCTTTCCCTTGCAGCTCCTCCCACTCCCCAAAGCTCCACCCACTTACAGTCCCCATCCTCCGTCATCTCGCTGGACGTTCCTAGGATATTGTTTCATCTCCTGGCTTCTGCTCCCTTGAGAGGGGCGTGTCTGTCACATGACACACAATCACCAATTCTAAGGATGGTCACCATGGAAACGAGGGACAGGAAGGGTGGGGTGCAAGGGAAACAAGTAAGATATCAAAAATAAAACAAGTTGGGAGGAGAGGGAAAGGAAGGAGATAGCAGAAGAAGATTGCATCATTTATATGGCCACAACTAGCTAAGAGCTATAAAAGCACCCACACATGAGCTCACATTCATGGCAAAAAACATGTGGTGAAATGTTGACAGGATAATGATCACCGAATGAATTATAATTCTTCAAAGTACATGTTTACATTTCTCAGTGCACACATACACTTCATTCACCTGTACACATGCACACTTGCATTACAATGCCATACACACAGAAGTGTACATAAAATGCCATATGTATACAGTACTATATAGATGCAGACACAGTACGAACCATTCATACACACTGTACCAGCCATCTAGAAGTGGTCCTCTATAGTCCCCAGACCAATCTCCATCTTCAGACTGGAGCGTTGCAGCAGTGGTCTTTCCCATTCTAGATGTCATCACACAGACCATATGGCCCCTCCCCCTCTCGTCATGCACCTTAACCACACACCCTTGTTTAGTACGTACCTCCAAGAAAGCTTGAGCAGCAAATGCAGAGTCCCACAACTGTGAGCCGTTAGTGCCCTGATAAGAAGAGGTGAGGGATAGGGGAGTGAAGAGGGAGAGAGGGGGAAGTGTGTGTGTGTGTGTGTGTGTGTGTATGTGTGTGTGTGTGTGTGTGTGTGTGTGTGTGTGTGTGTATCATTACTTGCATTTTCATCCCATCAACTCCAATCCTGCAGAGAAATAATAAACTTCCCTCACACAGCCTAGCCTAGGGGAGTGAAGAGGGAGAGGGAGAAGTGTGCATGCATGTTCTGCTCCTGAGGATCATGTGACCGTCACATGCATTGTACATTGCCGCATGCATGCCATCAGATCTCCAAGGTGATCCAGATGCTGCAGAGAAAGAATAAACTTCCCTCGCACAACCAAGTCTGGAGTTACAGTATAAGATCATGGCCACACCACCCAACCATCTGTTATGCAATAAGCATTTCTTCCTCATTGCAGACAGAACCAAACATTGAAAGCTAATGACAATGAATGGAAAGAGAGAGTGGCTTTGTATAATCCCCTGATTTATTTTAATATATGCAATGGGTTTATCTAATGACAACTGCAATTTAATAAATAAATAATTCTAAATTCAAAAACATCTCACTCATAACAACTGACTCTTTTTGTCAAACCACTACAGTATGGTATTACTTCCAACCTTGCTCATCTGTCTGTAGTACTTGGAGTAGATGGGAGGGTTTTCTGGCACCTGTGTGTGTGTATGTGTGTGTGTGTGTGCATGGTATAATGGTGCTGAAGGGGAAAGCCCCTGGAGAGGGTGGGAGGGCATCAGGTGATGTGTTTTACATCTTGGGCACCTAGCTCTGCTAGCACCCTACAAAGGCTCTAGTCCCCAGACCTAGTATAACCTTTAGTCCTTTCCCATCCCCAGTCCTTTATGCCCATATCCAGTGAGTGACACGCAGTCCAGATGGAATGATGGACTTGGGAGCTGACCAATCCAATCACACTCTGTAGTACCACTAGAATGCAGTACCTTCTGTAGTACTTGGAGTAGATGGGAGGGTTTTCTGGCACCTGGGTGGTGTGTGTGTATGTGTGTGTGTGTATGTGTGCGTGTGTGTGTGTGTGTATTACCTGCATTTTATCCCACCAACTCCAATCTTGCAGAGAAGTCTCTAATAATAAACTTCCCTCACACAGCCTAACCTGGTCACATCACCCAACCATCTAAGCAAGTTTCTATACCCTCTTGCAAACAAAACAACTGAGCACCAAACATTCAGCCATGTAACAAGATTGTAGGCAACTACTGGGAGGTGGACAACAGTTGTCCATGAACTCCAGTTGCTCTCCCCATGCCAGTCTACACTGAATGTATCTACTGCCCCTGTCCCTGGGGATGCAAAACACGCTGGCCTATGCCATATTGGTTGTGCATTAAACTCATCAAGGGACTATCTCCAAAACTGAAGCTTTAACACAATACTCCAATACTCTGAAAACTACATATAAATTTAAAATATTCAATGAAACTGTAACTTAGCAATAGCAATTGCATATTTCTCAGTATGGTTGACCATACAAACTTTAATACCAATTGAAAATGCTCTACAAGTTCACAGTAATGCACATTATATCACATTCACTTTTCAAACACAATACTTCAATACAGTGTTAGCACCCCAGTTAGCAATGAACACACTGCCATCTCTGGGATCTAGTGCAGTACCCCAGGGATTCTTCAGATTCCCCACTGTGTGGATCTTGTTCCCTTCATGATCATAGATGGAGAGACAATTGCCACTATACTCACTGACAAAGCTGTAACCTTCATCATCAATGGCTATTCCACTGGGATGATTAGAATCACCATACATCCTGACATAGACACCTTCTTTGGTAAACACTTTGATAGTTTTTGAACAAAGGGCTGCAACATGAATGTTTCCCTGAGGGTCCAAGGCAAGACCATATGGATACTGAAAACTATGACTGCCTGAGCCTTTACCATCTATGGTTAATAACCAACCACCATTTTCATTGAATATTTGTATCCTATGGTTATTACTCTCAGAGACTATCAGTTTGTTGTTGGAGTCAATGATGACAGCCAGTGGCCAATTGAACTGTCCCTGACCTGTTCCCTCCTTACCAAACTTATGAAGGAACTTTCCACTTAATGTCAGCTTCTGTACACGATGGTTGCCAGTATCAGCAACATACAACACATCTCCCTTGATGGATACACCACATGGATAAGAGAACTGACCATCACCACTTCCACTACTACCTATGGTATTCTTCAGTTGACCTGCCTGATCAAACACATAAATGCAGTTATCACCACCCCCTACATAGATGTCTCCATTGTCATGAATGGCTACACATCTAGGATCATTACACTGGATCACTTGTTGGGCATTACATAGGGTATGGTAGTCATGTTTAGGCCTCACATCAAGGTCATTAGGACTATTCTGTACATGCTGACCATCCATTGTGATGAGGAGCTGGTGAGGACCAGCAGTTTGAGGGGTGAGGGTGATGGTGTAGGTACCATCCCTGTGGTCCTCCACCTCTCCATACACAACTGCTCCATTATGGGTCTTGGACCTCATCTCACCCTTCACCTCTACACCACCATGTGGGTACTCCTCCCCCTTTGAGGTCTTGCTTTGTACCTGAACATGGTACCTGGCCCCCACCTTGGCTACTGATGTGGACACCCATGTGCTTGAAGATGGAGAAGGGAAGAATACAATAATTTCACCCAATTTGGACAGTTTTCTGACAAGATCATCTGTTTGCACAGACACAATTATGTTGCTGTGTTGGTTTGGAGTGAGGGAAATGGTCTGGACCCTCTTGAGGGTGGCCTGCAGTTCAGTGGGTATGAATCCTCCCAATGCTACAATCTCATGGTCAGTGTGGGTCTGCAGGATCTGGAATGCCATATCAGTGTAGTGACCAATGTCTCCAACCATCTTCTGAAACTGCTCCTTCTGGAGGGTCAGAGCTGTTGTCTTGGACAGTGAAATGGCCTCCAACTCTGACAGTAGTGTCCTTTTTCTTTCTTCCAATGTTTGCTGAAGTATTTCAAATGCTTGGTTGATGGCCAAGAAAGAAGTTTGTTTGGAGATATCCACTTGTTCTATCATCCTGTTATTTCCCTCAATGGCTCCAGTCAGCTTTGTCACTGCCTCTTTTGCATTTTCAAGTGCTCCTGTGATTTCCATTTGATGGGTCTTTGCTACTGTGGATATTTCCTTCACAGAGTGGCTTTTGTGGGTAACTGTAGTGCAGTCACGGCATACCAGCAAGCTACAAGTCTCACAATAAAAATTCAATTGATTCTCTTCATGGCTAGGCTGAGAGCAGTAATGATCGATTGGCTTCATGGTGGTATGCAGCTGCCTGGCTCCCTCCTGGTCTAGTCCAACCATATTGTGTTTGGAAAGATGGCGACTACGTTTGTGAGGGTTGTGACAGTGCTTGCATATGAACTGACGACATGAACAACAGAACACCACTGCAAGACTATTGCTTCCATCTACACATTCGTCACAACACATCTCACTGTTGTTTACCATCTTGGACATGTACCCTGCTACCTCTACTTCATATCCAAGATGGAGGTTCTGAGGAAGAACACTGGCCCCTCCCACTGGGATGCTGGTGTTTTGTTCACAGATGGGACATTGGAACATTTGTTGGGAACCACTTTTCTCTATCTCATGATGGAGACATTGTAGACAGAAGGAGTGCAAACATGACAGAATTCTTGGATCATCGAAGGGCTTTGAGCACAAGTGACAGATATTAATAACCTCGCTGTTGGTAGTAATGAGAGTTATTAAGCACTTGACTTATTTGTCCATTCTAATCAAACTATAGTAGGTACTTCAAATACATGTAAATTAGTATAGTATAGCATTACAAGAATCGAAATACTTACTGTAATTGACATGTTGAGTGCATGTTACTGCATATGAGACACCATAGAGAAAGCTAATAATGGGTGTGGTAAGTCGTATTTATTGTTGTAACGAAGGAGGGAGTGGTGTGTGATTTTTGTCTGCCTTGAAGTAGGATCGCAAGTTTTACAGCGTTTTATTACACGCATGATTGATTCATGGCCATTTGTTGAGGACTTTGCAACCACCTTAGGGTTAGGGTTGGGGTTAACAAATTTATTATTCGCTACGTTTTGCAATCACAACACAGAGCCGTAGCGTCCAGTCCGACCATTCATGGCCGGACCGGTTTTAGCCTAGCCAACTTCCAATTATTAATTTAATACTATGATTTATTAAATTTACATATTATTGCTGTAATTTGCTGCTAATGAGTACGAGACAACGATGGATGTGGTGCAACCCAGTACGCTAATCCACCGCTGAAATTTCCTTTTCCGATGCGTGAGTTTGGGGAAAAGAACAAAGTGAAATGGGCTTTCAACCCCAAATGGTTATCAAAGTGGCATTGGTTGCACTATGACAGCTGCCATGACAAAATGTATTGCTGTATTTGCATGAAAGCTGTTACTACCAAAAGGTTAAACTCTACCGCTGGTAATATAAAGGATTCAGCTTTCATTTATGCTGGATTCTGTAACTGGAAAGATGCTACAGTATCTTTCCCTAATCATGAGAAGTCTGATACACACAAGACAGCTGTTGAACTGGTAGTTACTCTCCCTGAAACAACAAAGGATGTAGGAGAACTGCTGTCATCGGCAGAGAAATCTGAAAATAGAAAATGCCCTATAACCATAGCCGAAAGTATACAGTTTTTGGCAAGGCAAGGTATAGCTCTGCGTGGGGATGATAATGAAGCGGAATGTAATTTCATGCAGCTTATCAAGCATAGAGCCATTCACCAACCTGAAATGTTGCAGTGGATAGAGCGCAAAGCATGCAAGTACACAAGCCCTGAAAACCAGAATGAAATCATAAGCATCATCTCATTACAAGTATTGAGGGAGATTGCTTCATCAATCCAAAAAGCGAGGTTCTTTACCTTGATGGCAGATGCAGCCAATATAGAGCAAGTTGTCATTTGCCTACATACGTAGCGTGGATGATAACTTTATTTGCAATAAAGACTTTATTGGTAGTACAATCAACAGAAATTGATTGTATTGTTTACATCCTCAAGGATGCAATGGTGCGAATGAATTTGTCACTGGATAATTGTAGAGGTCAATGCTAGGAGCATGGCTGGATGCAAAAATGGAGTAGCAGCACAGATATTGTCACTGGATTCGAGAGCTACTTATACTCACTGTTACGAACATGCACCTAACCTTGCAGCCAGCGATACGATCGAACCAAACAAGATCTTCCGTGACACTTTTGATGCAGCTTTTGAAATATCAAAGCTTCTGAAGTACTCTCCAAAGCGTGATGCAATGTTCAGTCAACTCAAAGATGATCTGGCGCCATCAACATCAGGATTTCGTACATTGTGTCCAACTGTACGCGCTGCAACATTGCAAAGCATACTCGACAACAATGTGTTCCAGGCCTTGTGGGAAGTGATTCAGGACAATATAACTGACTCTGAGGCAAAGCTAGAGTAGAAGCGACAATTTTTATTTTCTCTTTGGTAGGTGAGAATGTATACTAAAACACACAGATAATCTAAGCAAAACTGTACAAGACCCAACCTTAACAGCTTCTGAGGGTCAGCAGTGTGCAGAA
>JABACO010000029.1:477349-482349 GCA_013339895.1 Ephydatia muelleri | reverse complement strand
ATTCTTGTGCACAACACATACATACACTCATGTACAGTACACTTGTACGCACGCATACTAATGAAAAACATTAAGCATGTCTACACACACTCACACACCCACACACATGTACATTGCAAGTAAGGTCTATTCTAAACTTGTTCTCTGCACCTGCACATGCATATAAATTCATTTAACTGCTTTATGCATGCATTTGATTTTTATACCCTGTCTCTTTGCTCCTTGCGTGTGGAGCTCCCTTGTGGCTGGTTCTCTGTACACAGACACTCACATCACCATTCTCGGAGATGTGAAGAAATAAAACTGTCTTATTGGGCACAACCCTTACTAAACTTCTTTTTGTTCGCTATGCTCAGCTTTGTTCCACTTGCATGACTTTTCTCAAAGTTTTTAGCTCACACAGAGTACATGTACATGCCCTCACGGACAGACACACACAACACACACAACAACACACACACACACACACACACACACACACACACACACACACACACACACACACACCCACACACACACACACACACACAATTGTAGTCCGGACATGCTAAAGGAAAGTTGAAAGGCCTTCATGGTGTTGAATTTTTTTGCACCTAAGCTATCAGTAGAGATTGTGGTAGGTCAGGGCCGTGGTGCGTTTACACAGAACTGACAGAAGGAAGTTAGTAACAATATTCATTATCCAGCTCTATAGACAAAATACTGCACCCCTTTCTACTTGTTCAGAGTGCTAGATGAGTGTACTGAGGGAATAGTAGTGTATGTATAGAGGACCAATCCAATGGGGACAAACACAATGTATGCACATCGTATGGGACATGCGGCTACCACATACACACACACACACACACCGTGGCAAACATTGTACCTGTCTAATGATGGTGCACACTATACATATACAAACTCATGTACATTGCATGCAAGGTGGTGAACTTGTTCTCTGCACTACACTTGCATTCAGTTCTATCGAACTGCTCGATGCATGTTTAAGAGGACACTGGTTCTATTCTCAATTTCTGTATGGACTGAGTTTCTGTACTCGTAATGTGTCGCTCTCTATTGTTTTATATAATTGACAACTTCTGCATGTGGAGCTCCCTTGTGTCTGGTTCTCTATACATACATGCATCATGCAACATGAAACTCACAACACCTTGTGAAACAATGCTTTCACAATTCTTTAAAAACCTAGATAACATTTTCTTCGTTGTTTCTGCCTCTTGCTCCACTTGCAGTGAAATCCATCTCTTGTTTCTAACAACTAGATGTAGATGCAGTGTTACAGTACTGTCTACCAAATTACTTGCTGCAATACTATTCCCTCAGTACACTCATCAGCACTCTGAACAAGTGCTCAGATTGACCATTCTATAAGGGGGTACACAGTACTTTTGTCTAGAGCTGGATAATGAATATCGTTACTAACTTCCTTCTGTCAGTTCTGTGTAAACGCACCACGGGCCCTGACCTACCACAATCTCTACTGATAGCCCAGGTGCAATAAAATTCATCACCATGAAGGCCTTTCAACTTTTCTTTAGCATGTCAGGACTACAATTGTATCTGTGTGGTGTGTGTGTGTGTGTGTGTGTGTGTGTGTGTGTGTGTGTGTGCATGTGTGTGATGTGTGTGTGCGTGTGTGTGTGTGTGGGCATGTGTGTGTGTGCGTGTGTGTGTGTGCGTGCTTGTGTGTGTGTGCCATCATCATTAGTGAGTGATATAATTTACAGTGTGTGGTGTGTGTGTGTGTGTGTGTGTGTGTGTGTTGTGTGTGTCTGTCCGTGAGGGCATGTACATGTACTCTGTGTGAGCTAAAACTTTGAAAAAAGTCATGCAAGTGGAACAAAACTGCGCATAGCGAACAAAAAGAAGTTTAGTAAGGGTTGTGCCCTATAAGACAGTTTTATTTCACATCTCCGAGAACGATGATGTGAGTGTCTATATACAGAGAACCAGCCATAAGGGAGCTCCACACGCAGGGACAGGGTGTAGAAATCAAATACATGCATAAAGCAGTTAAATGGAATATATTGCATGTGCAGGTGCAGAGAACAAGTTTAGAATAGACCTTACGTGCAATGTACATGTGTGTGTGTGTGAGTGTGTGTAGACATGCTTAATGTTGTTCATTAGTATGCGTGCGTACAAGTGTACTGTACATGAGTGTTACGTATGTGTTGTGCACAAGATTCTATTTCTGTAACAATGCAAGTGTACTGTATGTGTATGTGCTGTATGTGTGACAAATATATGGTGTCAGGCTGTGTACATAACAATGTGTGTGCACAAGTGTGATATTCATGTACATGTACACTTTGTGAAACAGTGTGAAAATGAGAACCCAAAGTCTCAGCAAGTGGTACAAGCCCAGTCTGTGTGTGTGTGTGTGGGGGGGGGGGGGGTGTACAGGCTATTTACATAACAATGCAAGGTGTATTGTTACACATGTACGTGCTTTGTGAATAAAGTGTGAGAAATAAGAGCCATAAGTCACTGCAAGCCCAGTCTGTGTGTGTGTGTGTGTGTGTGTGTGTGCTACATTCGTGCACATGAACGATTTGTGAAAACAGTGAGAGAAATAAGAACCCCAAGTATCTGCAAGTGGTACAAGCCAGTCTGTGTGCGTGTGTGTGCATGTGCGTGTGTGTGTGTGTGTGTGTCCATGTATGCGTGTGTCATGTGTGTGTGCACAGGCGTGTACAATTCATGCACATGTATACTTTGTGAAAACAGTGTGAGAAATAAGAACCAATGTCACTGCAAGTGGTACAAGCCCAGTCTGTGTGTGTGTTGTGTGTTGTTTGTGTGTGTGTGTGTGTGTGTGGTGTGTGTGTGTGTCCATGTATGTGTGTGTCATGTGTGTGTGCACAGGCATGTACAAGTATACTTTGTGAAAACAGTGAGAGAAATAAGAACCCAAAGTCTCTGCAAGTTGTACAAGCCCATGTGTGTGTGTGTGTGTGTCCATGTATGTGTGTGTCATGTGTGTGTGCACAGGCGTGTACAATTCATGCACATGTATACTTTGTGAAAACAGTGTGAGAAATAAGAACCAATATCATTGCAAGTTGTACAAGCCCATGTGTGTGTGTGTGTGTGTCCATGTATGTGTGTGTCATGTGTGTGTGCACAGGCGTGTATAATTCATGCACATGTATACTTTGTGAAAACAGTGTGAGAAATAAGAACCAATATCATTGCAAGTGGTACAAGCCCAGTCTGTGTGTGTGTTGTGTGTGTGTGTGTGTGTGTGTGTGTGTGTGTGTGTGTGTGTGTCCATGTATGTGTGTTCATGTGTGTGTGCACAGGCATGTACAAGTATACTTTGTGAAAACAGTGAGAGAAATAAGAACCCACAAGTTGTACAAGCCCATGTGTGTGTGTGTGTCCATGTATGTGTGTGTCATGTGTGTGTGCACAGGCGTGTACAATTCATGCACATGTATACTTTGTGAAAACAGTGTGAGAAATAAGAACCAATATCACTGCAAGTGGTACAAGCCCAGTCTGTGTGTGGTGTGTGTTTGTGTGTGTGTGTGTGTGTGTGTCCATGTATGTGTGTGTCATGTGTGTGTGCACAGGCATGTACAAGTATACTTTGTGAAAACAGTGTGAGAAATAAGAACCAATGTCACTGCAAGTGGTACAAGCCCAGTCTGTGTGAGTGAGTGTGTGTGTGTGTTTGTGTGTGTGTGTGTTTGTGTGTGTGTGTGTGTGTGTGTGTGTGTGTGTGTGTGTGTGTGCGCGCGCACACAGGTGTGTACATTCATGGACATGTACGATTTGTGTGAGAAATAAGAACCCAAAGTCTCTGCAAGTTGTACAAGCCCATGTGTGTGTGTGTGTGTGTGTGTGTGGCGTGGACGTGTTTGTGTGTGCAAAGATACAGTAGGTAGGTGTGTGGCAGGTAACAATGCAAGTGCGTAGTGCATGTTCACGTGCTATGTGAGCTAAGTTATAGCATCCTTGCGCAGTGTAGCCGAGTGGGCGTGACAGGAATGAAGTTAAACAAGCAAATGTGGGAAAGCTTTATAATACCTACTAGGTACCGAACGGTGATGCGAGTGACTAGGAAAAAAAAAATCCTTACGCGCGTCCGCGACGTGGGAGGCGGCGACAACCATCAGGCGCTAGCTAGCTGACAACCATTCACTTGGATCCGTTAATTCGGTACGATCGTCATATAACTCATCTTCTTTGACCTCAGAAAATAAAACAAAACAACAAAAAACAAACAGACACTGAGTTGCGAACGGCTATATAGCTTAGTTTAAGGCGGAGATTGGGCGGAACAAGGAAGTGATTAATATTCATGCGGAATGGGAGAATGGAACTAGGGTTGCCTGGGCAAATCGAGCAGGAAATGTGCATTAACTTTGCACGCCTGTATCTCCGCAACGGATAGAGTGAAAATTAACGAACAGAACAAATCAATAGCTATAGGACCCCTCTACCTACAAACCGAATTTGAAGCGATTTGATTACTCCTGCCGAAAGTTATGACGGGTTCATACCCTGTGGGTATCGGACGTTGCAATACGGGCACGGAGCAAGTGCAAGACCCCCAAAAGTATTTTACCATAGAGAAATGGTGTAGTATGAAGTGGTGAAAATAGGAAGTCAATGGCGTGTACCGTTCGGAAGTTATAGCGATTCAAACGTGAATGATTTTATAACTTTTTTATATTATAGCGAAGGCTCATTTTCTCGGAAACTGACCCATATCTACATTAATTATATAACTGATGATACTGTATTGTAATATCCACATGCACGACACCACAATCACAGCTTCACACCTTTTCTGGCCACACCTTGTTAACAGGTAGCTGGTGTGTAGGGACTCCATGCTACATGGCCTGACAGAGTTCAGAATCTCTGTTGTTCCTTTTATGGGCATGATGTGTGCATTTTGTATCTACAAGTAAGACAGTTGGGATTTTTACTGATTGTTATGCGATGTTTATAGCGGCTGTGTACTTGTGCAATACGTTACAAAA
>JABACO010000029.1:448584-476349 GCA_013339895.1 Ephydatia muelleri | reverse complement strand
GGACTATGTCACGTGGTTGAGCAGATTTGCACAACCACGCCCGCTGTACGATGATTCCATGATTCTAATTATTTGTGGCCTTTGCAAAAGAAACCTGCCCAAATTAACCTATAAATCTATAGAGATAAGGCTCAAATGCCAATCAATGCACCAACAGACCAGTACTGTGTATTTTTAGGAGGGGTGTGGCATTAATGGTAAATGTATCATTAGTGTATCATAATTGAAATAAATCACATGAATGAGATGTTGACTACCAATTATGATCCTTCAAATTCAAGATCAGTTATAAACCCATTACTGTCACAAACTATATTAAACTGCTAAGCCTCCACATATGGATGGATATTAAATTTAATGTGATCACTCACGATCCTGTATTAAAAACGTTACTTTTACCCAATGGCATATAGGATGGCAGATTGTATATTGGGGGGGAGGGGCAGGGGTTGAGATTGGTGTAGTGGCCCAGCGATGGGCTTTGAACCAGGGTACCTGGGTTCAATCTCCAGTCAGGATAGTCTTTTGCGAAGCCCAGGATAGTCTTTTGCGAAGCCCTAATCAGCAACGTAAACCCTATACACAACCTCCACGAAATACTATCAGTAGCATTCCACTGCTTTACTCTATTTACACTACTTCACACTTCAAAGATACGTCTTGATTTATGACTGATCTTGAGCAAAAGGGTCTTTTCAAATGTGTACTGTATTTTTGTTCATTTATACTAAGCGATGCAATAAATGATGAAATTTAAAATTCTTAGCACTCTTTTCACTACAAATAAACATTTTGATGGAACAATTAGCATATTTCTAGTACGGCAATTTGTAAATTGGGAGATAATGCTGTACATCTTTCCATACATCTGCTCGTTACAACAACCAAAGATACGCAAAGCTGATGCTAAACCTCAAAAGAAAAGCCATACCCTCAAATAATTATTTGCACTCGTTTGCTATATCACTTTTCTTGCTGCCACTACTTTTCCTGTATCTGTATAACTTTTCACTACATTTCTCACCAATTTTGCACTACTCTTCTTTTTTACACTATTCTCACTCTTCAGTTATATAGAATTTTTCAAATCACGTGAAGTGATGCATATAGAATCATCATCAGCATGCAAACCACAGTGCCCAGTACAAGGTTGTAATTGTTATTTCACCACACAACACAGGTGTATGTGTCTCATACCATCACACAGATATACCAGCAGACACTCTCCTTACCATTAAACACCATGCTGATTACGTATATGAATGACATTTCATATGTCATATGAAAATGTATGCAATCATATGATCATACGAAAATGTACAATTCATTAGGTTGTATAAATACATGTGCTGCAATCAAAACCCCACCGCAAACAGAACCCTCCTGTATCCACATTAACGGAAGCTTCTGCTGGGTTACACGATGATATCTGATTGTGCATTGTCCCTCCAAATATTGAGCCGTGTCTTACGGTAGAATAACAATAAAATAACGTCCTCTTCAACTTACAAGCTGCACAATTACAGGCATACCATCTACAAGAGCTGAGCTTGCTCTTCACCCGCTTTGAGGTTGGCTCCAATTTTTATACACATTCTCTCAGTAGGCAGTTGAAGTACCAATTTTTTTTTCAATTACGGTTTAAGCAGCTATATTTTAATTACCATCTATCTTATTCATCTCATGGGTGAAACACAACCACACTAGTGTTTTTTTTTTTACGCTGACTTTCAACTTGCATCTAAAAATCTGACTTTCGAGTTTGTTGCGTTCCTGAAAAAGGTAATTCGACAAACATGTTATGAACTGGTGCTGATAATGTTATGAACGGTGCTATTGATGGAGTAAGCTGCGCTAAATGACGCTAAAAGTATCATACATTTGCTTCTTTATCACATCTAATTATTCATCCGATTAGCAACCATTATAGAATGCAGTGCCTTCTTTTCCAACTCGGCAATTTCCAGCATTTAAATATTGCATCAGGGTCTGGATATAGCGACACACTAAATGTATCCATTTTTGTTTGCAGAGTAGGCGATTCTTTTAATGTATTCAAATTATGCACATACCTCCTGGTAGAGGCAATGCTTTCAAGGTTGTTATTGCTTGACTTGTGTATAACTGATGCATCCAGGGTCCAGTGACCGATTTTCCAATTAGTCAAAGAGCCTATTAATTTTCATATCTTTGGCAGTGATGTCCTTAAACTAAAGTTAGTACAAGCATTATGTTTAGTACATCAAAATCTGGTAATACAACAGCACACCAGCTTGACGCCCACGTATGAAATTTATTTAAAGTGTTTTTTTCAATTTTTGACTGTCTACTTAATGCATTTTGAAGATACAGGTACGGCAGCATGTACTCGAAGCTTTGTTTGAGAGCCCCCATTTGATATGATTGGGCCGCGCATAAACCTGCGATTTTTGGCACGCATTCCAGAATTCTATGTGGCCTGCATGTGACTTACGAAAAGTTGTTGCCCTTCGCAGAGTTGGTGAAAGATTGGGCACGCGCGCGTAACGGCAAACGCATGGAAATGTAAAATCAGGTATCTAGAACTCGAAATCAGGCGGCAGCGGATTTATGGTACGGATCCTGACCCTAGATGATTGAAACAGTCGTTAAGCCCCGTTTTGGCGCTGGATTTGGCACTCATAAAAATATACCTACATCTTGGGCTCCGATAAATAGTTCACTCGTCCCCGCTCTGACATTTACGTGAAAAATTGTACCAGGATCGCGTACAAGGGTGCGGATCTTCCCTTCGGGAAGATCCGCACCCTTGTACGCACTGCAAACGACCTATTGTACGCACTGCAAGCGACCTACTAGTGGTAAATATCAATTGGAACCTGGACATTAAACGCGAATTGGTGTCCAACTTTAGGCCACTTTACTTTTTTAGACAGCCAATTGCAATTCAGTATTGAACGCAAAAATTACAACAGTACAACAGAATGAAACTAAATACAATGCATGAAGAATGGAACGATGCAGTCGTGCTCCATTAGGTATAGCTCTGACAGTGTACGTGACACGTGATATTTAGGCGGGCAACCTTCCAACCCGCTTCATAATTCTAAGCATATACTTAATTAAGCAACTAATTCTGTCTAGTTTAGTATAGTCAAATTTTGTGTACTGATTGAAGTAAGCAAACACAGTGCAGACTGTGTTGCCTTCATCTTGCCAATCTTCATTCATTTGTTGCAGCTCGTCATTAATTGGGTAAGGTGGCAAAGTCTTCCAGTCGAGCGTATCATTTTATATTATACGTTATAGCAATGTGATGATAAACACGTGGCAAAAAAACTGAACTAATAATGGCTGTGTTCCATATATTGCAAGCACTTGAGTAGTGGATGTCATTACAACAATCAACATTAGTGCTACTCAGTAGGCAGTATTCTAGTGTAACGGACGAAATCGAAAACTCATCCGTTATATCATGATTGAAATAAATCACACGCATGAGATGTTAACAACAAATTATGATCCTACAAATTCAAGATCAGCCATACACCCATCACTGTCACAAACATATATCAAACTGCTAAACCTCCACAGATAGATGATATATTTAACGCACCTTCACGTTCTTGTATTTAAAACGTTCTTTTTAACTTTTGATGTCACTACCTTTCCTTAAATCACGAAATCTTTGTGGAGTGGTCATAAGTAGTAGTTAACATCGTGTAATTTATTGCAATTGTGATACAATGTCATGGCGTAGATTCATAGCACACCTTACTTTTCAATCCATTGGCATATAGATGATTATTGCATGACGATCACGTCATCATTCATTTGATTGCGTTGCGAAGCGGTTTGGAGACCTTAGATGCCACAGGAAAATAGCGATGCAAAGAAAAACTGGAATCTATAGGATTGTCTATTTGTCGTCCTGAAAACAACAGTAGATTTTCAGCCGATCTGTCTAGTTTACCACAAATTGATACTTTTGGCTACTTCGTGAGTCACCCAGGAACCTACACTGAGGAACAGTTGTCAGCGTGGAAGCAACTGGAAGCTTAAAATTATGTTTGTACGAACGGTATACTCAATGAAATTTGACACTGGATCAGCAGCATGTGTAAAGACCCAAGCCAACGCACGGCTGACGGAGCCCATGAGCCATGGATAATTGCAAAAGCCTGAAGGCCAGATAGTACAGCTCACTGTTCATGCATGGCTGGGTAAGCATTACTGCTGTGTGTGTATGTGTGTGTGTGCATGAGTGTTTCTGTCGGTGCACGTGTGTGTGTATATTTATGTAAAAAATAATTTTAACGCTAGGCTTATGAAGGCTGCTCCCACATTGCAGCAGTTTTGTTCAAAGTTGATGTGCTGTCAGACTAGGGTATACATCAGCCACCTCCCAGCAGTGCAAATGGAATAAAACATTCTGTAAAAAGGTTATATTTCTATTTCATCATGTAGGCTTGGCTTATGTGTTTCTTTATGCAGGTTGAACCAGAGTTACTGAGTAATATTACATTCCAAAAAACCAAAGATGGGTACGACCTACAGTCCATGCAGTATCTGTGCAGAGAAATGTCTTAACTGACTCTCATACTGAAGTGCAAAGAATATAATTGGCAAAGTTGAAAGTGCGTTGTCCAATTGCAGCAGTGCACTCAGCAATTGAGCCTTTGCACAATAAAAGTGTTGAGGCACATAGTGCTTCAATTATTCATAAACTACCTGCTCCATTGACATCACTCTAGCATACTAAGTACACTTGTATGAATTTTGAGCAGCTGCAGCAAGAGTGTGAAAACATTTTTGCTAATAGTGGGCTCAGTCTTCAGCACCAAGAATCCTTCTATCTAGAAGAGGCTACTAGACTACAAACTCAGTCATTGTTGTGGCATGAACATCGTAAAGGGTGAATCACAGCCTCCAAGTTTTATGCTGTACAATTTGCATCCATTCCCCACCAGTGTCACTTATAAAAGAGGTCATGGAAAGGCAGTTTCATGCCCACACAACAGTGCCAGCATTGCAGTGGGGCATTGACAATAAGCCATGTGTGCTCAACAGCAGTTCTTACACAATGCCCAGCATGAGCACTTCAACTTTCCAGCTGGGCTTTTTGTCAATCCGCGGTATGGTGCCACACCTGATGGCATTATATCGTGCGACTGCTGTGGTACTGGTGTTATAGAGATAAGGTATCCTTACAAGTATCGTGATAGTCATCCAACTGAAGTCAATGATGACACATTTGATTTGCTCCAAGAACCAACAGGGGAAATTCACTTGAAAAAGGATCATCAATACTACTATCTAATACAAGGACAGTTAATGCTGTGGGAAATGCAATACTGTGAATTCATATGTTGGACTCCTTTTGGCATGCATACAGAACGTATTCTCCCACAACCAACACTTTTCTTGAATGAAATTAAACCAGCCCTTGACACTTTCTTTGTACGTCCCAATGCTCTTAACAGGACAAATTCAGTATTCTGAAAGAAGGAGCTTAAGTACTAGTGATTCAAGTGACTGTACTACTTTTTGCTGGTGTGGTGGAAAAGAAGGAAATATGGTTGCCTGTGATAATCCTATGTGTGAGTCAGAGTGGTTTCACTTTGAATGTGCAGGTCTAAAACGCAAACCTCAAGGAAATTGGTTTTGTTCTGAAGCATGTGAATGCAAATGCAACATGGAATCATAATAAAATATGCTATAACATTTAGACTGCAATTGATACCATCATTGGGGAAAGATTTGTTAATGCAGCACATGCCATCAAAATCTGGTCCACATAAGCACTTTCACTTCCATTGATAGCAATGGGCAGGGTTCCTTGGAGAATGGTGTATTTATTCTGCAACATTTTAGAGTATATGCTTCTTGTAATTTGAGTAAAGTCTGTGCTCTTGCTTGAAATGCAAGTGGATGTTCAATAAAAATCTCTGAGCAGTCATTAATGATACAGCGTGTTTTGGGATAAAGGACCTTAAATATCTGAGGCATGTTAGCATAACATGTTTTTTGATCTGGCCACTTGATCAGAAATTTCAAATGGATAGACAATGTCTCTAACCAACTTATGAAAAGTGTCTGATACACAACATTGAACCAAAAAGCCAGATCTTTTATGTGACAGTTTAGCCTCAGTTTCATCAAAGTTAGTAGGAGGCCAGCTAGTTTTGATCCACGCCTAAGTTTATGCAAGGAGAAGAAGAAAAAACATCATTAAAAAATTTCACATCCTTAAGTCCAGTATAATACTTTATTGCATCATCATTTCCTTCAGTACATTTGAAACCAAACTGTGGGTGGCATTGTACAAGGCAATAACACGCAGTTGTTTTTGCCAACGAAATCATAGTTTTAATTGTATTCATGCCCCAAGAAATTCACGCCAAAACAATCATGTATCAATAATACACCGAAATCATCTATAGATCATTACATGGGGGGGGGGGGGGGGAGGGGCAGGGAGATGAGATTGGTGTAGCGACACAGCACAGAGTTTAGTATCCTGGGTACCGGGGTTCAACAATACACCAAATTAGCATAACAAACCCTAAATACCTAACTGCACACTTAGATGAGCATAATATTTTTTTGAAGTAGCCACTTATTTGCTTTATAACGTTTAGTTTTTTTGCACATATTTGTATTTACTTTCCACTACTTTTCTCTCCGATTATCACTACTTTTATTGTTTCTTCATATCATGTTTGGCAATCGTTAATGGCATGTCTGATCTTGGGCTTAAGGGTTTTAATAAGTAGTTACTTATTTTAATAAATGATGCAATAAATGATGAATTTAAAAATTCTTAGCACACTTTTCTCTAGAACTAAGCATTACAATGGAACAATTAATGTATAATGCAATAGACATCCATTCCAAAAAGCCTACCCACCTTGTCAGTATTGGAATCAGACTGATTGGTGTCAGATTACGGATATTGCAATGTTGAATGTCATTTGGGGTTTAAAATGCTTAACATAAACCTCTAGATGCGTGGGTTCAAAAATAGGCCATTTTGAGCTCATCCTTATCCAAGGGTGGCAGTCTGTCTATTAGGTGATATTGTCCATCAAAACCAGCTTAACTTTGACAGGTAAAACCAATCAGTTCCTTCTACAAATGCAAATGAAAAAGACACTTGTCAAACAGACTTTGCTGGTCCAAGTGGCTTTGTGTCAGAGATGCTAATAGAATGTGCATTACATGGAATTACCTAAGGTGCATAGCCAGTCTCAGATTACGTTACACTAAAATGTCATATTTCTAGACTCTCTCTCTCCCGAGTAGCAATAATGTTCATTGTTGTAATGTCGTCTACTATTCAATTGAGTGATTTGAGGCTCCTGCAGTTGGTATTGCTGCTCATAAGGAAATAAAATAAAATAGGTAGTAAATAAACACATTCTTCATGTTCAAGTGGCTTTGGTTACCTCTTAAGAAGTAGAAGTGCTACACCAAAATATAATGTGATTCACGTGACCCAACATAAGTTATTAAGCTAAAATAACCTTTGTTGTTGGGTACTGATATGTATAGCAACAATGTGACTGCTCACCAAGTTAAGCTGAGAGACACCCAGTGAGAGATATTGCCACCAAACCCAACAGTGGAACAGCTAATTGATAACATCATCCTTCGTAAAGATGACTTGAGGAGATGAAGGCAGAGCCCTATCACCCTTTCAATGTGTATTCTAACTTTAGATATTCTCTGTGAGCACTCAACTTCTTGCATAGATAATTGTTTCTTTCCCCTTGTACATGATGGGATTTGTAGAGTAGCTCCATGCAGTGCAATATCATCACCATGTGTCAAAGCCTCTGACAGTTAAAACTGCATCACCATGTTCTAAGAGGTTGAGCAGACCAGTGTGCATAGTTATGAATTTGTCAGTGGCTCTTCCCCCCCCCCCCCCCCCCCCCCCCCAGCATTGTGAAATAAATGAAATGCAACCATTAGGTGTAATTGCTATCAACGCAAAGGTCCACATCTCATTGGGAATTCCAATTATAAAGGTCTGCAGGATGTTTCTTGTCAGTATTCTGCTTCTCTGCTTCATCTTCTCCATACTCCGTCTACAGAAACGCCCACTATCTGACTATGGCCACCAAAACAATTATATCATTGCCATCAATACCACCTAAAATAACACAGTACTAGTCTATTGGTGCATTGATTGGCATTTGAGCCTTATCTCTGTAGATTTCTAGGTTCTCTTGTAAGCTAGAGGGCAGGTTTCTTTTGCAAAGACCACAAATAAGTTGATTGATGGATTCATGATGCAGTGGCTGGGCGACAAGTTCAACTGTTCAACTTTTTTTTTGCCTTCCCCCCCCCCCCCCCCCCCCCCAAATGACCTGCATATCGCTTTGCTGATTTTGTGATTTGTGAGGTACTGTCACTTAGGCTGCATCAAATACCAGTAATGATAATCAGATTTCCTCATTCTGGTGGTGCACATAAAGGTGGTAGGTCGGGACTCCTACACCAAGTGCTCTCACCAGCCACGTGTCCACTACCCTTGGACAAAGGATACAGCACACTGGCCCCCACCTTCACACACTGAAGTGGCCCAGCTCACCACAGTGAAAACATGACCCCATGAGCCCGGGAACCACACCACCACCATCACTGTGTGGATCTTGTTCCCTTCAGGATCATAGATGGAGAGACAATTGTCACTGACAAGGCTGTAACCTTCACAATCTGTTCCATCACTTTCAACAGATGCGCCACTAGCCCTGCCACCTCCATCTTTCACCAGTGCCAGGAAGGGGCGTGGCAGGTGAGGGCATCTTCAAAGAGGACGTCAGTGCTACACAGGAAGTTATTTTATTGTTTTAAGAATTGTGTCTGTCATCAAGTGGAGAATGAGTTTTTAATGCGAATATGTATGTAAAAGTGCACGTCATGCTTTGGACAGAGGACACTAGAATAGTTTAACCTTTAAAGAAACAATCACGAATAGGTTTAAGGATTGAGGTCAAAATTCACATGTACCAATATAGTAATCAATCCGGAAAATTAATTTTAACAAAATAATCACGCGACCACTGTAATCGTCGACACATGGAATTGGAGGCAAAGAACAGGTAAGTATTTTTAAAGAAGGAGGAAGAATTGGTGTGGAGTCGACGTTAAAGCTGATGTAGTGCAGGGGTTATTTTAATAATGCCGGTATATGACCCCCAAAAAGGCCCCAGTTATTCTTACAGATCTAGAGGCGTATGCATTTCAGTCGGGTTTGAAGGGTTACGTACTTCTCATGGATACGTACACCCCACCGTCCTCTGGGGCAAGGGTAAGGACCGGCCCGGCCTACCCCGGCCCGGAACACGAGACGCATAGCTGCTGTAAAGTTACCGCTTGCGCGACGCGAAGTACCATCTACATGCAAGGTGCGCTTTCAAGGTCACACGTGGTCATAGATTATTTATGGGTTCAAAATCCACTACACAACCACGTGTCCGTAATGTGAGCGTAGCCGATCGGAGGTGGTAAGTACGGCATTGCTTAGTTTATTCACATATACAGGAGCGTAGCGGACTGTACACGCAGGAGTACCGGTGTCGTAGGTACTAATGACTCCCGTTTTCAATGACTCCCGGTCATTGATCACCAGGGATAAATGACTCCCGGTCATTGACCCCTAGAGATTAGTGACCCCCCGGACATTTGTACCTAGGTATGAATGACCCCCCCCCATGATTCCAATGACTCCCCCATAAAGCATTGGTACCTAGGTATAAATGACCCCCATCCCAGATGATTGCAATGATTGGTAGGTATATGACGTTAATTAAATTCTGCCATCTTTGCGATGAACTCTCGTAGGATACATAATAATATGACTGAAGAACAAATACATGTTGAACAAATACATGATGCAACAATGGTGCAGCCACTCAATAAATTGAAACTCTTATTCACTAATGCAGCTATTACACTTCCAGCTTTTAGGGACTTCGTTCTTTGATTTAAATCCCACACACTGGAAGTGATACCAGCTCTTACACGCTGTACACTGCACCATGCGTTTGTCATAGCACTCAGGCAGACGACACAGACAGAAAAGTTCTTGGTCAAAAGTCTTGAGTGTGGAGTGCTTGGCAGTATTCTTTGGAAGAGAACGTAATTCTTTTTTTGTATACTGTGGGAATCGAGATATTTCTCCAGCCTCAAGGCAGTTATACAGATGCTGTCGCATGCTGCACTGTTTAAATACAGCTCTTGTGGGATCTTCCCCACTGCACAATTCTGTTGCAAATGCTACTGCAAATAATCCACAGTCTTTGCTTCCTTTCTGCTGTTGCACAGGAAGGACCCTAATTGACATATTCTGCACATCTGGTGCAGCTTGATAAATCTGTGCAAGTTGGAGAAGTAGGGAATCACTTGGTGATGATACCAAACTGTCCATCAACAGCACTTCGCCTTGTTTGGCTCCAATATTGCTGCTGCACACCCAATGGCCTTCTACATTGAACAATAAAAGCAATAAAGCTTATACATTAATGATATAGTCAACATCAGCTTACCAGTGTGATGAATTTGTACTGCATTATGAGAAGCTGGTTCAAACTGGAGCACTCTTCCCAGTAGTGGTGACTGGAAACTGGAGATATTGGTATAACAGTGTTTTAGAAGAGTCTGAGCTGCATCAATGACAGCATCAGACAGCTCTCTACCATTTTCCAAATCATCTTTATCAGATGAATAAAGTTTCAAAGTACTTATCCACACCTTGCTCTGCATCTTTTCAGGTGTTGGAGCATTTTCATCGATCACAACTGTCTTATTTTCTCCTGTTGATGATAAACAATTAGGTGCAACTGATGATATGGGCTGTGGTAGAACTGATGACTCCAAAGAATTTTAATGATACTCTGTTAATCGACACACATTCACTCCATTTTTTAGAACCTTCCCAGTCCTAGCATTACGCAAAGTGTAAACACCTTTGTCATTGACAGTGTGAATGCAGTAGGGACCCATCCAGCGTGGCTTCAATTTGTCTCCTTTCTTTGTGTCTCGAGCACTATTCCTTAAAAGTACCTGGGTTCCAACACTGAACACCTTTATTGTAAAGATTGAAAAAAAGTTAATTGTTAACAATTGCCATATCAATACCTTGGATGAAGCATGCTTCTTGTCATATAATGCCTTGTCCTTTTGCTGTGCAACTTGAATATTTGCTAGTGCCCTTTCATATATCTTATCCCTGAGTTGCTGCATTTCCTTGGCACGCTGGATTATATGGTCTACTTCCAGGCCACTGCATGCTTCATTGTGTAGTACCATCAATCCAATCTTCAATTATACCAGAGCATCCTGTGTTCTCATCATCTTCCTCATCCATTATAATTCCCATTTCAGCATCCTTTTCATCATCTTCACATTCCTTTTCATTGCCACTGCTCACTTCATTCAAGGGGTCCATCTCCACAGGAAGTATAGCCTTACTATTGAAACCAAAGACATGACCATAATGAAAGGAGGTGCAAATAATGAATTCTTACCGACAATACATCAGTTCAAAAGGAGATAATTTAGTAGCTTTCTGTTTAGCTGTTCAGGTAAGCAAAGAGTATTGCAGAGATGTGGTCATCCCAATTGTTCTGTTCATCATTAACTACTTTTTGCAGTGCAGTCTGCAAAGTCTGATTAAACCTCTCTGTAAGCCCATTGCTTTGTGGATGGTATGCAGATGTAAGGCAGTGTTTTGTTCCAGTTAATGCAAACAATTCAGCCTGCACTGCGTTAACAAATTCCCGTCCTTGGTCTGAGATAACCACTTCACAGCATCCAAATCTGCAAGCAAGTAGATGATAACATTATGCAGCAAATTAAATGAATTAAAACATAGTATCCAAGGTATATATAAATATGACTAACCTGCAAAACATCTCAAATAAGAACTGTGCCACTGCTAAAGCAGTCTTGTTGGGAATTGGACATGCCTCAGGCCACTTGCTAAAATAGTCCAAAAGAGTTACGATATACTTGTTTCCTTTTTTCGTTTCAGGCAATGGACCAATCAAGTCAATACCCACCTATGTTGAATAAAATTATTTGTGTTTATTCAATCAAAATTCAGTAACACACTTACTTTATGCCACACCTGCGCACGGACAGGAACTGGATGCAACTTTGCATTGCTCTTTACAAACTTAGGGTTCATCCTTTGGCATACATCGCATTCCTTGACGTACTTCTTGATATCTTCATACATATTCTTCCAAAAAAATCTCGCGGAGATCTTATCTATTGTTTTGTCACGTCCCAGATGACTACCTGTGCATACAAAATCTATTATTTGAAATCAAGCAGAAGATTGCAACAAACCTGCAACTCCAGCGTGGCATGATTCGAGGATGCGCTCCTTTTCTTCATCTGATCGAACGCAAACACGCCACAAAGCATCATCTTTGCCCTCGCAAGTAATATTCTTGCGGTAGTGTAGCACACCGTCTTCCAGCTTGTAGTTGTTTCGACACTTCCTCCTGAAGTTAGCTTTTTCGCCTTTTTCCATCCCTTCCTCATATTCTCCGTATATCAGGTACTTTTCAACAGCTCTCAATTCTTCCTTAAACTCCTCCATCTTCAACGCCACGCCAGCTGTAACTATAATAGATCTAGAATCGTCAAGCACGTGGGGGTCATTGAACCCAGGCGGGAGTCACGTGAACCTAAGGTGTCAATGACTGGGGAGTCATTGCAGCCGGGGAGTCATTGATCCCTCCGACACCGGAAACGTAGTTCTGCCCATCGGAGGGGTTACGGAGCTATTTTTGCGAGCCCGGTCCGTATTCGGCTCAAACGTTTGGTTGTGTAAATTCACACGCATGGTTACTAAACAAATATATCCTTGTAAGGTACAAATGGATAATGGAAGCTGCAGTTTGGACACTATATCATTTCAAGCTGCGACGTGTGGCTGTGGATCCTGATGTCCTGGACCACGTTGATGGCGTTTAACCTTTGAAAAGAAACAATCACGAAAAGGTTTTAGAATTGAGGTCAAAATTCAAAGTGATAACTACATGTCATATCCTTAGATATATAAGATTAACCGATTATACGCGGAATTGTAACATGTTTATTATGTATCAGAATACGTTCGTACTGTATATACCGCATGCATGGCGTGGAATTTTTCAGAGAGACTAGATCTTGTGAGGTTTCGTTTTGCAGTCGTTGTAATCGATGCAACTCTTTTTGAGCCAGAGATGATCATTAGTATATAATACCTCTGATTGAGCAATACGTATGTACTTATATGTATATAGCTGATAGCGCATAGCTGTACGCTTAGGGGACTTTGTGTTGGGTGTGGGTGCATAGATGGTTGTACGCTGAGTATAGCATTGGTAGCAAACGCTGAATGTACGTATATAGTGATGTGTTGATGCGCTGAGTGTGCAGTTATCATGCGCTGCATCACTCACCTACATGAAGACTGTAAGATATAGCTATTTAATTAACTTTGGCACAGACCCTGTTGGTATAACAATCATTCGTTTACAGCCGTCTCTATACACACAATAACCATTGGCGATGTTATGCTATACACGGCCAAGCTGAGTACGCAAATTTGTGTCTTCCGCGTATAATCTGTTAATTCTTGTTGCACATGTACATGTACTTACTTGTTGTGATATTTCCAACCATGCGTACACCCCCAACGTCCTCTGGGACGAGGGTAAGAACCGGCCCTGGCCTGGAACACGAGACACATAGCTGTAAAGATACCTCTTGCATGTACCATCTACATGCAGGGTACGCTTTCAGCAGTGGTCATAGATTATTTATGTGTGCAAAATCCACTATTTTTTTATATTCACACGCAAGGTTACTGAACAATTATACCCTTGTACGGTACAAATGGATAATCGAAGCTGCAGTTTGGACACCATATAATTGCAAGCTGTGACGTGTGGCTGTGGATGCTGATGTCCTGGACCATGTTGAGATTAGCCAGGTCTGCCATGGGAGGGGCTGCAGAACTTCCTTCTGCAGAGAGCTTTTATCGTGGTGTATAACGGTATTTGGACAGCTAGCTTTTTACACATTATAAAAGCCTTTAACTTTGATCTTGGCGGTGAAGAAATGTTTTATTTTTGCAACATATTGCACAAGTGCACAGACGCTACAAACATCGCATAACAATCAGTAAAAATCCAACTGTCTTACTTGTAGATACAAATGCACACATCATGCCCATAAAAGGAACAACAGAGATTCTGAACTCTGTCAGGCCATGTAGTATGGAGTCCCTACAACACCAGCTACCTGGTAACAAGGTGTGGCCAGAAAAGGTGTGAAGCTGTGATTGTGGTGTCATGCATGTGGATATCACAAATACAGTATCATCAGTTATATGAACTAATGTAGAAATACTGAAATACATTATTTATCTGATCATGTTGAAAATTTGGTCTCGAATTTTTATTTTACAACGAACATTTGCTAGGTCCTAAGTAAATAAATGAGCTTATTATTATTTGTTACAATTGGTGGAATTTCTGTTCTGTAGTTGATTCCCTCAACTACGTTGTCTTCCACCTAGAATGATGCATACCTTGGCAGGTAGGTATTTGCACTGTAATTAGCTGTGGGAGGAAGGAGGAAGGATAACAACACTGGTTTTGTCATATCTGCTGTAGTAATGTTTAATTTAAAATGCCAAAATTCGCTGCGTTTAAAATGATTCGAATTATGAGTTGATCACAATTCTAACCACTTATGTAAACAATGACTATTATCTTTTTCTACGTAAGAGCCTTTATGACCTTTTTTTAACATGCACAGCTGGCATCTATAGCTACCTTCCTATCTTTCAAATTCAGCTTAGGAACAGAAAAGTAAGTGCCAACATCAGTTTGAAACCTAGATTTTACTACCAATAATAAACGGACACTTTTTCTTGAAGCAATATTATGTACCTAGTCTTGGTATCCTATGTTGAAGATTGCTAGATGGAATGCCAAGGTGTTATTGAACTGCATTGCATCGAAGTACAAATGTAGATGATTCTTAAGAATCCTTACATAGGCGATAAATAACCACAATGCCTGCATGTACAAACAATGAGTGCTAGTAAATGTTCAACGCATACAAGAAAGAATGTGATTGGCTTGCATGTGGTACAATGGCCGACTTGGGGGGGGGGGGGGGGGGGGGGGGAGTGTGCAGTCAGTAGAAATAAAGCCATCAAAATAGTGACATGAATTATAAAATTAGGAACCTTTGCCTCCAACCCCTGTCCTTTAAACTGTCTTTGAATGATGTTTAATGAATGTTATGTTATTAATGTGGGATAGGATAGTTAAAATGAACAAATAAGAATTAAGAACACAAGAACGTCATGTTTACAGCACAGAGCAACATTTAGCTTAAGATGCGGCATTTTTCATTATTCGCTTGTTGTAACTTTGTTCAGCAGCAGAATACTGTTTCACTTCTACCATTGAAGTATTCAATGGCTTAAAACAATAATATTTCTGTGTTCCAGGTAAAGTTTTTGATTTCAGAAATCTTGCTTGAAAATTTTTTTCTTGAAACAATTCTCCAGATGTTGTTGGCTCCAGATGTTGTTGGGGCTCCAGATGTTGTTGGGGCTCCAGATGTTGTTGGGGCTCCAGATGTTGTTGGGGCTCCAGATGTTGTTGGGGCTCCAGATGTTGTTGGGGCTCCAGATGTTGTTGGGGCTCCAGATGTTGTTGGGGCTCCAGATGTTATTGGGGCTCCAGATGTTGTTGGGGCTCCAGATGTTGTTGGGGCTTCAAATGTTGTTGGGGAATGGTATCTACAGATAAGGTTGCTATAAAATCATTTGTACATGCATCTTCTACTAAATGAGTTTCAGCAACACTGCTGTTATGGCCAGAAAAATTGCCATCCGATTGAGTTTCGCCAGGTAGTTTATAGAGTTTCATGTGACGAGAAGGACAGATCTTATGCTTATTAGTCAGCTGCAACGATGGAAACTTTGCAATCAGACTGATTGGAACGCACCGAAGATTGTAAGATCATTTTTACTTGTGAGTGGATTGCAGCAGTGCAGACGGAACTTAGACGGCATTTCTTAGTGCAAAAAACGAGCTCGGGCAAAAAACATGCAAGCCAGCCCATAACATGTATGTTCATTGTGTGTTTTTGCGCCCAAAGAACCTTTGTTAGCAAACGCCGAATGCATGAGCAGGCAATGATATACTATAGTGCCACACCCACTTATATGTTTTGATAGCGGTTAATTATCGCCTTTGTCAGGATTCTTCAGAGCCATCTACATTTGTACTTCAGCGCAATGCAGTTCAATAACACCTTGGCATTCCATCTAGCAATCTTGAACATAGGACACCAAGACTAGGTACTTAATATTGCTTCAAGAAAAAATATTCGTTTATAATTGGTAGTAAAATCTAGGCTTCAAATTGATATTGGCACTTACTTTTCTGTTCCTAAGCTGAATTTGAAAGATAGGAAGGTAGCTATAGATGCCAGCTGTGCATGTTAAGGAATAAGTCACAAAGGCTCTTACGTAGAAAAAGATAATAGTCATTGTTTACATAAGTGGTTAGAATTGTGGTCAACTCATAACTCATGAAATCATTGAAGTCAAGAGTTAATAATTTATTTTCGTATGTTAGTGTGTTTAGTTCATGGATATATTTTGTTTCTGAAACTCAGACACATGTGTGATGGATTGGTTAAGATTGACCCTCACTCTGATTGTTCCTATAATCAAATCAAGATACTCAAAGTACTGCTGGCAATAATACTCCTTGACAGACCAATGGTGATAGCCCTCACTACATCCAATTTCGAAACGACTAGGAGCTCTTTTTCTAGGCAGTGAGGCGTCCTCCACATCATACCTCCTTTGATAAGACAGCACCTTTTCCCAAAATAGATCAAAAAGCTCAGATGATCTTGTGTTGCTGAGAGTAATACACGTCAGTTCTGCACACTGCTGACCCTCAGAAGCTGTTAAGATGGGGTCTTGTAGAGTTTTGCTTAGCTTATCTGTGTGTTTTAGTATACATTCACCAAGCAACAAGCCAAAGAGAAAATTAAATCTTTTCATTGTTGCTTCTACTCTAGCTTTTATCTCCGAGTCAGTTATATTGTCCTGAATCTCTTCCCACAAGGCCTGGAACACATTATAGTTGTGGAGTATGCTTTGCAATGTTGCAGCGCGTACAATCCATCGAGTTGGACACAATGTACGAAATCTTGATGTTGATGTTGCCAGATCATCTTTGAGTTGACTGAACATTGCATCACGCTTTGGAGAGTACTTCAGAAGCTTTGATATTTCAAAAGCTGCATCACGAGTGTCACGGAGGATCTTTTTTGTTTGATCGTATCGCTGGCTGCAAGCTTAAGTGCATGTCTGTAACAGTGAGTATAAGTTAGCTTTCGACATTATCTGTGCTGCTACTCCATTTTTGCATCCAGCCATGCTCCTAGCATTGATCTCTACAATTATCAAGTGACAAATTCATTCGTACCATCGCATCTTTGAGAATGTGAACAATACAATCACATTCTGTTGATTGTACTATGTATAATCCAAAAAAGTCTTCATTGCAAATAAAGTTATCATGCACAATATGTAGGCAAATGACAACTTGCTCTATATGTATATTGGCTGCATCTGTCACTTCATCTGCCATCAAGGTAAAGAACGTCACTCTTTGGATTGATGAAGCAATCTCCCTCAATACTTGTAATGCCATGATGTTTATGATCTCATTCTGGTTTTCAGGGCTTGTGTACTGGCATGCTTTGCGCTCTATTCACTGCAACATTTCAGGTTGGTGAATGGCTCTATGCTTGATAAGCTGCATGAAATTACATTCCGCTTCATTATCGTCCCCACGCAGAGCTATACCTTGCCTTGCCAAAAACAGTATATTTTCGGCTATGGTTATAAGGCATTTTCTATTTTCAGATTTCTCTGCTGCATTAGTCGATGACAGCAGTTCTCCCACATCCTTTGTTGTTTCAGGGAGAGTAACTACCAGTTCAACAGCTGTCTTGTGTGTATCGGACTTCTCATGATTAGGGAAAGATACTGTAGCATCTTTCCAGATACAGAATCCAGCATAAATGAAAGCTGAATCCTTTATATTACCAGCGGTAGAGTTTAACCTTTTGGTAGTAACAGCTTTGATGCAAATACAGCAATACATTTTGTCATGGCAGCTGTCATAGTGCAACCAATGCCACTTTGAAATCCATTTGGGGTTGAAAGCCCATTTCACTTTGTTCTTTTTCCCAAACTCACGCATCGGAAAAGGAAATTTCTGCGGTGGATTAGCGGTTTCGACTACTGGGTCGCACCACATCCATCGTTGTCTCGTACTCATTAGCAGCAAATTACAGCAATAATATGTAAAATTTATAAATCATAATATAAAATTAATAATTGGAAGTTGGCTAGACTAAAACCGGTCCGGCCATGGCCGGAATGGTCGGACTGGACGCAACGGCCCTGTGTTGTGATTGCAAAACGTAGCGAGTAATAAATTGGTTAACCCTAACCCTAAGGTGGTTGCAAAGTTTTCAACAAATGGCCATGAATCAATCATACGTGTAATAAAACGCTGTCAAACTTGCGATCTTACTTCAAGGCAGACAAAAATCACACCACTCCCTCCTTGGTTACAGCAATAAATACAACTTACCACACCCATTATTAGCTTTCTCTATGGTGTCTCATATGCAGTAACATGCACTCAACATGTCAATTACAGTAAGTATTTCGATTCTTGTAATGCTATACTATACTAATTTAGTGCTGTACATGTATTTGAAGTACCTACTAAAGTTTGATTAGAATGGACAAATAGGTCAAGTGCTTCACTTAAATTTAATAACTCTCATTACTACCAACAGCGAGGTTATTAATATCTGTCACTTGTGCTCAAAGCCCTTTGATGATCCAAGAATTCTGTCATGTTTGCACTCCTTCTGTCTACAATGTCTCCATCATGAGATAGAGAAAAGTGGTTCCCAACAAATGTTCCAATGTCCCATCTGTGAACAAAACACCAGCATCCCAGTGGGAGGGGCCAGTGTTCTTCCTCAGAACCTCCATCTTGGATTTGAAGTAGAGGTAGAAGGGTACATGTCCAAGATGGTGAACAACAGTGAGGTGTGTTGTGATGAATGTATGGATGGAAGCAACAATCTTGCAGTGGTGTTCTGTTGTACATGTCGTCAGTTCCTATGCAAGCATTGTCACAACCCTCACAAACGTAGTCGCCATCTTTCCAAACACAATATGGTTGTACTAGACCAGGAGGGAGCCAGACAGCTGCATACCACCATGAAGCCAAGAGATCATTATTGCTCTCAGCCTAGCCATGAAGACAATAAATTGAATTTTTATTGTGAGACTTGTAGCTTGCTGGTATGCCGTGACTGCACTACAGCTCTGACCCTCCAGAAGGAACAGTTTGAGAAGATGGTTGGAGACTTTGGTCACTTCACTGATATGGCATCCCAGATCCTGCAGACCCACACTGACCATGAGATTGTGGCATTGGGAGGACTCATACCCATTGAACTGCAGGCCACCCTCAAGAGAATCCAGACCATTTCCCTCACTCCAAACCAACACAGCAACATAAATGTGTCTGTGCAAACAGATGAGCTTATAAAACAAGTGTCTAAATTTGGTGCGATTTTTGCACATTGCCCATCTTCAAGCACATGGATGTCCACATCAGTAGTCAAGGTGGGGACCAGGTACCATGTTAAGGTACAATGCAAGACCTCAAAGGGGGAGGAGTACCCACATGGTGGTGTAGAGGTGAAGGGTGAGATGAGGTCCAAGACCCACAATGGAGCAGTTGTGTATGGAGAGGTGGAGGACCACAGGGATGGTACCTACACCATCACCCTCACCCCTCAAACTGCTGGTCCTCACCAGCTCCTCATCACAATGGATGGTCAGCATGTACAGAATAGTCCTAATGACCTTGATGTGAGGCCTAAACCTAAACGTGACTACCATACCTTATGTAATGCCCAACAAGTGATCCAGTGTAACAAGCCATATTGTGTAGCCATCCATGACAATGGAGACATCTATGTCGGGAGTGATGATGGCTGCATTTATGTGTTTGATCAAACAGGTCAACGGAAGAATACCATAGGTAGTAGTGGAAGTGGTGATGGTCAGTTCTCTTATCCAAACGGTGTATCCATCAAGGGAGATGTGTTGTATGTTGCTGATACTGGCAACCATCGTGTACAGAAGCTGACATTAAGTGGAAAGTTCCTTCATAAGTTTGGTCAGAAGGGATCAGGTCAGGGACAGTTCAATGAGCCACTGGCTGTCATCATTGACTCCAACAACAAACTTATTGTCTCTGACTGTGGTAACCGTAGCATACAAATATTCAATGAAAATGGTGGTTGGTTATTAACCATAAATGGTAAAGGCTCAGGCAATCATAGTTTTCAGTCTCCATTTAGTCTTGCCTTGGACCCTCAGGGAAACATTCATGTTGCAGCCTGTGGTTCAAACACTATCAAAGTGTTTACCAAAGAAGGTGTCTATGTCAGAATGTATGGTGATCCTAATGGTCCCAGTGGAATAGCCATTGATGATGAAGGTTACAGCCTTGTCAGTGAGTATTGGGGCAATTGTCTCTCCATCTATGATCCTGAAGGAAACAAGATCCACACAGTGGGGAATCTGAAGAATCCCTGGGGTACTGCACTAGATCCCAGAGATGGCAGTGTGTTCATTGCTAACTATGGTACTTACACTGTATTGAAGTATTGTGTTTGAAAAGTGAATGTGATGTAATGTGCATTACTGTGAACTTGTAGAGCATTTTCAAGACATGTGATGTAAATATCTAAACATGATTGGTATTAAAGTTTGTATGGTCAACCGTACTGAGAAATATGCAATTGCTATTGCTAATTTACAGTTTCATTGAATATTTTAAATTTATATGTAGTTTTCGGAGTATTGGAGTATTGTGTTAATGCGTCAATTTTGGACGTAGTCCCTTGATGAGTTTAATGCACAACCAATATGGCATAGGCCAGTGTGTTTTGCATCCCCAGGGACAGGGGCAGTAGATACATTCAGTGTAGACTGGCATGGGGAGAGCAACTGGAGTTCATGGACGACTGTTGTCCACCTACCAGGGGTTGCCAACAATCTTGGTACATGGCTGAATGTTTGGTGCTCAGTTGTTTTGTTTGCAAGAGGGTAGAACCACTTGCTTAGATGGTTGGGTAATGTGACCAGGTGTTAGACTGTGTGAGGGAAGTTTATTATTAGAGACTTCTCTGCAGGATTGGAGTTGGTGGGATGAAAATGCAGGTAATGATACACACACACACATACACACACACACATACACACACACATACACACACACACATACACACACACACACATACACAAACACGCACATACGCACACACACACACACCACCACCACCCAGGTGCCAGAAAACCTCCCAACTACTCCAAGTACTACAGACAGATGAGCAAGGTACTGCATTCTAGTGGTAGAGGACTACTACAGAGTGTGATTGGATTGGTCAGCTCCCAAGTCCATCATTCCATCTGGACTGTGTGTCACTCACTGGATATGGGCACAAAGGACTGGGGATGGGAAAGGACTAAAGGTTATATCAGGTCTGGGGACTAGAGCCTTTGTAGGGTGCTAGCAGAACTAGGTGCCCAAGATGTAAAACACATCACCTGATGCCCTCCCACCCTCTCCAGGGGGCTTTCCCCTTCAGCAGACTTATACCATGCACACACACACACACACACACACACACACACACACACACACCCAGGTGCCAGAAAACCCTTCCATCTACTCCAAGTACTACAGACAGATGAGCAAGGTTGGAAGTAATAGCATACTGTAGTGGTTTGACAAAAAGAGTCAGTTGTTATCAGTGAGATGTTTTTGAATTTAGAATAATTAAATTGCAGTTGTCGTTAGATAAACCCATTGCATATATCAAAATAAATCAGTTGAATATACAAAGCCACTCTCTCTTTCCATTCGTTGTCATTAGCTTTTAATGTTTGGTTCTGTCGGCAATGAGGAAGAAAAGCTTATTGCATAACAGATGGTTGGGTGGTGCGGCCATGATCTTATACTGTAACTCCAGACTTGGCTGTGCGAGGGAAGTTTATTATTTCTCTGCAGCATCTGGATCACCTTGGAGATCTGATGGCAATGTACAATGCATGTGATGGTCACATGATCCTCAGGAGCAGAACATGTGTGCACACTTCTCCCTCTCCCTCTTCACTCCCCTAGGCTAGGCTGTGTGAGGGAAGTTTATTATTTCTCTGCAGGATTGGAGTTGATGAGATGAATATGCAGGTAATGATACACACACACACACACACACACACACACACACACACACACACACACACACACACACTTCCCCCTTTCTACCTCTTCACTCCCCTATCCCTCACCTCTTCTTATCAAGGCACTAACGGCTCACAGTTGTGGGACTCTGCATTTGCTGCACAAGCATTCTTGGAGGTACGTACTAAACAAGGGTGTGTGGTTAAGGTGCATGACCAGAGGGGGAGGGGCCATATGGTCTGTGTGATGACATCTAGAATGGGAAAGACCACTGCTGCAACGCTCCAGTCTGAAGATGGAGATTGGTCTGGGGACTATAGAGGACCACTTCTAGATGGCTGGTACGTGTGTATGAATGGTCGTACTGTGTCTGCATCTATATAGTACTGTATACATATGGCATTTTATGTACACTTCTGTGTGTATTGCATTGTAACGCAAGTGTGCATGTGTACAGGTGAATGAAGTATATGTGTGCACTGAGAAATGTAAACATGTACTTTGAAGAATTATAATTCATTTGGTGATCATTATCTTGTCAACATTTCACCACATGTTTTTTTGCCATGAAAGTGAGCTCATGTGTGGGTGCTTTTATAGCTCTTTGCTAGTTGTGGCCAGATAAATGATGCAATCTTTCTTCTACTATCTCCTTCCTTTCCCTCTCCTCCCAACTTGTTTCATTTTTGATATCTTTCTTGTTTCCCTTGCACCCCACCCTTCCTGTCCCTCGTTTCCATGGTGACCATCCTTAGAATTGGTGATTGTGTGTCATGTGACAGACACGCCCCTCTCAAGGGAGCAGAAGTCAGAGATGAAACAATATCCTAGGAACGTCCAGCGAGATGACGGAGGATGGGGACTGTAAGTGGGTGGAGCTTTGGGGAGTGGGAGGAGCTGCAAGGGAACAATAAATAGATGTAGGCAGCCTGTCTTGTGACCAATTGCACCATATGCGCAATAACAGCTTATTGTGTCACTAATACATCATATAGCTCATTGTAGCTCTGCTGTAAGAAAGAACAGAGCTTGCAGAGTCCTGTTGAACGTTCATCCTCCTCTTCCTGACTTTCTGTTATGCACCCACAGCACACCTTCCCTCTTTGTCCCCTGCTCTTTCCTCTCCCTCCTCCCTTTTTCATTCCTCTGCCTCCTCTAACCTCTACCCTCTCTCCCATCCTTGCTCTCCTCCCTCTTCCCACCCTCCCTCCCTCCCTCCCTCCCTTCCTCCCTCCCTCCCTCCCTCCCTCCCTCCCTCCCTTCCTCCCTCCCTCCCTCCCTCCCTCCCTCCCTCCCTCCCTCCTCCAGGTACACAGAAGGGACATCTACAGTGTTTGGCACTTCCCTCAATTATGTCACCATGTTAATTGTGCTATAAATGTTAATGGTGCATTGACTTCAGCATCATCCACAACACACCCGATTTGGAACTTCGGTACGTATATACAATGGTTTTATTTTTCCTACCTGAGATCTTGGCCTCCCCTTTTTTTCCTATTGCTGCTACCACCGCCACCATCACCACCACCACCACTTTTACCACCCGCCACGATCCAAACCACTACTATTACTATCACTTTGACCAACTATGTGAGCTAGATCACAAGAAACAGAAAGGTCGTACAACCAACAACCATAGAGATCCATGAAGGATAGTGGATATTTGGGCTGGTCATGCGGATTCTCCATTTTTTAGGTGAGGAGCTGTCGACATTTTTTTGGGGGGGGTTTCGGGCCCGTCACCATCTTGGGGATAAAGATACGTAGTATGATGATGGTAGAAATGAAACATCAGAAACATAAGTAAGTTCAAAGAGGTAAGGTAACATGAGGTGAACAGAAGGGGTCTTCGTATGTCTTCGTATTTCAAGTATGCTGTATTCAAGTATGGCATGAGGATAATATCTTTCATTGTCTTCAAACTCTTAGGTAAGTGAATAAGTAAGTGAGTTTGACTCGCACCCATACTAATGTTTGCCTTCGCTCATACTAATATTTGACTATCATTCCACGGCGATCCGCTCTCCGCCCTCCGCCCTCTAAGCTCACCATAAATCTAGGCTGACCATGATTCAGCCATTACCACTCTCCCACATCAGCTCTCGTCCCTTGACCATGTCAGTACCAACTGACAGCTAAAGGAGCGGGTAAGGCTGGGATGCCTCTATGCTACTGGTATTACCAGTCTTTCCACACAGGTCACAATGTTCAGAGCAGTTCTCACAGCCCAGACAATGGGGTGCATGCATTAATTTGCAAGCACGTTGGATGACACATGTATGCACTGTTATTGAATTAAATGTCATTACACTGACACAAGAGCACTGCACCCTCTAAATCCAAGGAGGGCTGGATAGTGAGCATATGGGTACACAGATCATGGGTAGCCCAATAGCCATAAATGTGAGCTGGGTAACTCTCTCCGCCATCATGATTTATCTGAAGTGATATATTATGTGCAGGCAATGCCTTTACCACCTATTAGAATAAAGGATTTGAATTTTCTTCCAACTTTGGAGTAGGAAATAATCACAAAGTGGCAATGTTACTGGCAGACTACAACTTTCAAACAAGACCCACTTTACTAGGAATTTGAATACGGGAGAAGATTCAGCTCCAATCAAAGAAATTGGTTGCTGCATTCAAGCCTACATTACAAATGACCACTTCCAATTTCAGATGTTTACGAATCTCTTACATCGCGCAAATTTTATTCCGGTGGTGAAATATTTGGAGCTCAATTATTGATACATTTTAGCAATGTTTTTGTAACATGAAAATGTTTTTAAATGATATTTTGATAATACAATATTTGAAAATAGATCTACTCCCAATTTACACTGCACATCAAATGTAAGTTACATTACAACTGTTATCTGCATCAAGAGTACAGCATGCTGCACGTTTATTTGTCCCAGTAGAACATAAAGTGTTAAGGAGGCAAACACACGAGTCCTCACTGAGGTGATGTCATTGATTCCAGTGCAACAAACTGTGCAGGACAAGAGTTAGGAAATCTTAAGTATTAGTCCATCGGCCACTTTCTCCATGAACAGTCCACACCACATCCTATTTGAGGTGTCTGTAAACTCCCCTGCGCCCAAAAGCGTGTGAGCAGAACATGATGTCATCAACTTTTACTGGTGAAAGGTAGTAGCGACATTACCACACAAACATTTGAAATGACAATTTTAATGACATCATGATACACTGGTCAGTGCACCCGACATTAGGATAAAACAGATGGAGGAGACCTTCTAAATCGAACCGTAATATGTTGATTTCGATATAATTATTTAACCGCTTACAACAATCTATAGCTAAATCTCTAACTTGCATACGTGGTATGTATGCACATGGGATCTTATGTACTAGCGTGTGTTTAGATCCGCCCACATCACTTCATTAACAACTAACAAACGCGCGTTTCGTTAATTAAACAAACTTTGAATTGTGTGGCACATCCAGCATACTCGCGCCAAAGGCCGGGTAAAATATTAGAAGCCTGTGCGTTTATTGGAGCCGATGTGAGGCGCGCAATGGCTTCAGACAGCGTCATTCAAGCGCCGTCTGACGGAGGAGATGTTGCCTCCCAGATTCCGTTCCACGACTTGTGCGCCCTCATGGAGAAGATCCACAAGACCCAAGGCACGGACAAGAAGAAGAAGATACTCTCGTCCTTCATCGGGCGGTGGCGGGAAACTCACGCCAGACTGCATCACACCGAGCACGGCTGTTACAATTGCATTGAAACGTGGACATTAGGCCCACACCCACTATGAATGTTAATTACCTAGCAACATGACTAATTAACTCCCTAGCAACACATGTAATCCGGAAAGCAGGATTTTTAAAGCACACCTTTCACAATATCTACGATTTGATGGCACAGCTATGTGCAGCGAAGCATTTGAAACACAATGATACCAATTTCATTGCCTGTCTATTTATTCTAAAAAGAGCCATCCGATTCAAAGATTAATGGTACAGCGTGGGTACCCACGAATCGCACGGGTTTGTGACAAATCCCGCCTTATTTTTTGTTACTAAAATATTGTCATGGGAGGTGAAGAGGTTGTTTCAGTTGTTTTTGTTGTCGTTAGGCTCCCACGCGCGCTCGTGAGTAAGTATTTTGTCCGCTGAATATGTCAAACTGCGCCGCCATTTGGATTTAATATTCATGTTTTAATCTTTTTCCTTGTCCTTGTCACTGGCCGCGGTACTGCAGTTGATCCATATGGTGTGGGACATTGAGGTAGTGCTCCTTCATTATGCTTTTTAGCTTTAGTTTACATTTTGCATGAATTGATTCAGCTCCCTGCTCTCCCATTAAGCCACAGCCTGCTTGGTGTGTTGACATCCATGCACTTCACCATGTGATCCTTCAGGAGATGCATTTTTACAGTTTTTTTCATACCCCAAAATGTGCTGTCCTACCCCAGCTTGCTTCAACCACCTGTAAGGAAGTTAAGGGAAAGTTATGGTTATCTACGCACATACTCCTTTAATTTGCTGCTGCATGGATGTGGCTAACCTGTTAAGAATCCACGGGATTCCAAGCATGGATTTGATGGCAAGTCCTAGCTTGCTTCAGTGGAATGTTAATAGTGATCCCTGCATCATGGAGTAACTTTTCTTTCTTTTCCTCACTCAGTTCATCCTCAAACAAGATATCAGCATCCTCAGCACCAGCACTCAGCATGGATCATGTCATCTGAAGTTCATGAACATAGCACTTGTGGTGAGCTCAGAGAGTGGTGCTCGTGGTGTGGATATGCAAACCATCTTCAAAGGTTGTATATGACAGATCAGTGTTAAATTTCATTTACACTTACTGTCCCTCCTGTTGGAATCTGCATGCAGTTCTTATTAGCATTTAGCATCTGGTGCATGCAATACTTCACTAACAAGTTGCATTTCCTGTCAGTAGTGCCGTAACAATGTGAGGCGTAGCTGATTGCTTTCATGCTGCTCTTGCATGTGCCACATGCCACCATAACATTTTGCAGGAGTTGCTGAATCAAGCTAGATGTGGAATTGACATCCCTGCACTCCAAGGGTGCAGTGGAGTGATAGCAGGGACAGCATGCTGCAGATAGCTATATAGGTGGATCCCACCAGTCAAGTGGCACATACTAGCCTGTCACATGGGGAACACACCCAGACAGATAGAGCATTCCAACTCATTAAAGAGAGTGTCTGGGTGGATTTAGCTGCTGGGGGGGGGGGCGATCTTTATTATTGGTGGCAATGGCTCCACAATTTCAGCTGTTTCCAGAATATGGCCTGTATTTGGGCCATCTATCCTTATAGACAACCTTGGAGTGCATGTGGTAAAAAGATATATGACAATTGCTAGATCTATCCATACCTTGCACCCATCTGA